>JAJEKV010000001.1:48884993-49302869 GCA_021234155.1 Isoetes taiwanensis | reverse complement strand
CCCAAACTCCACTCCGCCAGTTCCCTTGGTTCGTGATTTTCGCTGTATCTCGCCAGGTCCTGGGTGCAATGGGTATTCAAAGTCTCTGGCCCCCTGCAAACGCGCAAACCCTTTCTGTAACCCTCGCAACGGCTGTGGTTTTACGCTTTGAGGCCTCTCGCCTATCTCGTACTGACCTTTTGCGCCAGTGACTTGACGCGGAGTGGGGGTGTTGACGCCAGAAAGGACCCTAAAATCCCCCTGCTGCTTGCCTGGCCTCTCCCTGGCCCCTCGGGGACTCCATCGCCACCCTCCCCTCCGAATCGCTGCATTTGCTCTCGCCAATGGACTGTGGCGCCGGCATTGCCCCGGGGACCAAGTTCCATGGCCGTAAGACCACCCACCTCCAAGAAGCGCCAGTAGCTCACGCATCACACTCGTAGTCAATTGGCCTGGGGATGTGGATGCGGATATCACGTGGAGGGCGTGAGTGTTTTCTTTCTTTGCAAAACCGACCTTGTAACTTGCTCCTAGGTAATTTCGCCATTCCGTGGGGCGATTTGGCGGGGTCGATTTGCCATTAGAACCTCCCCATGCCCGAACGACAAAACACTCCCGGTTTATCTGATGGTACCTCAAGAGATTTCCGCGGTTTAACAGGATTCTCGGGACCCGATCTGGAATCTTTGGGCCTTCGAAGGGGGCCTGAACGGGAGGGGATCCAATCTGGGATAGGGGAACTGGCTCCTGGGGGTGGTCGTTGAAGGCGGCCAGGAGCGCCGCCGGAAGGGTCCTCGGAATCTTTTGGGATCCGCCTCTTGGTTGCGGACTCTCCCCTGTTGAGGGATCCCCGTAGCGTCCCGCCTCGTTTGACTTGGGAAGGGTGCGGCTTCGGTTGCCCGCAACGGGATGCCCCACCGCTCTAATGCTAACCCTTTGACCCTAGACCTTGTCCTAAAAATTTCAAAATTGGGCTGCGTGCCGGAGATGAATTAGGAATCCAAATTTCGGCAAAAATCAGAATTTATTTTCAGACAATGCATTAATTATGAATTTATGAATGTCTTTACCCCGCAAAGCCCCCCGACTTCTACTTGCCACATCGGGGAGAACGCCCGAAATCGGCCCTCACAGTTCCCTGTTTTATTCTGGAAAAATTTCTGCCGCCCAGGTGCGGCTAGACCAAGTCTCGCCCCCCAAAAACGAAAACCTTCTAGAACCGAACCCATGGGGTTTGTAGTGGGGTGTCTCCTTTGTCGGTTCTAGGGACCTGGGCGCTTGACTTGAAAATGGAGTGGGGTGTTGATTGCCCCTAAAATCCCCTGCCCAAGTTTCCTCCCCAAGGCCCCGGGGCCTGACGCTGCACCTCCCTCTCCCATCACGATTTGGCTCACGCAATGGACTCGGGACGTTGACATTGCCCCTGGGACCAAGTTCCGTCGGGCTTAAGACCATCATCCTCACCTCCAAGAAGCCAAGTAGCTCACTTCCATCACACTCGTTAGTCAATTGGCCTAGGATGTGGATGCGGGGATCTTGTCGAGGGCGTGGTGTTTCTTTCTTTTGCAAACCCGACCTTGTAACTTGCTCCCCTAGGGTAATTTCGCCATTCATTACGACGATTTGGCGGGGTCGATTTGCCATTCCAGCCTCCCAAAGGTGCGAACGACAAAACATCATGGCTATACAAGGCCAACTCCGGGGCCGGCCGGTTTGACAAGTTCTCCTGACCCGTCTGGAATCTTTTGGGCCTTCCCAAGAGGGGCCTGAGCGAGGATCCAACGGCCGATAGGGGAACCTGGCCGAGGGTGGTCATTAAGCATGCGACCCGGGAGCGCCAGGAAGGGGTGCCTCAGGAACTTTTTGATCCCCCTCTTGGGGCCCAGGACTCTCCCCCCTCTTGTGAGGGATCCCCGCAAGGGGTCCCGGCCTCGTTTGACTTGGGGAAGGGTGCCCGGCTAGGTTCCCCAGCTGCTGCTCCTCCGCTCTAATGCTAACCCTTTGACCTAGACCTTCTCCTAAAATTTCGAAAATTGGGCTGTCTTTGGAGATGAATTAGGAATCCAAATTGCAAAAATCAGAATTTATTTTAGGTACAATGCATTAATCATGAATTTATGAATGTCTTGCCACCGCAAAAGCCCCAGACTTCTACTTGCCACATCGGAGGAGGACAGGCCCAAACTCCTCCCGTCCGTTCCCCTTGCTCCTATTCTCGGTAACTTCTTCACCAGTCCCAAGTGCAAATGACTGAAGTATCGGCCCCAAAATGCAAACCCTTCTAGAACCCGCAACCCACATGGTTTACGTTTGGAGGCCCTCTCCTTATCGAGTTCACCGGGACCGCGCCTTTAAGGTGGTTCTTGGACGCGGGAGTGGGGGTGTTGGACGCCGTGAGCAAGGACCCTAAAATCCCCCTAAGCTGCTTGCCCCAATTCCTCTCCCCAAGGCCCCGGGACAGACGGGCGATCTCCCCTCCCGAATCACGATTTGTCTCGCCAATGGACTCGGGGCGTGTCGACATTGCCCCTGGGAGCAAGTTCCGCGGGCTGTAAGACCACACATGTTCACCCAACTAAGAAATGAGTTTTTGACATCGGGCCAGATATCGTCGACGCCGACGTATTGTCAATCCGCCACCGCCAGGTCACCTCACGACTTCGCGGTAAAGACATTAAAAAATACGCATCGACGCGTGTCATCTATTCTCAGATTGTCACGCCACGCCGCGGTACATCCACCGGGCGTGACACCGCCGTTCGCCCACCCGGCCCGGCCCACCGCGTGACAGATAGACCAAGTGACGCTGACGCATCGCGACGTGGATCGCCGCAAATGTGGCAACCGCCGTCCACTTGGCACCGACATCCACCGGCGTGACGGACCGGCCAGTCACGAAAGTGTCGACGTCGCGATTACATCGTCGCGGCGATGTTCCCTGACGCGGACGCCGCATTGACGCCGCATGGTCACGCCTATTGCGACGTCACGTCGCAGGAACGTCGCAAGTCCACGTCGCGAAATGACCATTCTCTTGTTGTGATCCTTCTACCTTGTCCAAACTTGTCGCCAGCCTCGAAACGCCCCTTTATCCTCGCCCCATGCAATCGAACTAAACTGCGGCAACAAAGATACATTTTATTTTCAGGGCTTCTGCAGACATGCAAGAACGTTATGGTGTTGTATTTTCCTTGTGTGCCCTTGTCACGAACCACCGAGTTTGTGCACTATCGTAAATAAATAAAGAAAGTTAATGTTCTTCTGTTTGTGGCTTCTTTATGATCTTAATGGTACGCCTCGTAAATCTTGTTTAGTACAATCCAGAATTTAAAGTACAATTCAGCAAGAAGACCATCAGGGCCAGGACTTTTCCTGCAAAGCTTTTTAGAATGGCAAGGACCTCATTTACACTAGGAGGGAGCTCAGCTTCAGGGCCAATAGGATCAACAATATGATAAGGAATAGAATCCATGGTTTCAAAGAAGGATTTAGAACTCTGGTCTTGAGACAAACTATTAGATGGACTCGAGAAAATTTTGGCATAATTAGAGGCAAAGATGTTAGAGATATCACTTTGATTAACCAGAGTAGTATTGTCTGATCCACCTGAATAGAAGAGGTGTTATTTCTAATGAGCCTCTGCTTAGCAATTCTGAAGAAGAATTTGGAGTTGCCATGATCCAAGTTATTTAGATATTTAAATTTACATTTGATAACAGCACCTTTAGGATGATACTCCTCAATGTTTTTGATAGATCTCCCTCCTTAAGGTGGAGATTGGTATTAGAGGGATCGGCTTGAAGATCCATTCTAACCTTTTTGATCTTTTGTAAGTAAGAGATCTTTTTTTTTGTTTTCTTAGCTCATGCATATTCTTAGTCCAAACTTTGATCCAATTCTTAGAGGCTTTGATATTGGCATAAAGTGAGCCATAGAATTCCGACTGTTAACCCTTGGAAGACTGCTATAAAATATTTTGAAATCCTCACAGAATTTAGTGTTATCAAGTAGGGCACAATTGAGTTTAAAAGGGATATTGCCATTTCTTCTGGAAGTTAGATCCAGCTTAGAGCTAAAATCTGAGGTTGAAGAGAAATATGAAGAGAAATGAGAGAAGAAGAGAAGAAATGAGAGAAGAAGAAGAAGAGAGAAGAAGAGAAGGAAAGAAGAGAAGGAAAGAAAAAAGGAAGGGGAAAGAATAGAAGAGAAGAAATGAGAAGAAATGAGAGAAGAAGAAAAATGAAGAACACAAAAAACCTAGGTTAGGCATGCACCTTTCAATCCAAAAAACCTATTCAATCTAAAAAATATGATGTACTAACCTTAGAATAGTTGCTTGCAGGTCGATCAGGGTAGTAGCGCCGCAGATCGCCCAAAAAGCTCGAAGTGGAAGCGAAAAGAAAATGTGCGGGAAAACCGGCTGCCTTGTTTCAAAATTACGTAATCGCCGCATGCGGCGTCCACGCTTAACGTATTTTGTTATAGCGGCGTTATGGACTTTATATTTTTTTTTTTACGCCTTTTTAAATGTGATGCTCATTAAAGTTTGTCCCTCGGCTTATTTAGGACGGTCCCAGGCCTTCCCCAAGAGGGGCCTCTGAATCGGAGGATCCAACACGGATAGGGGGAACTGCCCGGGAGGGTGGTCATTAGCGTCACGGCCCCCTCGAGGGAGCGCCAAAAAAGGGCTGCCTCGGGAACTTTTTGGATCCCGCCTCGGGTCCTGACTCTCCCCTCTTGTGAGGGGATCCCCGCAAGGTCCTGGCCCCGTTTGACTTGGGGGAGGGTGCCGCTTGGTTGCCCCCGCGGGCTGCCCGACCGCTCTAATGCTTAACCCTTTAACCTAAACCTTCTCCGGGTAAATTCCAAAAAATGGGCTATGTGCTGGAGATGAATTAGGAATCCAGCTGGCAAAAAATCAGAATTTATTTTCGTACAATGCATTAATTACGAATTTATGAATGTCTTGCCACCGCCAAAAGCGCCCCAGACTTTTAATTGCCACATCGAGGAGGACATGCCCAAACTCGTTCCGTCGGTTCCTATTGCTCTGCGCTCTACGGAGGAGCTTCTCGGCCAGTCCCAACCGCAACATAGACCCAGACTTCGGGCCCCAAAACACAAACCCTTCTAGAACCTGGCAACTCACAGGGTTTACGTTTCGGAGGCCCTCTCCTTGTCGGTTTGGCGGGACCTTGCGCCATGACTTGATGTGGAGTGGGGGTGTTGGCCTTGAGGCGGACCCTAAAATCCTCCGAAAGCTACTTGCCCGAATTTCCCTCTCCCCTAAGGCCCCCGGGGACAGACGAGCGACCTCCCTCTCGGGAACCATGATTTGGCTCTCTTAATGGACTCGAAACGTCGACATTGCCCTAGGGACCAAGTTCTCGGGCGAAGACCCAAAACTTCCCCCCAAAGCGCCAAACCCTTCTACAACCCGGCAACTCCACGGGGTTTACGTTTTCGAGGCCCTCTCCTTGTCCGGTTGGCGGGACCTTGCGCCGTGACTTGGCGTGGAGTGGGGGGTGTTGGCCTTGAGAGCGGACCCTAAAATCCCCCTAAGCTGCTTGCCCCGGAATTTCCTCTCCCCTAAGGCCCCGGGGGCGGACGGAGACCTCCCCTCCCTGAATCTGCGATTGGCTCGCCAATGGACTCCAAAACGTCGACATTGCCCTAGGGACCAAGTTCTGTGGCCAGAAGACCAAAACTCGGCCCCCAAAACGAAAACCCTTCTAGAACCTGGCAACTCACAGGGTTTACGTTTCGGAGGCCCTCTCCTTGTCAAATTTGGCGGGACCTTGGGCGCCGTCTTGGCGTGGAGTGGGGGTGTTGATGCCGGGCGGGGACCCTAAAATCCCAAAAGTCGCTTGCCCCAATTCAGTTCATTACAAGTTAATTATGCCATCCATGTCAAATAGCTTTAGGGAGCAAATCCGCTGAACAAGGGCATTCTCTCTATCCATATGCCTTGATAAAAACACAACCATCATCACAAGCAACCAAATCTAACCCCCAACCCATCAGAGTCTTTTGCTTTTATGTAATCATTTATCTTCATTCTAGTAGTTATGATGCTTTTCTGTAATCATTTATCTTCATTCTAATAGTTATGATGCTTATATTCTCAATGCAACCTTAGACCAAGTATAACGACCAGTCAGCCAAGGTCAACCCTAAGTACAACGATCCCACAAACTCCATTCCTTTGACCTGCAAAGGTCCCGGCCTCGCTTGACTTGGGGAAGGGTGCCACTAGGTTGCCCCGCTAAATCCGCCGCCCCTCCCCGTTCTAATGCTAACCCTTGACCTAGACCTTCTCCTCAAAATTCCGAAAAATTGGGCTATGTGTCGATGTCTTGCCAAGCAAAAGCCCCCAACTTCTACTTGCCACATCGGGGAGGACATGCCCAAACTCCACTCGTCCGGTTCCCTTGCTCCGTATTCTGGGCTGCAACTTCACGGCCAGGTCCCAAGTGCAGCAGACCAAGTCTCTACCCCCCAAGCGCCAAACCCTTCTAGAACCGGCAACCCACAAGGTTTACGTTTGGAGGCCCTCTCCTTGTCGATTCGTAGGGACCTTGCGCCGTGACTTGACGTGGAGTGGGGGTGTGGCGTAAGACCACCCGACCTCCAAGAAGCGCCAAAGTAGCTCACTTCCATCACACTCGTAGTCAATTGGCCTAGGATGTGGATCGCGGGATCTTGTCGTGGAAGGGCGTGAGTGTTTTTTCTTTTGCAAAACCCCCCTTGTAACTTGCTCCCTAGGGTAATTTCCGCCATTCCTGACGATTTGGCAGGGTCAATTTGCAATTCGAGACCTCCCGGTGCGAACGACAAAACACCGCCCGGTTTATACAAGGCCGACCTCGGGGCGCCCCGGTTTAGCAAGTTCTCCTGACCATCTGGAATCTTTTGGGCCTTCCCCAAGAGGGGCCCCCTGAATCGGAGGATCCAACGATCGGATAGGGGGAACCGGCTCGGGAGGGTGGTCATTAGCGTGCAGCCCGGGACCACCGCCGGGGAAGGGGCTGCCTGGGGAACTTTTTTGGATCCCGCCTCTTGGGTCCTGGACTCTCCCCTCTTGTGAGGGATCCCCACAAGGTCCCCGGCCTCGCTTGACTTGGGGAAGGGTGCCAAATCTGGTTCCCGCAATCGGGCTGCCCCACCGCTCTAATGCTAACCCTTTGACCTAGACCTTCTCCCGAAAATTCCTAAAAATTGGGCTGTGTGCTGGAGATGAATTAGGAATCCAGCTGGCAAAAATTAGAATTTATTTTCGCACAATGCATTAATTAAGTAGAATTTATGAATGTCTTGCCACTGCAGTAGCCCAGACTTCTACTTGCCACATCGGGAGGAGGACAGGCCCAAACTCCGCTCCGTCGGTTCCCTTGCTCCGTATTATCTACAGCTTCGGCTAGGTCCCAAAGTGCAATGCACCAAGTCTCGTCCCCCAAACGCAAAACCCTTCTAGAACACGGCAACCCACATGGTTTATGTTTGAAGGC
This sequence comes from Isoetes taiwanensis, assembly GCA_021234155.1. Classification (NCBI taxonomy): domain Eukaryota; kingdom Viridiplantae; phylum Streptophyta; class Lycopodiopsida; order Isoetales; family Isoetaceae; genus Isoetes; species Isoetes taiwanensis. The sequence goes on along the minus strand of JAJEKV010000001.1, from coordinate 49,295,382 downwards.
CCCTCTCCTTGTCGATTCGGCGGGACCTTGGCGCCGTGACTTGACATGGGAGTGGGGTGTTGACGCCGTGAGCGGGGACCCTAAAATCCCCCTAAGCTGCTTGCCCGAATTTCCTCTCCCCAAGGCCACCGGGGGCCGGACGAGGCGACCTCCCTCTCGGGAGGAGCGATTTGGCTCGCCAATGGACTCGGGACATCGACATTGCCACAGGGACCAAGTTCCGTGGCTGAACACCACCCTACCTCCAAGAAGCCAAAGTAGCTCTCTTCCATCACACTCGTAGTCAATTGGCCTAGGATGTGGATGCGATATCTTGTCGGGAGGGCGTGAGTGTTTTCTTTCTTTTTACAAAACCGACCTTGTAACTTGATCCCTAGGGTAATTTAGCCATTCCTACGATTTGGCGGGGGTAGATTTGCCATTCCTGAACCTCCCTGGTCCCCGAACGACAAAATCTGCCCGGTTTCTACAAGGCCGACCTCGGGGCCTTCTCGCGGTTTGACAAAGTTCTCCGGACCGATCTGAATCTTTTGGGCCTTCAAGAGGGCCCCCGAACGGAGGATCCAACGGTCGGATAGGGGAACCGCCCGGAGGGTGGTCATTAGCGTGCAGGCCCCGGAGCCGCCAGAAGGGCTGCCTCGAACGCGTTTTGGATCCCGCCTCTTGGGTCCTCTCCCCTCTTGTGAGGGATCCCCCAAGGTCCCGCCTCGTTTGACTTGGGGAAGAGTGCCCGGCTTGCCCCGCAAACGGGCTGCCCCGACCGTTCTAATGCTAACCCTTTGACCTAGACCTTGTCCTAAAAATTTCAAAATTGGGGAGGTCTTTGGAGATGAATTAGAAATCCAGCCGGCAAAAATCAAATAATTATTTTCGCATAAATGCATTAATTAAGAATTTATGAATGTCTTGCCATCGTAAAGCCCCACTTCTTACTTGCCACATCGAGGAGGACAGCCCAAACTCCCACTTCGCCAGCCTCCTTGTTCCGCATTCCTACGCTCATGGCTTCGGCCAGTCCCAAGTGCAAATGCACCAAGTCCTACCCCCAAACGCAAACCCTTCTAGAACCTCGGCAACCCACAGGGGTTTACGTTTGAGGCCCTCTCCTTGTCGATTCTACTAAACCTTAGCCTGACTTGACGTGGAGTGGGGTGTGGCCGAAGACCACCCGACCTCCAAGAAGCGCCAAAGTAGCTCACTTCCATCACACTCGTAGTCAATTGGCCTAGGATGTGGATGCTGGGGACCTTGTCGTGGGGCGTGAGTGTTTCTTTCTTTTGCAAAACCGACCTTGTAACTTGCTCCCCAGGGTAATTTCACGATTCCTGACGATTTGGCGGTCGATTTGCAATTCGAACCTCCCGGTGCCCGAACGACAAAACATCGCGGTTTATACAAGGCCGACCTCGGGGCCCAGCGGTTTGGCAAGTTCTCCCTACCGATCTGGAATCTTTTGGGCCTTCCCCCAAGAGGGCCCCCCCGAACGGAGGATCCAAATCTGGGATAGGGGAACCGCCCGAGGGTGGTCATTAGCGTCACGACCCAGGAGCACCGCCAGAAGGGCTGCCTCGGGAACTTTTTGATCCCGCCTCTTGGGGTCCTGACTCTCCCCTCTTGTGAGGGATCCCCGCAAGGTCCCCGGCCTCGTTTGACTTGGGGAAGGGTGCGGCTTCGGTTTGCCCGCAACGGGCTGCCCCTCGGCGTCTAATGCTAACCCTTTGACCTAGACCTTCTCCTAAAATTCGAAAAATTGGGCATTGTGCTGGAGATGAATTAGGAATCCAGCTGGCAAAAATTAGAATTTATTTTCGCATACAATGCATTAATTAAGATTTATGAATGTCTTGCCATTTGCAAAGCCCCCGACTTCTACTTGCCACATCGGGAGGAGGAGGAAGGCCCAAACTCCGCTCCGTCAGTTCCCCTTGCTTCAGATATTATCGGCGGCACTTCACCGGCTAGGTCCCAAGTGCAACAGACCAAGTCTCGTCCCCCAAAACGCAAACCCTTCTAGAACACACGCAACCCACATGGTTTATGTTTGGAGGCCCTCTCCTTGTCCGGTCGGCCGGGACCCTTGCGCCGTGACTTGACATGGAGTGGGGGTGTTGGCGCCCGAGGCGGGGACCCTAAAATCCCCCGAAGCTGCTTTGCCCTGAATTTCCTCTCCCCAAGGCCACGGGGACGGACGGGCGACCCCCCCCTCTCCGGACGCGATTTGGCTCGCTTAATGGACTCGGGGACATCGAATTGCCCCAGGGACCAAGTTCCGGGGGCCAGAACACCACCCGACCTCCAAGAAGCGCCAAAGTAGCTCTCTTCCATCACACTTTCGTAGTCAATTGGCCTAGGATGTGGATGCGGGAATCTTGTCGTGGAGGGTGAGTGTTTCTTTCTTTGCAAAACCGACCTTGTAACTTGATCCCTAGGGTAATTTCGCCATTCCTGACGATTTGGCGGGGTAGATTTTACCATTCGAGCCTCCCGGCCCCCGAATCGACAAAATCACTGCGGTTTCTACAAGGCCGACCTCGGGGCGCCTCGCCGGTTTGACAAGTTCTCCCCGACCGATCCCGGAATCTTTTGGGCCTTCCCCAAGAGGGGCCCCCGAACGGAGGATCCAACTGGCCGGATAGGGGAACCGGGCTCCGGGAGGGTGGTCATTAGCGTGCAGCCCGGGGGAGCGGGAGCGCCAGAAGGGGCTGCCTCGAAACTTTTTTGGATCCCGCCTCTTGGGTCCGGACTCTCCCCTCTTGTGAGGGATCCCCGCAAGGTCCCCGCCTCGCTTTGACTTGGGGAAGAGTGCGGCTTTCGATTGCCTACCTCAACGGCTGCCCGCCCGACCGCTTCTAATGCTAACCCTTTGACCTAGACCTTGTCCAGAAAATTTGAAAATTGGGCTGTGTCTTTGAGATGAATTAGAAATCCAAATGGCAAAAATCGAGAATAATTATTTTCGCACAATGCATTAATTAAATTTATGAATGTCTTGCCACTATAAAAGCCCCTCACTTCTACTTGCCACATCGGGAGGAGGACAGGCCCAAACTCCACTTCGCCGGTTCCCTTGCTCCGTGATTCTCGGCTCTGACTCGGCGCCGGTCCCAAGTGCAATGGACCAAGTCGGCGGCCCCAAAGCGCAAAACCCTTCTAGAACACGGCAGCCCACGGGGTTTCACGTTTGAGGCCCTCTCCTTGTCGGTTCGCAGGCGAAACCTTGCGCTCGTGACTTGGCGTGGAGTGGGGGTGTGGCGAAAGACCACCCGACCTCCAAGAAGCCAAAGTAGCTCACTTCCATCACACTTGAGTCAATTGGCCTAGGATGTGGATGCGGGATCTTGTCGTGGGAGGGGCGTGAGTGTTTCTTTCTTTTGCAAAACCGACCTTGTAACTTGCTCCCTAGGGTAATTTCATGATTCGGACGATTTGGCGAGGTCGATTTGCAATTCGAGCCTCCCGGTGCGAACGACAAAACATCTGCCCGGTTTATAGAAGGCCAATTATCGGGGCTCCCCATGATTTGGCAAGTTCTCCCCGGACCGACCGAATCTTTGGGCCTTCCCAAGAGGGCCTGAGCGAGGAGGATCAACGGCCGGATAGGGGAACCGGGCTCCCGGGAGGGTGGTCATTAAAATGGCCCAGGGGGGAGTGCACCGCCGAGAAGGGCTGCCTCGACTTTTTGGATCCCGCCTCTTGGGTCCGGACTCTCCCTCTTGTGAGGGATCCCCTGCAAGGTCCCGGCCTCGTTTGACTTGGGGAAGGGTGCCGGCACTCGGTTGCCCCCACGGGCACCTGCCCCACCGCTTCTAATGCTAACCCTTTGACCTAGACCTTCTCCGAAAAATTCCGAAAATTGGGCTGTGTGTCTGGAGAGATGAATTAGGAATCCAGCTGGCAAAAATTAGAATTTATTTTCGCATAATGCATTAATTGCGAATTTATGAATGTCTTGCCCCAAAAGCGCCCCCACTTCTACTTGCCACATCGGGAGGAGGGGATGGCCCAAACTCCGGGCCCCGTCCAGTTCCCCTTGCTCCGTGTTATCGGCTGCAGCTTCTGGCTAGGTCCCAAGTGCAATGAGACCAAGTCTCGTCCCCCAAAACGCAAACCCTTCTAGAACCTGGCAACCCACATGGTTTATGTTTCGGAGGCCCTCTCCTTGTCAGATTCGGCCGGGACCTTGCGCCGTGACTTGACATGGAGTGGGGGTGTTGACGCCAGAGCGGGGACCCTAAAATCCCCCTGGAAGCTGCTTGCCCCGGATTTCCTCTCCCCAAGGCCCCGGGGGCCGGACGAGGCGACCTCCCTCTCCTGAATCGCGATTTGGCTCTCGCCAATGGACTCGGGGACATCGACATTGCCCCAGGGGACCAAGTTCCGCGGGTGAGAACACCACCCGACCTCCAAGAAGCGCCAAAGTAGCTCTCTTCCATCACACTCGTAGTCAATTGGCCTAGGATGTGGATGCGGGATACTGTTGTGGAGGGCGTGAGTGTTTCTTTCTTTTGCAAAACCGACCTTGTAACTTGATCCCTAGGGTAATTTCGCCATTCGGACGATTTGGCGGGTAGATTTGCCATTCCGAACCTCCCGGTCCCCGAACGACAAAATATCAAGCGGTTTCTACAAGGCCGACCTCGGGGCGCCCTTGGTTTGACAAGTTCTCCTGCATCGACTGAATCTTTTGGGCCTTCCCGAAGAGGGGCCCCCGAACGGAGGATCCAACGGTCCGGATAGGGGAACCGGGCTCCGGAAGGATGGTCATTAGCGTCAGCAGCCCGGGAGCGCTGCCAGAAGGGCTGCCTCGAACTTTTTTGATCCCGCCTCTTGGGGTCCTGGACTCTCCCCTCTTGTGAGGGATCCCCGCAAGGTCCCGCCTCGTTTGACTTGGGGAAGAGTGCCACTCGATTGCCCCCGCAACGGGCTGCCCGACCGCTCTAATGCTAACCCTTTGACCTAGACCTTGTCCAAAAATTTGAAAATTGGGCTGTGTCTTTGAGATGAATTAGGAATCCACCGGCAAAAATCGAGAATAATTATTTTCGCACAATGCATTAATTAAGAATTTATGAATGTCTTGCCATTGTAAAAGCCCCCCAGCTTCTACTTGCCACATCGGGGAGGGCAGGGCCCAAACTCCGGCTCCGTCGGTTCCCCTTGCTCCGTATTCTCGGCTGCGGCTTCGGCCAGTCCCAAGTGCAATGCACCAAGTCTCGGCCCCCAAAACGCAAACCCTTCTAGAACACGGCAGCCCACGGGGTTTACGTTTGGAGGCCCTCTCTTTGTCGATTCGGCCGACCTTGACCTTGCGGACTGACTTGGCGTGGAGTGGGGGTGTTGGCCTTGAGCGGGGACCCTAAAATCCCCCTAAGTCGCTTGCCCCGAATTTCCTCTCCCCAAGGCCACGGGGGACGGGCCAGGCGACCTCCCCTCTTCTAATCACGATTTGGCTCGCCAATGGACTCGAGGCGCCGACATTGCCCCAGGGGACCAAGTTCCACCACTCGACCTCCAAGAAACGCCAAAGTAGCTCACTTCCATCACACTCGTAGTCAATTGGCCTAGGATGTGGATGCGGGATCTTGTCGTGGAGGGTGTGAGTGTTTTTCTTTGCAAAACCGACCTTGTAACTTGCTCCCTAGGGTAATTTCGCCATTCCGGACGATTTGGCAGGGTCGATTTGCCATTCCGGAGCCTCCCCGGTGCCCGAACGACAAAACACTACGGTTTATACAAGGCCGACCTCAGGATGCCCCGCGGTTTGGCAAGTTCTCCCGGACCGATCTGGAATCTTTTGGGCCTTCCCGAAGAGGGGCCCCTGAACGGAGGATCCAACGGTCGGATAGGGGAACCGGGCTCCGGGAGGGTGGTCATTAAGCGTCGCGACCCAGGGGAGCGCCGCCCGAGAAGGGCTGCCTCGGGAACTTTTTTGGATCCCGCCTCTTGGGGTCCGGACTCTCCCCTCTTGTGAGGGATCCCTGCAAGGTCCTGGCCTCGTTTGACTTGGGGAAGGGTGCCAGCTCGGTTGCCCCGCAACGGGCTGCCCCGACCGTTCTAATGCTAACCCTTTGACCTAGACCTTCTCCGAAAATTCCGAAAATTGGGCTGTGTGCTGGAGATGAATTAGGAATCCAGCTGGCAAAAAATCAGAATTTATTTTCGTACAATGCATTAATTGCGAATTTATGAATGTCTTGCCACTGCAAAAGCCCCCGACTTCTACTTGCCACATCGGGGAGGAGGACGGCCCAAACTCCGCTCCGTCGGTTCCCCTTGCTCCGTATTCTCGGGCTGCGGCTTCTCGGCCAGTCCCAAGTGCAATGCAGACCAAGTCTCGCCCCCAAAACGCAAAACCCTTCTAGAACCTGGCAACCCACAGGGTTTACGTTTTTGAGGCCCTCTCCTTGTCGGTTCGGCCGGACCTTGCGCGCCGTGACTTGACATGGAGTGGGGTGTTGGCCTTGAGCCGGGGACCCTAAAATCCCCCGAAGGCGCTTGCCCCGTTTCCTCTCCCCAAGGCCCTAGGGATGGACCGGGCGACCTCCCTCTCTCGGTCGTGATTTGGCTCGCCAATGGACTCGGGGCGTCGACATTGCCCCAGGGACCAAGTTCCGTGGGCCGGAAGACCACCGACCTCCAAGAAGCGCCAAAGTAGCTCACTTCCATCACACTAAGTAGTCAATTGGCCTAGGATGTGGATCTGCGGGATCTTTGTCGTGGAGGGCGTGAGTGTTTCTTTCTTTTTGCAAAACCGACCTTGTAACTTGCTCCCTAGGGTAATTTCGCCATTCCTGACGATTTGGCGGTGGTCGATTTGCCATTCCAGAGCCTCCCCGGTGCGAACGACAAAACATCTGCCCGGTTTATACAAGGCCGACCTCGGGGCCGCCCAGTGGTTTGACAAGTTCTCCGGACCCGATCTGGAATCTTTTGGGCCTTCCCCGGAGGGGCCCCGAAGCGGAGGATCCAACGGTCCGGATAGGGGAACCGGGCTCCGGGAGGGTGGTCATTAAGCGTCAGACCCAGAGAGCCGCCAGAAGGGTCGCCTCGGGAACTTTTGGATCCCGCCTCTTGGGGTCCTGACTCTCCCCTCTTGTGAGGGATCCCCGCAAGGTCCCGGCCTCGTTTGACTTGGGGAAGGGTGCCAGCTCGGTTGCCACAGCGAGCTGCTCCGGCGCTCTAATGCTAACCCTTTGACCTAGACCTTCTCCTAAAATTTCAAAATTGGGTTGTGTCTTTGGAGATGAATTAGGAATCCACGGCAAAAATCAGAATTTATTTTCGTGACAATGCATTAATTGCGAATTTATGAATGTCTTGCCACTGCAAAGCCCCCCGCTTCTACTTGCCACATCGGGAGGAGGGCGCCCAAACTCCGCTCCGTCCGGTTCCCTTGCTCAGTATTCTCTATTGCAGCTTCTCCAGTCCCAAGTGCAAATGGACCAAGTCTCGCCCCCAAAACGCAAACCCTTCTAGAACACGCAACCCACGGGGGTTTACGTTTGAGGCCCTCTCCTTATCCGGTCAGGACCTAGGGACCTTGCGTCGTGTCTTGGCGGCAATTAGGGGGTGTTGGCCTTGAGCAAGGACCCTAAAATCCCCGGCCGCTTGCTTGCCCATTTTCCTCTCCCCAAGGCCCCGGGGACGGTAGGCGATCTCCCCTCCCGGAACCATGATTTGTCTCTGCCAATGGACTCGGGGCGTCGACATTGCCACGGGGAGCAAGTTCCGTGGCGAAGACCACACATGTTCACCCAACTAAGAAATGAGTTTTTGGCGTGCCAGATAATCGTCGCGACGCGGCGTATTGTCAACGATCCGCCGGGTCACCTACGACTTGGCGTTACCGCGTGTAAATACGCTTGGCGCGTCATCCGGATTCACGTATTGTCCGCGTCACGTCGCGCACATCCACACGTGACACTCATGCGTCCACCCGGCCCGGTCCACCGGCGTGATGGATAGACCAAGTGCTGACGGCGTGCATGCGGCGTGGCGCCGCGAATGTGGCAATCGCCGTCCCACTTGGCACCGACATCCACGGCGTGGCAGACTGCCAGTCACACGAGTGTCAAACGTCGCAGATTACCGCGTCGCGTCACGGCGTTCTGCGGCGATGGCGTCACATTGACGTCGCATGGTCACGTCTATTGCGACGTCACGTCGCAAGCCCACGTCGCAAGCTCACGTCGCAAAATGACCATTCTCTTGTTGTGATCCTTCTACCTTGTCCAAACTCGTCAGCAGTCTCGGAAACGTCCCTTATCTGCCCCATGCAATCGAACTCGCTTGCAGCATACATTTTATTTCCAGGGCTTCTGCAGACATGCAAGAACATTATGGTGTTGTATTTTCCTTGTGTGCCCCTTGTCACGAACCACTGAGTTTGTGCACTATCGTAAATAGCCGGCTCAGCAGCGGTGTTAATGTTCTTCTGTTTGTGGCTTCTTTATGATCTTAATGGTACGCCTCGTAAATCTTGTTTAGTACAATCCCAGAATTTAAAGTACAATTCAGCAAGAAGACCATCAGGGCCAGGACTTTTCCTGCAAAGCTTTTTAGAATGGCAAGGACCTCATTTACATTAGGAGGGAGCTCAGCTTCAGGGCCAATAGGATCAACAATATGATAAGGAATAGAATCCATGGTTTCAAAGAAGGATTTAGAACTCTGGTCTTGAGACAAACTATTAGATGGACTCGAGAAAATTTCGGCATAATTAGAGGCAAAGATGTTAGAGATATCACTTTGATTAACCAGAGTAGTATTATCTGATCCACCTGAATAGAAGAGGTGTTATTTCTAATGAGCCTCTGCTTAGCAATTCTGAAGAAGAATTTGGAGTTGCCATGATCCAAGTTATTTAGATATTTAAATTTACATTTGATAACAGCACCTTTAGGATGATACTCCTCAATGTTTTTGATAGATCTCCCTCCTTAAGGTGGAGATTGGTATTAGAGGGATCGGCTTGAAGATCCATTCTAACCTTTTTGATCTTTTGTAAGTAAGAGATCTTTTCTTTGTTTCTTAGCTCATGCATATTCTTAGTCCAAACTTTGATCCAATTCTTAGAGGCTTTGATATTGGCATAAAGTGAGCCATAGAATTCCGACTGTTAACCCTTGGAAGACTGCTATAAAATATTTTGAAATCCTCACAGAATTTAGTGTTATCAAGTAGGGCACAATTGAGTTTAAAAGGGATATTGCCATTTCTTCTGGGAGTTAGATCTAGCTTAGAGCTAAAATCTGAGGTTGATGATCAGAAATTGAGGTCGAATCATCACTTGTCACCAGGAACTTACCTCATAGGGAATTATTTGGATTGATAATCTAAAATCTGTCCAGAGTGCAAAAAACTCTATTTTGACCGTGTTCCTCATTTGACCAGGTGTATTTAGAGTTTGAGGAAGGAATGTAATTCAACATATGATCATCAAGCAAGGAATCACAATTAATTTTTTCAATATTGGACATGCTTAGATTCTTACCAATTTTGAGGTCCCAGGAAGGAGTATTATTGAAGTCTCCTCCAATAACCCACATATCTGTAGTTTGAGAAGACATCCAGTTATTGATTTCAACCCAGACAATCTCTCTAATCTTGGGGTTGGTTGAGGCATAAACATTGATGACACCAAAGGATATATTATCCTTTTGAAGAATAGCAGCCTGCCAATTCTTAGAAAGGCTATTGAAGATTTGGCAATGATTAATGTTAATCCAAATTAAGCAAAGGCCACCGTAAGTACCAAATTGCTTCTATCCAGATGGAAGATCTCCCTGGACTAATCCAATCAGCCAGATGAGAGCGTTCAAATTTTGGAAGTCTAAGCTCTTGCACTAGAAGAATATCAGCATGATAAGATCTAATTTGAGAGATAGCATGCTTTCCCTTCAAAGAGCCTTTTATACCTCTAAGATTCCAGGATAAAATCTTCATTACCAAAAAGGAAGGTAGAAAAGAAAAAGAGAAAATCCAAGATGGCTCAGATTTGGCTCCTTGTTTTTCTTTTAAAATTATGCTTGATGTTAGCAGCAGGAGTATTACCAATCTTCAGATTTTTTCTCAGTTTTTTCCTGGAGATTTGAGAGGCCTTAGACTTGGTTTTGGTAGGAGGATGGTTATCAGAGATGTTATTTTTAGAAAGATAAAATTATCTCCATCCCAGTTTTTGTTAAGATCAGATAAATCTATGGCCTCCTCATTTTCCTTGTCAGACATATAATTGGAGTGAGGAAAGTCTCAAAATTTAGACTCATAGCAAGTATAATTGGTGTTGGGAACAGCCAAAAACTTATTATGTGGAGAATTATAATGAGAAAAATTAATAGGGTTTAGGATGTGAGTGTGTGCTTGTTCAGTCCTCATGTGTCCATCTTGACCTTGAGGTTCTGGTATAAGTGGGACCATATTTCATGTCATATTATCAACTTCAACCTCCACATCACTGTCTTTTCCTTGAACACTGTCAACATTATCAGTGACACAATTTTTTTGACATAACTGACTGTTCTCTTTTTCCAGCTCCACATTTCTGACTACCTTTTCTCCCATTTCAGCATTAAGGAACCTATCTTTGTCCAGCCCTATGTCAAAATCTGTGTCTGATATTATATTTTTGTCATACTGGGTTCAACGACACTATCCATTATTGCAACCTGCAAACCAGAGATATGTGATGCAACTTTGGGGGACACGATCATCATTGACAGGAAGGGACAAAGTACATGGTATGGCTGATGGTTCAGAGAGATCAATAAGATCAGGGAGATTAGGGACAATATCCGAGTTCAATTTGGTAGGAGGTGAATTGGGATGTAAAGATAGCTTAATGAGTAATGAAGGATGAGGAATAATATTAGGCTCCTCATTTTTTGCACAGAATTCATATGATAAAGAAGCCAAAATTTGAAATTTGTTGGTACAACTATGAGAATTATTCAGGTTGTTTTGGCTTTTATCAATGGCTGTCTCAGAGTCCACATTGTAGTTCCCCTCAACATCTTGAGGGGTTTGAGTTGACTTAATTTCTTTTAATAATAAATTCTCAATCCTTTTATTCTGTTTTTATTGTGTACCTTGTTGTACACTAAGACCTTGAATTGTAATGCCATGTTACAAGGATTCTCTTTTGATGAAGAAGCTTGATGCGAAAAGTTAATTCTGCCTTCCTTCATAATATTCTTCAGAGTTTTGCCGAGGTCCAAATCCTTTGAAAGCATGGGTGCTTTCCCTTTGAGCATTTTTCTGTTATGCTCAATATTAGACATGTTGATGGATTTGGAGTGAGGCATCTGTAAGTCAGCATCTTTGGAAGTATTCTTGACATGAGTATATTTTCCATTAGCAAATAGGCCCCTGTTGAGGATTCTAATACTTGCTTGTGAGTTTTCCAGAGTAGACTGATTAGATGGATTTGAATGATCATAAGCGTCAGAGATGTCTTTTGCATTTTCTTTGATAATTGTTTTCTTTTGGATCCTCTTGACACTGCCATTGATGTTGGGTTTGATAGTTTTCCATTGATTAACCTATTGGAGGACTGGGTCCTTATTTGGTGATGCAGTAGCTTGAGTTGCCAAGTTATCAAAGTGGCATTCTCTCTTTGAAGAGAGTGATTGAGCGGGGAGTTTTACTCTCAGCTCCAAGTTTTTTTGCAAATTCTTCACAATTGACATTTCTTCAATGTCTAAAATTACAAAGATGACAAGTATATGGCAAGACAATCTACCTCAAATTAAGAACAGATTTAGAGCCAAAGAAGTCAATAAAAGGAATTGAGGTAGGAATTTTCTTGGTAATGTCAACTTGGACGAAGCATTTTGGGGGCTTGTAGCGAGAATAATCAGAGGCAATATAGGTACCCAGGAAATTAAAGATAGTTGCAAAGCAATCCTCATTCCAATAAATAAGATTGATTTCACTCGTGGTAACAGAGGCAATATAGAGATTGTCAAAATCCGAAAGAGGTAAGTTGGGGCACCATTTCAGGAAAGATAGGTGAAAGGTATCACATGTGAAGTTTCTTTATTTGAGAAAAAACAGGGCAGTTCTCAGGTTTCCACATTCAACCATCAGATAAGGATAGCTGAGCCAATAAAAAAAATTAATTATTACGCCTTTACGCATTTTGATGAGCTGGTCCCACGATCTATCAATTTTGAATCCTACATCATCAACCCTCATAACGACTGCAAGGTTTGACAAAAACTTGATTTTAGCAGCAATAGAAGGAGAGCTTAAGGTAATGTCTTTGAAAAGAGCAGAGGTAGAAGGGACCAAAGCCTTATATCTATCAAGTTCCTGAGCCAGTTCTCCATTGGAATAAATAGTTACACTTGGACGAGGCTGTCCATTGTGGATTCTGATACCATTTGCATCCAGGGTTGGAATCACATGATCAATACCCGGATCTTTGGTCAGGTTGTCCCATGCAGGAGGAAAGCTTTAGTGATATCCTTTTACACTGCCAAATAAAGGGGCTTAGTTGTGGAACTAATAAGGAGAAGATACATGTTCATCTTTAGGTGCATTTGTGGCTCTCTAAAATTTATGTTTGATAACCCCCACAACTAATAAGGAGAAGATACATGTTCACCTTTAGGTGCATTTATGGTTCTCTAAAATTTATGTTTGATAACCCCCACAACTAATAGGGAGAAAATACATGCTCTCTTTAGGTGCATTTGTGGCTCTCTAAATTTTATGTTTGATAATCCATCAGGTATGAGACACCCTCTAGTTTGCGAAGCATTACGCACAAAGAATCGTATTTATAATCCAGCCTTCAAATTCAACCATTTTGTTTTATAATTTCTACATCAATTAAAATATCTCAGTTAAAGTGGTCACTAGATTTTTTTTTTTTTTTTTTTTTTTTTTTTTTTTTTTTTTTTTTTTTTAAGGACGACAATCTATTATCAAGGAATATCAAGATACATACAAGAGACCTGTGACATAGGACTCAAAACCTAGAGGATGAGATGGTCCACTAAGCAAAACCACCCATACACAGTACATAATCATACTCCTTGTGCCACCTTGAGGCTTTAATGGCCTCATCACAATCAACATGTTCTGCAACATTGAGATGATCATCAACAGACATCAAGTTATCATGCCACTGAATAGAACGAGGCAGGAAAGCCTCGTGAGATGACATAAACGACTTCTTCCTCGCTGCCTTCTTCCAATTGACCTGTTGCCATGACTCTTTAGCGCACTGAAGATTAGGACCATCAGCCATAACAACCTCAGAAGCATGAGAAGCAGAAGCAACAACGGGGAGAGTGGTAGGAACTATAGCTGCAGCTGATGCTGAGGACGACACCATTGGAACTGTATGTAGAGCATCTTCCATAGCCGAGGAATGCAAGGCAGCTGGCAAAGGTTGATCATGAATAGATGAAGAAATAACAATAGGAGCTTGAACATGAGAAGAATGTTGAACAGATGCCTGAAATGCACGAGTACCTCGACGAAAGCTAGCAAAAGCCTCCTTATCAGGAAACAAAAGGGCTAATTCTGGACCATTCAGAAGCTTAAGATCCAACTTCTAGAGGATTGAAGCTATGAGAAATATATAAAGAAAGATGTTCTGTCTAAAGCATAATAATGATTGGCAGATATAAAGAAAGATGTTCCGTCTACAACATAATAATGATTGGTAGAGCAATATCATGATATCCTCAATCATACATCAAAAATCATCTTTCATTCAATGGATGTAAATTCATAGGTAATCCTTCCATCAATCACTTGAATCTGGCACTGTCTATTTGTGCTTCCTTTTCCTGTTGCCGCTCATGACTCAACATCATCAAAATGCCATAGCTGCAGAACTGCAGCGCAGAGAATGAAAAGAGCAAAATGGTCCAAGAATGGTATATATACGGCCACATCAGCCGGACACGTCACTGCCACGTCAGAATTGAAAGTACCACAAACTTCACATTACACCAATTTCTGCACTGCCGGCGTCGGCACACCTTCCATGATAAAATTGCAAGCAACCAGAAATGTTGCATACATAAGTACCGTATGCCCCAAGATGCCATGAAGAAACACACTAGAATAGCGAGGGGCATGATGTTCGACTATTTGTAGCTCGAAACTAGCTCTATTAGCCACATACAAAACTAAAATTTTCTTAATAACAATATCCATGTTAGGGTACCTACACACCATGGGGTTAACTTTGTTTAGTTAAAAAAAAAAAATTAACTAGTAACACGTACGGTTTTTGTTAAAAAAATTGTTAATTATGAGGGGTTAACTTTTGACAAATTGTTAGGGTTAAATTAGGCATTTAACCCCCTTTCATATCCATTTTTGTTAAATTAAGTTTTAACAGTTGGTTAAGAACATCATAATTTGTCAACGAAAACTTAATCGATGCCCTATCCCTCCTTTTAATTTTGTTAACGATCGAGGCCGACGTCGAAACGATCGAGGCCATTGCCGGATTGTCGTGGCATTGGCTCTAGGGTGAAGAATCACCAAATGTCACTACCCTGTAAGTGTTCTTCCGTCATCCTATTTTTCAAGAAACTTGTCGGGTATCGCGTCTTTTTTTTTTTTTTTTTTTTTTGCTCAAACCGGCCATCATGCCATTACATTATCATAAATTCTGTGTTTTCCTCTCTTTGTAATGTGTTGTAGCCATGAAACTAAGAGAAAATACACACTACTTGATGCCCATTTCCATTATTCACAGAGCAGCTATGATCTAATGAATGAAGATAAAAAATCTAATGACAGAGAATAGGTTTATAGTTTTGAAGCAGAAGCATGCCAGTGGATTTGAAAGTGGGTTTGAGAATCTGCTTGGAAATTTCAGTTTATTTATTTATTGTTCATAAGAGCAATGCTCTTATGACCAAGATTTTATCAGCTTTAAGATCCTGTCAATCATATACAAGCAGCAAAAGAATCTCACTGAATTACAGCAATGGGAAAACAACTATCTATGCTGCGTAACCAAGGAACATGGGAGCTGGTGCCTAAACCTAAGGCAAAAATATCATTTGAGTTGTGGGTGTTTTGCACGAAATTTCATGCTCTGATGGTACTTTTTCCAAGCATAAAACAAGGTTAGTTGCCAAAGGGTTCTCAGAAAAGGAAGGTTTTGATTACCATGATGTTTTTGCACAAATGGTTAGATTAGACACATCAAAAGTAGTGATAACTTTGGCAGCAGAAAAAGGCTGCCTGTTTATCAAATGGACTTCAAATCTTGCATTCTTGAATGGACATCTAGAAGAGGATCTATACATGTGTTAACCACCTGGTTCTAAAGACAAAGATCTTCCCACTTATGTATGCAAGGCGAATAGATGGTCTTAACAAGCATCACGATGTTGGAACACTAAAATCAATACCTTGCTCCTGTAGCTTGGATATCAGAGATCTGTTAAATTTTAAGAAAAGGCTATGATTATCTCAAGAGTATAACTGAGATGCCTAGCAAGATTTCTTTTCAAATTACATGTGCACCTAGAGTGCAAATGATGATCTAGTGGAGAGCCACAATATGGTCTCTAATCTCCACTAGATTATACACATTTTTCCCATCATTTTATTTGAATCAATGGTATGCAATAACAATGGTTCTATTGACAATAAACATCACTTGTCACCATGAACTTACCTCATAGGGAATTATTTGGATTGATAATCTAGAATCTGTCCAGAGTGCAAAAAACTCTATTTTGACCGTGTTCCTCATTTGACCAGGTGTATTTAGAGTTTGAGGAAGGAATGTAATTCAACATATGATCATCAAGCAAGGAATCACAATTAATTCTTTCAATATTGGACATGCTTAGATTCTTACCAATTTTGAGGTCCCAGGAAGGAGTATTATTGAAGTCTCCTCCAATAACCCACATGTCTGTAGTTTGAGAAGACATCCAGTTATTGATTTCAACCCAGACAATCTCTCTAATCTTGGGGTTGGTTGAGGCATAAACATTGATGACACCAAAGGATATATTATCCTTTTGAAGAATAGCAGCCTGCCAATTCTTAGAAAGGCTATTGAAGATTTGGCAATGATTAATGTTAATCCAAATTAAGCAAAGACCACCAGAAGTACCAGTTGCTTCTATCCAGATGGAAGATCTCCCTGGACTAATCCAATCAGCCAGATGAGAGCGTTCAAATTTTGGAAGTCTAAGCTCTTGCACTAGAAGATCAGCATGATAAGATCTAATTTGAGAGATAGCATGCTTTCCCTTCAAAGAGCCTTTTATACCTCTAAGATTCCAGGATAAAATCTTCATTACCAAAAAGGAAGGTAGAAAAGAAAAAGAGAAAACCCAAGATGGCTCAGATTTGGCTCCTTGTTTTTCTTTTAAAATTATGCCTGATGTTAGCAGCAGGAGTATTACCAATCTTCAGATTTTTTTCTCAGTTTTTTCTTGGAGATTTTAGAGGCTTTGGACTTGGTTCTGGAAGGAGAATTGTCATCAGAGGTGTTATTCTTAAAGAGGAAATTACCTCCATCCCAGTTTTGTTAAGATGAGATAAATCCATGGCCTCCTTATTTTCCTTGTCGGACATATAATTGGATTGAGGACAGTCCCAAAATTTAGACTCACAGCAAGTATAATTGGTGCTTGGAACAGCCAAAAACGTATTATGTGGAGAATTATAATGAGAAAAATTAATAGGGTTTAGGATGTGTGTGTGTGCTTGTTCAGTCCTCATGTGTCCATCTTGACCTTGAGGTTCTGGTATAAGTGGGACCATATTTCCTGTCATATTATCAACTTCAACCTCCACATCACTGTCTTTTCCTTGAACACTGTCAACATTATCAGTGACACAATTTTTCTGACATAACTGACTGTTCTCTTTTTCCAGCTCCACATTTCTGACTACCTTTTCTCCCATTTCAGCATTAAGGAACCTATCTTTGTCCAGCCCTATGTCAAAATCTGTGTCTGATATTATATTTTTGTCATACTGGGTTCAACGACACTATCCATTATTGCAACCTGCAAACCAGAGATATGTGATGCAAACTTTGGGGGACACGATCATCATTGACAGGAAGGGACAAAGTACATGGTATGGCTGATGGTTCAGAGAGATCAATAAGATCAGGGAGATTAGGGACAGTATCCGAGTTCAATTTGGTAGGAGGTGAATTGGGATGTAAAGATAGCTTAATGAGTAATGAAGGATGAGGAATAATATTAGGCTCCTCATTTTCTGCACAGAATTCATGATAAAGAAGCCAAAATTTGAAATTTGTTGGTACAACTATGAGAATTATTCAGGTTGTTTTGGCTTTTATCAATGGCTGTCTCAGAGTCCACATTGTAGTTTCCCTCAACATCTTGAGGGGTTTGAGTTGACTTAATTTCTTTTAATAATAAATTCTCAATCCTTTTATTCTGTTTTTATTGTGTACCTTGTTGTACACTAAGACCTTGAATTGTAATGCCATGTTGCAAGGATTCTCTTTTGATGAAGAAGCTTGATGCGAAAAGTTAATTCTGCCTTCCTTCATAATATTCTTCAGAGTTTTGCCCAGCTCCAAATCCTTTGAAAGCATGGGTGCTTTCCCTTTAAGCATTTTTCTGTTATGCTCAATATTAGACATGTTGATGGATTTGGAGTGAGGCATCTTTAAGTCAGCATCTTTGGAAGTATTCTTGACATGAGTATATTTTCCATTAGCAAATAGGCCCCTGTTGAGGATTCTAATACTTGCTTGTGAGTTTTCCAAAGTAGACTGATTAGATGGATTTGAATGATCATAAGCGTCAGAGATGTCTTTTGCATTTTCTCTGATAACTATTTCTTTTGGATCCTCTTGACACTGCCATTGATGTTGGGTTTGACAGTTTTCCATTGATTAACCTATTGGAGGACTGGGTCCTTATTTGGTGATGCAGTAGCTTGAGTTGCCAAGTTATCAAGGCTGGCATTCTCTCTTTGAAGAGAGAGTGATTGAGGAGGAAGTTTTTACTCTCAGCTCCAAGTTTTTTTGCAAATTCTTCACAATTGACATTTCTTCAATGTCTAAAATTACAAAGATGACAAGTATATGGCAAGACAATCTACCTCAAATTAAAAACAGATTTAGAGCCAAAGAAGTCAATAAAAGGAATTGAGGTAGGAATTTTCTTGGTAATGTCAACTTGGACGAAGCATTTTGGGGGCTTGTAGCGAGAATAATCAGAGGCAATATAGGTACCCAAGAAATTAAAGATAGTTGCAAAGCAATCCTCATTCCAATAAATAAGATTGATTTCACTCATGGTAACAGAGGCAATATAGAGATTGTCAAAATCCGAAAGAGGTAAGTTGGGGCACCATTTCAGGAAAGATAGGTGAAAAGGTATCACATGTGAAGTTTCCTAATTTGAGAAAAAACAGGGCAGTTCTCAGGTTTCCACATTCAACCATCAGATAAGGATAGCTGAGCCAATATATAAAATTAATTATTATGCCTTTACGCATTTTGATGAGCTGGTCCCACGACGTATCAATTTTGAATCCTACATCATCAACCCTCATAACGACTGCAAGGTTTGACAAAGACTTGATTTTAGCAGCAATAGAGGGAGAGCTTAAGGTAATGTCTTTGAAAAGAGCAGAGGTAGAAGGGACCAAAGCCTTATATCTATCAAGTTCCTGAGCCAGTTCTCCATTGGAATAAATAGTTACACTTGGACGAGGCTGTCCATTGTGGATTCTGATACCATTTGCATCCAGGGTTGGAATCACATAATCAATACCCGGATCTTTGGTCAGGTTGTCCCATGCAGGAGGAAAGCTTTAGTGATATCCTTTTACACTGCCAAATAAAGGGGCTTAGTTGTGGAACTAATAAGGAGAAGATACATGTTCACCTTTAGGTGCATTTGTGGCTCTCTAAAATTTATGTTTGATAACCCCCACAACTAATAAGGAGAAGATACATGTTCACCTTTAAGTGCATTTATGGTTCTCTAAAATTTATGTTTGATAACCCCCACAACAAATAAGGAGAAAATACATGCTCTCTTTAGGTGCATTTGTGGCTCTCTAAATTTTATGTTTGATAATCCATCAGGTATGAGACACCCTCTAATTTGCGAAGCATATATTTTACGCACAAAGAATCGTATTTGTAATCCAGCCTTCAAATTCAACCATTTGCTTTTATAATTTCTACATCAATTAAAATATCTCAGTTAAAGTGGTCACTAGAAGGTTTTTTTTTCTTTTTTTTCTTTTTTTTTCTTTTTTTTTCTTTTTTTTCTTTTTTTTCTTTTTTTTCTTTTTTTTCTTTTTTTTGAAGGACGACAATCTATTATCAAGGAATATCAAGATACATACAAGAGACCTGTGACATGGGACTCAAAACCTAGAGGACGAGATGGTCCACTAAGCAAAACCACCCATACACAGTACATAATCATACTCCTTGTGCCACCTTGAGGCGTTTAATGGCTTCATCACAATCAACATGTTCTGCAACATCGAGATGATCATCAACAGACATCAAGTTATCATGCCACTGAATAGAACGAGGCAGGATAGCCTTGTGAGATGACATAACCGACTTCTTCCTCGCTGCCTTCTTCCAATTGACCTGTTGCCATGACTCTTTAGCGCACTGAAGATTAGGACCATCAGCCATAACAACCTCGGAAGCATGAGAAGCGAGAAGCAACAAACGGGCGAAAGTGGTGGTAGGAACTATAAATTTGTGATGGTCTTTGGGGCGACACCATTGGAACTATATGTAGAGCATCTTCCATAGCCGAGGAATGCAAGGCAACTGGCAAAGGTTGATCATGAATAGATGAAGAAATAACAATAGGAGCTTGAACATGAGAAGAATGTTGAACAGATGCCTGAAATGCACGAGTACCTCGACGAAAGCTAGCAAAAGCCTCCTTATCAGGAAACAAAAGGGCTAATTCTGGACCATTCAGAAGCTTAAGATCCAACTTCTAGAGGATTGAAGCTATGAGAAATATATAAAGAAAGATGTTCCGTCTAAAGCATAATAATGATTGGCAGATATAAAGAAAGATGTTCCGTCTACAACATAATAATGATTGGTAGAGCAATATCATGATATCCTCAATCATACATCAAAAACCATCTTTCATTCAATGGATGTAAATTCATAGGTAATCCTTCCATCAATCACTTGAATCTGGCACTGTCTATTTGTGCTTCCTTTTCTGTTGCAGCCATGACTCAACATCATCAAAATGCCATAGGCGCAGTAATCGGTAGCCAAGAGAATGAAAAGAGCAAAATGGTCCAAGAATGGTATATATACGGCCACATCAGCCGGACACGTCACTGCCACGTCAGAATTGAAAGTACCACAAACTTCACATTACACCAATTTCTGCACTGCCGGCGTCGGCACACCTTCCATGATAAAATTGCAAGCAACCAGAAATGTTGCATACATAAGTCTCCTGTGCACTAATACAAAAATACAAACTCTAAAAAAAAGGAAAAAAATATTGACCAACAAACCATATGCCCCAAGATGCCATGAAGAAACACACTAGAATAGCGAGGGGGATGATGTTCGACTATTTGTAGCTCAAAACTAGCTCTATTAGCCACATACAAAACTAAAATTTTCGTAATAACAATATCCATGTTAGGGTACCATGGGGTTAACTTTGTTTAGTTAAAAAAAAAAAATTAACTAGTAACACGTACAGTTTTTGTTAAAAAAATTGTTAATTATCCTATATTATAATGTTATACCGTAAGTAGTGCATCGAGCCCTAATTTGAATGGCCGAGATCATCCGGATGCATCCAAAGGCCTAGATTTATTGCACAACTTACCAACACTGTGATTGGTCATGCTTCGATCTCTTAAGGGGAAAGGGTAAATGAAAAGGGGGAAAAGGAAAAGGGCAGTGGAAAGAGAGAATGTGCATGGGGAAAAGGGAAAAGGGTGGGGATAAGAGAAGAGAAAAAGGCATGGAAAACGAAAAAGGGAAAAAAGGAAAAAGGAAAAGGGAAAAGGAAGCGTTGAGGAAAGAGGAAAAAAGAAGGGACAAATGGCATAGAAAAAGGGAAAAAAAAAGAGAGGGAAAGGGAAGGGAAAAAACGCATCAAGAAAAGGGGAAGAGTGAAAGGTTGGAAAAATGAGGAAAATGGAAGGGACAAGGGGGAACAAGAAAAGGATGGGGAGAGGGGAAAAGAAAAGAGGCATAGAAAAAGGGAAAGTGAGAAGAAAGAAAAAGGAAAGGGAAAAGGGGAAAAGGGAACCTAGGTAAAGGTCACAAGAAAAAATAAAGAGGGAAACGAGAAAAGGGAAGGGGGAAAGGGAAGAGGAAAATGGTGAAGAAAGGGAAAAAAGAAAAAAGGGAAAAGAAAAGGGGCAAGAGAGAAAGGGTGGGGAAAAGAGGAAAATGGGTATAGGAAATAAGAGAATAAAACAAATGTGCAAAAGGCATGGAAAAAAGGAAAAGGAAAAGGAAATGAAGGAAAAAAATGCACAGGAAAATGATCGGCAAAGGAGGAAAACGGAAAGAAAAAAATCCATCAAGAAAATGAAATGGGAAAAAAGGGAAAGGGAAAGGGAAGCAGGGGAGTGATGGAGGGGAGGCAAAGGGAAAAAGGACATGAGGAAAATAAAAAAGAAAAGAAAAAGGAAGGGTTGAAAGAAGGGAAAATTGCACGGGAAGAGGGAAAGGGTGGGAAAAGGAGGAAAAGGAAGCACGGGAAAAATAGAAAGAAGAAAAGAGTAGGAAAAAGGGCATGGGAAAAGGGAAATAGATTAGAAAAAAGAATGGAAAAAGGGGGAAAGAGAGAGAGGCACGGGAAAAAGGAAATGAGGAAAATGAAAAAAGGGGAAGAGAAAAAAGGAACATGGAAAAGGGAAAGAGGGAAAGGGTGAGGAGATGGAAAAAGGGAAGGTAAAAAGGGCATGGAAAACGTGAGGGAGAAAAGAAAAATGGAAGGGAAAAGGGCACACAAAAAAGAGAGGAAAAGAGTGGGAAAAGGAGGAAAAGAGAAGGGAAAATAGGCATGGAAAATGACAAAAGAGTAAAAGGTTGAGAAAAAAGGAAGACATGGAAAAAGGGTGGGGAAAAGAGAAGGCATAAAAAAAGAGAAAGGGGAAGGGAAAAGAGCAAAGAAAAAAGAGAAGAGGGAAAAGGTGCAGAAAGGAGCAAAAGGGAAGGGAAAAAGATTATTGGGAACAAGGAAGGGGGAAGGAAAGGGATGGGAAAACAAGGAAACATGTGAGAAAGACGAGAAAAAAAAGGAAAAGAAAAAAAAAGTAGAGAAAATAAGAAAAAATGAAATGTGGGATAGAGCAAAAGGGAAAGGGAAAGGGATAGGGCTTTTCTCACTGCATCCCAAAGCATTTACAGGCTCTCAACTTATGCCCAGCAACGCTGGGCACCATTACTAGTGAGGGGTTAACTTTTGACAAATTGTTAGGGTTAAATTAGGCATTTAACCCCCTTTCACATCCATTTTTGTTAAATTAAGTTTTAACAGTTGGTTAACAACATCATAATTTGTCAACGAAAACTTAATCGATGCCCTATCCCTCCTTTTAATTTTGTTAACGATCGAGGCTGGCGTCGAAACGATCGAGGCCAATTGCCGGATTGCCGTGGCGTTGGCTCCAGGGTGAAGAATCACCAAATGTCACTACCCTGTAAGTGTTCTTTCCGTCATCCTGTTTTTCAAGGGTATCGCGGCTTTTTGTTTTTGTTTTTTTTTTGCTCAAACCGGCCATCATGCCATTACATACATTATCATAAATTCTGTGTTTTCCTCTCTTTGTAATGTGTTGTAGGAAAATACACACTACTTGATGCCCATTTCCATTATTCACAGAGCAGCTATGATCTAATGAATGAAGATAAAAAATCTAATGACAGAGAATAGGTTTATAGTTTTGAAGCAGAAGCATGCCAGTGGATTTGAAAGTGGGTTTGAGAATCTGCTTAGAAATTTCAGTTTATTTATTTATTGTTCATAAGAGCAATGCTCTTATGACCAAGATTTTATCAGCTTTAAGATCCTGTCAATCATATACAAGCAGCAAAAGAATCTCACTGAATTACAGCAATGGGAAAACAACTATCTATGCTGCGTAACCAAGGAACATGGGAGCTGGTGCCTAAACCTAAAGGCAAAAATATCATTTGAGCTGTGGGTGTTTTGCACGAAATTTCATGCTCTGATGGTACTTTTTCCAAGCATAAAACAAGGTTAGTTGCCAAAGGGTTCTCAGAAAAGGAAGGTTTTGATTACCATGATGTTTTTGCACAAATGGTTAGATTAGACACATCAAAAGCAGTGATAACTTTGGCAGCAGAAAAAGGCTGCCTGTTTATCAAATGCACTTCAAATCTTGCAATCTTGAATGGACATCTACAAGAGGATCTATACATGTGTTAACCACCTGGTTCTAAAGACAAAGATCTTCCCACTTATGTATGCAAGGCGAATAGATGGTCTTAACAAGCACCACGATGTTGGAACACTAAAATCAATACCTTGCTCCTGTAGCTTGAATATCAGAGATCTCTTAAATTTTAAGAAAAGGCTATGATTATCTCAAGAGTATAACTGAGATGCCTAGCAAGATTTCTTTTCAAATTACATGTGCACCTAGAGTGCAAATGATGATCTAGTGGAGAGCCACAATATGGTCTCTAATCTCCACTAGATTATACACATTTTTCCCATCATTTTATTTGAATCAATGGTATGCAATAACAATGGTTCTATTGACAATAAACATTTTGCTTTTAAACCCTTAAAACACTGTAGCACAATTTACTGTTCATCGGGCATTGACCCGATCACCTGAGCTCCATTGACCGGGCATATCCAGTCTTCCATATCGGATGCGTGTCTTGATCCATCCGCCCACATCTATTCTGCATGTGTTCATGCCTTTGTAATCGCCAATCCGGCCGGTTAAGGGGCCGATCAACTTTCCAATCCAGGCTTCTTCTGTCATCACCAAATATCCCACAGGATAAACTCAAAGAATGAGACGTCTTCGATATATCCCACAGGTGTATCATAAGAAATAAGCCTTTGAACCATTGAAACCTATTTTCAATTTTAATGCTGACTTTTTGCAATCATAACCATGTTAACATTAGGTTTTCTTTCTTCGACAAGCATGTCCATGTTGAACATTGAACTAACCAATAATCAACCCTTGCACCCTAGATTATGTCATAATGTTCAAAGTTGTCTGGCCTAATGCCACTGCTTCTCATAGGCAGACATATTAGCTCAAGTCTTCATGCAACATAGTTTAGCAACATAGTTTACAATCTTCAGTATCTTATGATTTAACTTAGATCATTATCTGCTCATTTGCTGTTCAGGTTTACCATTCATGCCTCGGCAATTATCTCCTTAGATGGTGTCACAGAAAACTGAAGTTTCAGTTTATTAGCAGGAATTTCCAGAACAAGAGGAACAAGAGGAACTTAATGCTTCTATAATTTTGATTTTGATATTCCTAAAAAACTTTAATCAGTGTTTTAATTTAAGTAATTATCCTCCTTGGGAGTGTCAAGACCATTTTTCAATTTGGTCTTCATAACAGGGATTCCCCCTGTATTTTTGTATTACTATGTATTTACATGTAATATAATACCACTGCCGTTTCCACAAAAAAAAAAAAAAAAAAAATTTGCTTTTTACATGCATTCACTGCCACTGCTTCTCATGAATGCTCATATGACTTATAATGCTGAATCCTCACACTCCTCCTTCAGCTTATAAGTCTATGTTTTTGACACATTTAACTCAGCTTTAAAGCATACATATTTACTTTCTGGTAATGCCTTAGTAAAGATGTCTGCAACCTGCTTGTTTGTGTCAACATACTCCATATGTATTACCCTTTTTTCAGCTAGATCTCTTATGAAATGCATGCTCAATTCAATGTGTTTGGTCCTGTCATGATGCACAGGTTTCTTCACTATTGCTATGCAGCTTTGGCTGTCTGTCCATATGTCAGTAGGCTTCACTTGTTCACAGTTCAATTCATTTAATAATCTCCTCAGCCACACTACCTCTTTGGCAACTAATGCAAATTTGCTTTGATATTCAAACCTGGCGAACTCATGGCCACAAAACAAATTGTTTTTTATATCTCCAAGAAATAACCCCTCCACCTAGAAATATTGTATATCCTGATGTGGACCTTCTTGTGTGCAGGTCTCCTCCCCAATCTGCATCACTATAACATTTCATGATTAGATTTTCTGAATTGAAACATATACCATGTCCTTGAGTGCATTTGAGATATTTCAAGACTCGTTTGGCAGCCTCCCAATGCTCTCTGGTTGCATTATGATTTCTCCTGCTGAGAATGTTGACTGCATAAGCTATGCCAGGTCGAGTATTATTAGCCAAGTATAGTAAACATCCAATTAATGCCCTGTAAGGAATATTTTCCATTTTGGCATATCTTCTTCAGTTAAATCTTGTACATAGGTTAATCTGTGTCCTGGAGTCATTGGAATTTTTGCTGGCTTTGCTTCTGTCAGGTTGAATCTTTTGAGCATATTTTCTACATGTTTTTCTTGATGTAGCCTCAACCACTTTTGCTCTCTATTCCTGACTACCTCTATACCCAAGAATTTCTTTAGTTCACCTAGGTCTGCCATTTGAAACCGTGACTTCAGAATACTCTTGCATGAATTTAGAACTTTGATTGAGCTGGCTACCATGATGCAATCATCCACATACAATGCAATTATGCAATATTCTTCACCTTGCTTGAATCTATACAAATTGCCATCATTTTGCAGCGTCTCAAATCCACCGTTCTTGCACCGGGCGGATTCATACATAAGTACCATTCCCTTGGTGATTGCTTTAACCCATATACAACCCTATTTAGTTTCCATATCATGTTTTTCCCTTGCTCATAGCCTGGGGCTTGCCTCATAAATGCCTCCTCAGAGCATTGGCCATGGCTAATAAAATTCTGATGCTTGTGAGTTTTACTATAGGGGAGTAGGTTTCATCATAATCTCTGCCTTTTTTCTGAGTATAACCTTGAGCAACTAATCTTGCTTTAAATTTCTTACTGCCATCTGGATTAAGCTTAATTTTATATAACCATTTACTCCCTATGATATTTTGTTTCCCATCATATTTTACTAGCTCATATGTTTTGGTGTCTTCAAATGATTTAAGCTCATCTCTCATAGCTGCCATCCACTTCTCTTTGTCTACACCTTCCTGAACTTCTTCAAAATTCTGTGGTATGATCTCATCCTCTAGAATGGCCATTATTTGCTCATGCTTTACTGCTTCAATACGCCTACTTTTGCCTTGCTCAGTTCTGCCATAAGGTTTATCTTCTAATTTTGCTTCTTCAATTAATTTTTCTGCTTGTGTTTTTCTTTTCCTTTTGATCTTGACTGGATCATGCATTTCTTGTTTTGGTTCTTGTTCTACCTCAGGGGCTTTGTGTTCAATTTCTACTGCAGGGACTTGATTCTCTTCTTCCATTGCATTTTCTTGATTGTTTTGCTCATTTTCTTCTTCATGAACAGCCTGTTCAATCTCCTCTGATTCATCAGTCTCATCAGTCTCAAATTTAACCATGGGTTCAGTAATTTTAGGTACTATTTTCACCCCTTTTCTGTACTTGTGTTTATATAGTACACTTTCATTGAATAAAACATCTCGGCTGATTATAATGGCCTTTGTTTCTGGATTATATCCTCTATATCCCTTGGCTTCATTGTCATAGCCCACCAAAAAACCAATCTCAGCTCTATTGTCCAGCTTTTTCCTTAATTCTGAAGGAACATGAGTATATACCAAACAGCCATAAACTTTGTATTTCATATAATCTATTTCTTCCTTAGGATTCCATACAATATTTGGTATATTTCCATGAAGAGTAGAAGAAGGAAGAATATTCTGAATTTCTATGGCAGCTTGCAAAGCTTCTACCCAAGACTATTTGGCAAGCCACTTTCCTTTAGCATAGACCTGACTGCATCCATAATTGTCTTGTTTTTCCTTTCTGACACCCCATTTTGTTGAGGAGTATATCTGCATGTTAATTGTCTTTTAATGCCATGAGTAATGCAGTATGTTCTAAATTTTGTTGACAAATACTCCCCTCCACGGTCTGATCTAATACATTTTAGTTTGTGGCGTGTTTCCCTTTCCATTTCTGCCACATATTGTTTGAAAGCATTTAAAGCTTGTGATTTCTTTTCCAAGCAATATGTTTTGCATTTTCTACTGTGGTCATCAGTGAAAGTTATGAAATATCTTTTGTTACCTCTACCTCTTACATTTAATGGACCACACAAGTCAGAATGCACTAATTCCAAAGTTTGCTGTGTTTTGGATTGTCTTTTAGCAAATGGCAGCCTGTGCAACTTTCCAAGAACACATCCTTCACAAACATGGTTATTTTTATTGTCACAATAATCTATAAGGCCTTGTTTATGCAGAACTTCTAATTTCTTGTAATCTGTATGAGCTAATCTGTTATGCCAGAGTTCTACACCAACTTCAGATATTGCATTTACACCACAATGCACGAGATTGTTTAGCTCAAACAAGTTGCCAACTCTCTTGGCATAAAACTTCAATTCATCTTTGAGAAAAACATTACATTGTTCTGCTTCAAATGTAACTCTATATCCCAAATCATATAATTGACTTACTGAAATTAAATTTTTAATTATTGCTGGAACATACAACACATCCCCTATATTTATGATATTTCCATTCAAGTCTTTTAATTGCAAAAGCCCACTTCCTTGAATATCTTGCAATGCCCCATTGCCAACTTGGATCTTTCTTGATTTTTGCAGTTGAGAATTTCTTCAAGAGTTCAGCATCCTTGACTGCTGATCTTTCAACTCCAGAATCAACTATTAAATGATCAGTTTCATTAGTACATGCATTCTCATTGATAACTGCAAAATCACTTAATACCTCATCTTCATCTTGTGCTTCTGTCTTAGTTTTAGCCTCTTGTTCTTCTTGAGCAATGTATGCTCTTTCATAGCCTCGACCCCTGCCTCTGCCAGATCTTCCAATACTGGATTCACCTCTTCCTCTAGAAGGCCTACCATAATTTTTTGGTGTGGGACACTTGGAGGCTACATGTCCTCTTCCCCCACAAGTAGCAATTAAATTCTTTCTTTAGTTTAGGGCATTCATTTTTATAATGCCCTGCTTCATGACAATGATAGCAAATTATTTTGCCTTTCCTTTTCATCACTAGTATTTCAGGGGTTTCTTCATTTTGACTTTGCCTTAATACTTTCTTTTGCTCCCATTCAGTTCTAAGCATGACCTCTGCCTCTTCTCTACTTTTGCTTGAATTTCTAATGAATAATGCCAAGGTCTCATTCTCCCCTATAGCCCTTGAAATTTGCAACACCTGACTCCTCTCAGATATCACAACCCCAGCTCCTTCTAGGTCAGCAATCAAGTTATCAAACTTGTTGAAAAATTCGGATACATCTTCATCCTCTCTAAGCTTTAGAATCCTTAATTCATTTTCCAATAAATCTATTTGTGAGGATGTTTTTTCCTCATAATGCTTAAGCAAGAACTTCCACATCTCCCTAGGACTGAGAGACCTTAACTTCAAACGTATAGCAGGACTTACCTTACAAGTTATGATGCCTTGTGCTTCTTTGACTTTAGCCTGCATTGATTTTCCTCCTCCTATACTGGTACCTCCTCCAGAACGTCCAGTACTAGCTCCTGAGCCTGCACCTGCAGCTCATGAGCCTGCACCTGCATCAGGTTGACCACCTGCAGCTCCAGTTACTGATCCTGTAGAAGCAGTCCTAGTTAGCACATCTGCTGACACTTGACTATTAGGATCAACCACCTCCCAGAGCTCCTCTACATCCAGGACATGCATTATGGCATCCTTCCATATCTGAAACCCTGTACCACCTTTGTATACGTCTATGGTGTTGAGCAAACTTGCTCCAAATCTGCTAGACATTGTTAAGATGGCTCTGATACCACTGTTAAATTTTAAGAAAAGGCTATGATTATCTCAAGAGTATAACTGAGATGCCTAGCAAGATTTCTTTTCAAATTACATGTGCACCTAGAGTGCAAATGATGTTCTAGTGGAGAGCCACAATATGGTCTCTAATCTCCACTAGATTATACACATTTTTCCCATCATTTTATTTGAATCAATGGTATGCAATAACAATGGTTCTGACAATAAACATTTTGCTTTTAAACCTTTAAAACACTGTAGCACAATTTACTGTTCATCGGGCATTGACCCGATCACTGTAGCTCCATTGACCGGGCATATCCAGTCTTCCATATCAGATCTGTGTCTTGATCCATCCGCCCACATCTATTCTACAGGTTCATGCCTTTGTAATCGTCAATCCGGCGGTTAAGGGGCCGATCAACCAAATATCCCACAGGATAAACTCAAAGAATGAGACGTCTTCGATATATCCCACAGGCGTATCATAAGAAATAAGCCTTTGAACCATTGAAACCTATTTTCAATTTTAATGCTGACTTTTGCAATCATAACCATGTTAACATTAGGTTTTCTTTCTTCGACAAGCATGTCCATGTTGAACATTGAACTAGCAACCAATAATCAACCCTTGCACCCTAGATTATGTCATAATGTTCAAAGTTGTCTGGCCTACTGCCACTGCTTCTCATAGGCAGACATATTAGCTCAAGTCTTCATGCAACATAGTTTAGCAACATAGTTTACAATCTTCAGTATCTTATGATTCAACTTAGATCATTATCTGCTCATTTGCTTTTTACATGCATTCACTGCCACTGCTTCTCATGAATGCTTATATGACTTATAATGTTGAATCCTCATCAAGATCAACAGCTGATCCTAGCCTTTACTTTGTATTTAGTAACCACCTATGTTGCTGACATTGGCTCCACTGTAAAGTCATAGATGTCATGTCTTTATAGTTACTCAGTTTATTCACTAGCCGAGCTATCCTGTGTATTTCTGCCCATTCTTGCGTATTTATATAGCATCTTAAGATAGTAAACTTTCCTTTATTAGAGAAGAGCTTGAAAATGGTTCACTCTCACTTGTTTACTGTTCTACTGAAGAAGAAGTTTATCAAGCCATTATCTGGGAGCAATTTCACGCGTATGAATAAGATTTAGTGTGTCTTACCCCATAGCATGTCTGTTGCTGATATGGCAGGCCTATATAAGTCATAGCATGCTTTATTGGTTCTAGAGCCTAATTAGCTAAGCGCTACTCATTTGTATCTTTCTCTCGGATTTCGTACATTGAATGCTATATTCCTACAATAATAATAATATAGTTAAGATGGCTGATGGGAATCTAGCAAAATCTAAAGGGAAGGGTTCTGTTGTTTTTCAGACTCAGACATCTCAGACTTTCAGACTCCGGGATGTTGTTCTTGTACCATGCAAGAGGTAGGCTTAGAAGCTGCTGAGGCAGAAGAAATTATGGGACAGAAGTAGAAGCAGAAGTTAAGAGTGGATTAAGATAAGGCTGAGGAGCAGCTTGAGAGTATTGACTCCTGGACTCTTTGAACAAAATAACCTAATGATTAGGATGATGCTAGCATGGAGTCAGTCATTTGTCAGCGAATTTGGGTTGTTTGTAATGCCTCGGTACAGTTGCTTTGAACATATGCTTTTGGACCTGATAACAGATGCTTTGGGCCTGATAACAGATGCATTTGGACCTAATAACAGATGCTTTTGGGCCTGATAATAGATGTTTTTGGACCTGATAACAGATCCTCGGTACACTTGCCTTTGAACATATGCTTTGGGCACCACATGGGATAACCATGCATTAATACATCAAGATGGTCAGATCTTGATCAACCTTGAAATAGCACTTCATGGCTACAGCTATGGTGCACATGGGATAGTATACGGTACACGGTAAGATATGTTGGAGGTATGTGGACCATTAAATTAAATAGGCCAGGCTAACTAGCTTTCCCAAGTGTAGGCTCACCATTGTACTCAAACTGGGTGTTGTATAAGCTTGGCATTGGCATGGGCTACTGTTTAAAGTATAAGTGAAGGATTCAGGAATATTCAGAGTGTTGCATGAGATAGCATGTTGGGTTATACCAACTACAACGCGCTAAAAATGTTGGCATAGGAAGACTAACTCTAGCCTTGAGCGTATCCCTAATCTAGCCTAATATGACAGACTAGTGCTTTTGACCATGTGTGTGGTTCACAAAATCCTCTAAGCAAATCATGCTTCTACATTAGTGGTATCTTAGTATTTGTAACTACAAGCATATAATGTGGCGCAACAAGCTATAGGAATGCAGACGTGGTATTTGTGAGCCACGAGTATGTGCAAAAAGGGCCATGCCAGTATTCGTAGGATCAAACAGATTAGTATTTTTCTATCTGCTACAGAGGTAGGGTCATCCTTCCTGGAGCAGCTGCTGCAATCAAATCTGCCATCATGACTACCTCTTATATATCTGATAACATTGGCAACAATATTTCTGAGGCAGCAACAGGCCAGTTTTCTAACGTTTTTGTATTTTCTCTTTATCAGTTGTTCCAAACCAAGTTTATTTCTGGAATTTGTATTATGTATACAATAGAATCTGTATCAAGTATATACAAACGATCCAGTGAATGCAATCTTATGTTGGATATAAAGGCTGGTTGTACTGTGAATGCACACGTTCTTCTTGTACACATAACAGATTAATTTTGGTTTTGCGATGTGAAAAGCGTGAAAAGCTTTTTAACAGATTGTGTTAAGTTAAAAACTAAGATAACAACTCCAGTGCAAAAATATTTTTAACAATTTCTGTTATGTTAAATAACATAACAATCACATGTATGAAAATCGTTTTAACAGATTCGTAATGTTAGTAATTAACATAACAACTAGCGTGAAAGCTCGATAAAAACAACCTTAATTTAACATAACAAACAATTGATTATCTTAAAATTTACTTTAATTTAACCCCATGTATGTAGGTACCCTTAAATGTGATATTATCTTAAAATTTACTTTAATTTAACCCCATGGTATGGTATGTAGCTCATTTTGTTTTTACCTCAAGCAAATCTAAAAAGTAGACTCGTTCAGAAAATGTTTATTTGCTATGGTAAAAATTTTAATGCTATTTTCGTTAAGCATTTTGATGCCAAGTTGAGCAAAAAGCATGAATCAGGTAGCCGAAAAAGCAGCCGCAAACTGAGGATTAAAAAAAGCCGCGGAATTCTATATTCAAACATTGGAATAAACAGATATTACAAGTAATCACACTGTGTGCAGTATGGTCTTTTAAGAATCTTTATACAAATTACAACAAAATCTGTTGATTTCCTCACAAATTACACCCGATTCTGTCCCTGCAGCATGAACCCAACCAGACGACGAGAAATCGTCTAAGAATCGTATCCTCCTTCCTAAAATCAGCAGACCCAATCCAAAAATTGATCAAAATGAGCAGATTCAGACCAAAATTTGCATCAAACTGGCGGTTTAATTTTAAAAAAGCGTCTTCCAGAGCTCGTCCTGCAGCGGCAATTGGTCTAATTGCAGAGAATCTTCAGCGCCCAACAAGGAATCAAGAGGATTTTCCATCTCTATGGTAGTGGCAGAGTCTAAGAAATCCATGGATGTACTGCCATGGCTGCCGTAAGAATGAAAACTTGCAGAATATGAATCTGAAAATACATCTTCGATCGAATCCATTGTCGGAATGACCAAATTCGAATCGCCTAAACTGCTCAGGTCGAATCTGTCGCCGGGAACAAGTAATGGGTCCTCTTTTTTCACCTTCGAACCACATGAAATAAGCTCAATTTCTGGCACCAAACCACAATGTTCAACCCGGCTATTCAATTCCGAGTGCAAATTCGGATGCAAATCTGGAACTGGATCAGAAAGCAAATTCAAATTTAAAACTGGCTGTAGCCGTTCAAAATGAAGCAAGTCCTGATTAATCCTGTCAAACTGAGGAATTTCGGCCCTCAATCGATCAAAATGAGCAAGATCGGCCTTAAACCGATCAAAATTGGGCAAATGAGGCTTGATATTGGAATCCCCTTCCGAAATCAAATCCTGGTGCTTCAGATTAGTAAAAGCAGGGCTCAAAATCGATCCGTTCAAATTCTTATTCTCAAAATTGGGACAACAGCTCTCCAAATTCTTGGGTTCTTTAGGCCGGGAAGCGGAGCGGGCCTTCGGGGTCCTCTTGGATTGACGGGAAGGAGAATCAGCCATAGCCCGAGTTTGAGAAACAGAGGAATTTTTGTCAATGAAGCTCTGGGGGTCCAAATCCTCTTCCGATTCCGGCAGGTTAACTCGGGCACAGAAGCCGTAATGAAGCTTAGCAGCTTTATCGTAAGCGCGGGCAGCTTCTTCGGCAGTTGCGAAGGTCCCGAGCCATAGCCGAGCTCCACATTTGGGCTCGCGAATTTCTGCAACCCATTTGCCCCAAGTCCGTTGCCGAACCCCTCTGTATGGGCAGAGGGAATTTTCCGGCCCACCCTTTCCCTTCATGCACCCTTTCCGAGACCTCTTCAAATGCATGGCTTTCGCCTTAAGCCCATTTTCGGGCTCCATAGCTGCAGCTCCGGCGGCCCTCTTCAAGTCCCCCACCATAGCCGATCGCATGGAAAAAACTGAGTGCCAAATGTTTGGATTTGTAAGGAATTTTCCCGCGCAATTTCGACGCGTATCTGTGCGCATTTTACGAAATCTCTAGGTGGCCTAATTTTCTTTTTTGAGAATTCTCAAATTGGTCTTAATTTTAGGAAATTTGTTATTGACTTGCCCTTTCGTATTTTGAATTCCCTCCTTCAGGCAGCGTGTTTTTTTTTAGGGCTGCGCTTTTGTAGCGCTGCCATTTGCATTCTCGAACCGGCTCTCCAGCCTTGCTTTACGCTTCAAGTACGCTTCCAGAATAGAGGTAAATAAAAATGTTTGTTTTACTATTTTCCAAGCGGAATGACTGCAGGAGCTAGATATAGATATATAGAGCTGAACGCGTGCTTTAGCTTAATTCTTTCTGGTTTCCATCATTCAAATGTATTTTCCAAGCGGAATTATTGCGGAAGTAGATATAGAGCTGAATGCCTCCTTTCGCTTTATTCTGCCATTCATTCCTTATGTCCTGTTAGTAGCAACAGTTAATGCAAAATCTAATACTGTTTAAATGCACAATCTGTAGCCTTTGTCTCTTGCATGCAGCATAAAACACTATTAATTCCTATGAGAATACCAAAATTGTATAGCCAAAACCCATTCTCCAAAATATTTAGAGGCTTGAGGCTGGAAGAAGAACCTAATAGAGGAACTGGTAAGGGACCTTAGTCATTTCTCTAGGTGAGATAGAGAAAATATTAACATATGTCAAATTCAATAGGGAATCATTACCTTCTACAATTTCTATCCTATATCAGATGCTAGAACTCAGTTGCAGCAATGCCAAATCAAGAAGCTGAAGGTGAGTTTCATATATCACTTTAAAGTCTCGTAGAAGCACAACTAGTTTTAGAGAATTCCCAGCTATCCTCAACATGATAGTAAACCTCCAAGAGATGCTAGATGTTGAGGCAAAGGATTTTCCTGTTAAGATGCAGGTAATACCAAATATGTAAATTTATTGTTCCACTGGGATATTTATCCATACAATATCCACGGATCTCAAAACTATTGGTCAAAGATTTTTCCCACAAATCTGTGAACCCAACTTGGAGGACAGAATTTGGCTCTGTTTCTTATGTTGCCACAACATAGCTTTAATGCAATAACAGAAATAGCAGTACTATCTGTATATGTTAGAAGCAAGTGCAGCAATTTTAATGCTGAAGCCAAGTTCGGTAAGGATGCATGTATTATCTGTGGTCATTCAGCTGATGGAGTGGAATTTCTGGTTTCTGTTGGGAGCCAACTTTATGATTCCCTATCAAATGCTGCAAGTCTAAGTGTTGCTTCATATAAAATATATGAGATCTAAGCCAAGATAAAATTGTCCTGGAGTACATGGAAGAAAGGATTTCGGTTCATTAAAAGGAAATATTATGGCATGCACTACAGATGATGGTAGCTATAGCTATTTTAATCTGCTCCATCTACATTGCCTGCAAGTGTCCAGATTAGATTTGCTAATGTATTATCTCATACTTCAATGCACAAATGCAAGTGTCTGCTCAAATTGCAAAAGTTATGACCTGCTACTATAGGATTTACGTTGTGATCATGGAAGGTTAACTCGTGAAATGAGCAGCAGATGCATCTGATTTCTAGCAACATTCTTCCCAATTTTATAGATCTGCATTTTCATATGCATGTGCATTGCATCAATAAAAAGCAAACGTTTGAGTTCAATTTTTTTTATTGTTCATGAATTGAAACTGAATAGATTTTCCCATATCAGTTTTCCCCCCAAGTCTTTCAATCCTGTTCTTCTCAGTTGCCTTGTTATTATGCTTATTGTTTTCCAGCAATATGGTTGGCGATGAAGTCTTTGCATAGTATTGTGTATGGAGGCTTAAACGTTTGTTTGAAGCAATAGCCAAGCTTGCGATAGAGAAGAAGCTTGCCTTCTCCAAACTGACATAGTAAAGGGCCCTAGATGAATTAAATCTTCTAAACAACTGGCGACTGGCATGGGCAGGTCTGTACAGACTCAAGGCTGTCCTGATGTTATGGTCTGCTATCATAGTCACCTGTTGTTTATGCAAATATCAAACAAAATTTATGTGAATTTTTAACAAGTGTAATTGACATGCTTATGCCTACAAAATTCAGATGACAAGTATAGTTGACACGCCTACATATTTTGTTGCAATTTGTTTTATTGAGAAGAACGGAAAAGAAAAGATGATTCTGTGCCTCAGACAAGCCTGCTAATAATGCTCTTCAGCAGTGCATTCTTTTTAATTACACTCTACATCATGACTATAAAAGCTTTGCATGGCCAAATATGTTTCCATGCAGGAGCATTGTGAACTAAATAATATTTAATTATATTTATGATATTATGCTTTTCTGCTCGCTGTAACTGAGGTGCTGATGAGATGTCTTATGTATAATATGCAGTCTAGACCAACCGTATATCATATTATGAAGGATATGATTGAATTGATGGGTTACAAGGTACCGTATTGTACCACACTTTGCTTGTACCGCCAAAAATGATCTAAGTAGTAGCTGAGTTAGGAACAATAGGACAATGGATATTAAATGTTATCCAAACTTTCCAGTCCTTAATTGAGCAGATGTCTTGAAAGTCAGGTATGAACCTAATCTTAACTAGAACTGTTATGTTAATTTCTAGGGCAAATTGTAAATATACCCTTAAATATTTACAAAGTTGTGAAAATACCCTTGTTTTAGGGGTATTTTTAATAAAATGACCACGACTTTTTTCGGATGATCCAAATAAGAAGGTATCTTTTAGATGAATCAGATCTTGGAATCAGTTGGAAGCCTATACATGTTTCAACCGCAATGAGAAAAGTGTGCAGTAATAACGATGCTTAGCATTGTTGAGCTTTACTTTGAAATATATAGATGATACACACGCATGAGTTGATGGGCTTTACTTAGAAACATGTAGGTGATACACATGCATGCAACTACTGTCTACACCACACGCACCTAAAACTGCAACGAACCTAAACCTTAAGCGTAGCATGGAATCACGGCCATTTGCAGCATTAACTTTTTGACCATTAGATCAGTTTCATTAAGGGCATGCACAGTTGAACGTTTCTTGGAAAAAAAGTTATTCTAAGAAAATTCAATATGGAAGATGCGCCATGATGATGTAGGGGATTTTGCATGTTATGGCATACATAGGTTGTATGTCAATATTGACTTTTAATTATGTAGGGACATGTGTCAATGCCTTTTCCCTTATGCAGGGCATAGGCAATTGTATATGTTAAAGACAGATGGAATAACAACAAATATGAACACTAAAGATGTCTTTTTATGTCAAATCATTTTTATGTTATCCTTATTCAGTTATTAGTGTTAGACACCTAATAGTTGTTTGTGTGTTAATTGGGTACGATAGCAACAGAGTGAAACAATTTATATCACAACCTTGAATTGTAAGTGAGGAAATTCTTCTAAGGGAAATTTGTCTCACTTTATTTGATATTTACTTTAACAATTGTCTTAATTGGGTACAATAGCAACAGAGTGAAACAATTTATATCACAACCTTGAATTGTAAGTGAGGAAATTCTTCTAAGGGAAATTTGTCTCATTTTATTTGATATTTACTTCAACAATTGTTCATTTCTTATAAATCTGGCTTGCTTGAGTTTGATTATCATGCATTCATCATCCTAAAATTGTTGGGATGGTAGTAGAGGTAGACATTGCAAGCTTCTTAGGAAGCCTTTTTTGCAAAGCATTGTAATATGTATTGCAAAACATACATAGCTAAACATCATAAGAACTTTGGATCAGATGCAGCTAACATTTGAAGCCTCATTTTCTTCTCCAAAACTACACTTGTTCAATGTGATTCTGCAATATCAAAGCTATTTTAATGTGTGAATATGGCCCAAGTAGAGAATGCAAAGCTAGAATTTTGTACAACACTATAGGGTGAAACATAATAAAGCCACTTGATTCTTCATATGAGTTGGGCCTTCAACTGTAACAGAGCTTGCCAATATTAAAGATACATAAAACAAAAAAAGATGTTCCCCATCTTTGATTGCATATAGAAAGAATTAATCCAGCTTTAGACTAATAACTTGAATGCCTTGCAAACTTATTACCTTACCAAAAGGTGCAATAGAATATTTAAATTGAAGCAACCTTCTACCTGTAGGTTCTGCTAGTCATTTGTCCTTCGGAATTGAGGCAAAGCAATGCTCTAAAAAGCAGACCCCAAGATACCAGCCCGGTGTATATGGAAGCCAATTTTTTACCGGTTCATACTCACACAATTATTGTGGAGGCGTATCCTGCCGCCTTATGGCGCGACAAAGTGGAGGATACGTTATAGGCACAAGTTTTACCACGGGGGGATCATCATCATATAACCCCAAGAACCAACTCCCAAAGCTAAACATACACCGGCGGGGTTTGGACCCCCACTAAGTGCACATTTATTTTGGCATTACTAGGCCTATACCAACTCACCACACTCCGTTGGGCAAAACTTTAGCCATACATGCACACTTTGTAGGCAGGATAGAATCCCACCTCAGGAAGTCAGGGAAATTTTAGGCAACAACCAATATACCAGCCCCAGTGTACATGGAAGCCGTGCTGCAAAGGCTTACTCTAAAAAGTAAAAAATGTTCTTCTACTTTTGCACCACTCACCTGTCAAGGATCAAGGCTTCAGAGATGGACTTTGAAATGTTTGATACAATTGGATGGGCCAGATCACCAAGAGCTCCAATTTTCTTGTCTGTTTGTACCCTGCAAGATGGAAAGACAGCAATCACATCACATATACACCTTTTCATAACTAAATCACGCAAGAAGATAATTTGTATTTCTAAAGTATTTAATCTGCCTATGAAACTTCATGATTCAAAGATTACCTTAGAAGAATGTTGCCAATAACTATGGCAAGAAACAGTAAGGGGGATCAATGCTTAAACATGAGCTGCAAAATCATATATAAAAGGAATTGCACAAAGCTTAGATTTGCTCAAAAAGGAAAAAATCAAAGATGTTCCATCTTCTTTGACATAAATCAGAGCTAAGAACAATTGCCTTCAAGTCAAAACCTGACATCTTGACAGATCATAAATGCCAGAGCACATATGACTATTCATGCCTAGCCATGCACACATGAGATCTGGCTCACAAACATGACCAAAAACTGGAGGCAAAATAGTGCCTATTTAACCTTTTCTGCTTCCAGCCCCACCTCTGGAATCATGATTCCGAGTATCTATCATGGCTAGGAAAAATCCAAACATAATTAACAGGGCAAGGAACTTACAGAAGCATCAATGTCTTAGCTGTGGCTCCCCTTCATTTGAGACGAATCGATTATTTGAGATGAATCGGTCATTTCTGAGCTGATTGGGACCTCTTAATCTGCAGCTGGGTCCGTTTCTAAATTGTAGACAATAGAGCTCCAAGCTCCAGGCTCCACCAGAAGTAATGGAAGTAAGAAAATATTTAGCATTAGAGAAAATATGGGGTCTTAGAATATCCTTTTAAAAAATGCTTGAAATTCCACATCAGATTTTGCAATCCACCAATAAGGGGCTTGCTCTTTGTTCAAATGGCATGTCTACATGGCAAGGGGATGCCCCAAATATTTAGAAAATAGTGCATGAAATCCCCTAAAGATATGTTAGATATATAGGAATCTTGTTTACGTGAGGTGTGAAATAACTACATTGTATTGCATCGAGCATCCAATAGTTAATGCATGAAAAAAACACACTCCCAATTAGTAGTTTCAGACGGCCGGCCTGGCGGTTTAGGGTTCTCAAGCTGCCTTCACAGGTTTAGCCTAAACTCAACTCGATCAAGCACGCCAGGGTAACATTCTAATCCAGTTTTGGCATTTGATTTCTTTGTGATCATGGTTTTGATTCAGGGTTTCTTTTCTCGTTTCAGATGCCAAGATCAGGAGCAGTGACCGTTTTCTTATGCAATAACAAGAATGAAGAAGGCGAATGGGAGAAGCTCCATCTCAGAATTGGTTCCTGGGTGACAATGAGGCCTGTTGCAGGTGGCTACCATGGTGTCAAAAGGGCTAAACAGTTAGACTGTTCAGCCCATTGGAAGGGACGAGTAAAAGAATTTGTTTTTGGACCTGGAGGTAAGGTTGTAATGGATCTGGTTGTGGAGCATGCATACGACTCACATGACATGGCAAAGGAGTCTATTTCAATGAAGCATTCCTTTCCTTCTCTTGAACCCAACTCGCTTTGCTCCTCGGATTTTACTGATGTTGTTTCAGCCAAGAGCATAACTAGTGTACTTGAAGTGTACCATTGCAGAATTGGTCATCTGTTGTTCAAGGATTCGACCATGAGGAGCTTGAAAGAAAGAGGTATATGGTTTCATGCATATCATTACAAAGATATCGTAAAGGGATAGGAAAGCTGGTAGAGATTGATCTACCAGATCTGAAACTTATGGGTACTGAGTTTGGTGACTGCAAATTGTTGACAGCATACCGAGATCATTTGGGCAGAGAAGTATTTAAGAATCTTAGGGAAAGAGGAGGAGTGAGATGCTCATTTAAAGTGTTTCTTCCAATTCATGTTTTCTCTTATTTATTTCAATCTGAAACTTCAATTAGGATTGCACCACAGACTTATACAATCCGAGGTGTATCCTCTAATAGTCTGGAGAGTATATTTTCTGGCCAGTGGAAGGAAAGGGATCATGAAACCGGGCAGCAAATCACAAGGTGCACTCCTGCAAATGACACATTTATATTTAGGTGAGGATTGGCAAGTTTTAGCATCAGGTTTTACATTTGCATATATCTGTTTTACTAGATTCTCATTGTATTGCATACATTTCGATTTCTATGGTGTTAAACAGTACAAGTTGTGTAGCCGATGCTATACATCAATTTTTTATTGAGAGAAGGAAGCGTGTATGGGAGAAATGCCACCGGGCTTGGAGATCAAGAGAAGATCATGGATTTAACTCACCCCTTATGGATTTAGTCATTAGTTTTGATGACAAAATTTCGGAGAAGGTGCTGCATGTTGAGGAAGAATGGACTTTACATGAATGTCGGAGTTCTTGAATACATGTGCAATGAATGGTGACTTCTATTTCCTTTTGAATGATAGAAAGATTGGTTATAGAAGGAGTGTTCTCGTAAAATGCAAGGAATGTAAATCTCCATCTACATTGTGCATCAAATACTTGTTGCTTTAATGGATAGAAAAACATAAGAAAGGCAGTTGGTTTTGCAGGTTCAATTCCTGCAGCTATGTCTAAATTTGGTTGCTATTTAAGAATATGTTTCTTGCTGGACTTTACCATTCCCGTGAACTAATACTTGTTGAATCCAAAAATACATCTCAGATAACATTTGCTGATTAGTTCATGTAAGCCTTTTCTTTGTTTATGTGAACTGCCGCAAAACTCAAGTGGTTAATGGTTTTGCGGTTTCAATTCCTGCAGCCTTTATCTAAATTTTGTTGCTACTTAACAATATCTACTTAGCTGGACACTACCATTCCCGTGAACTAATACTTGTTGAATCCATGTAAGACTAATAGTTCATGAAAGACTTTGCTGCTTTGCAAGACTCGATTTGATATGACACTCAATTGGCAAGTTTTTTTGGTTAATGTGAACTGCTGCAAATCTCAAGTGCTTGTTATTCTTTGTCCACAACACGATGAAATCATAGACATGTCTTAGAAGATTGATTACATCGCTAGATATATTACCGCCTTATATGTAACTTGGGTTTGGAAGGGCTTTCATATTCGTGCTTGCTCAATAACCATGTTTGCTCGACTTTAATCTTAAAATGTATGGTTATTTAGTCGAACAAGCCGGAACTTTAGAAGTTCAATGACGCTTAGAAGTTCAATAGACAATGGTATTCAGTTTACACTAAAGTTCAAGAGACAATAGTATTCACATCACACTTAAAATGCATTGAAGTTCAATGACGCTTAGAAGTTCAAGAGACAATGGTATCCAAATTTACACTTAAACATTTAATTGACAATGAACATTGACAGCCTTTTAAGACAATAGTATTCACATCACGCTTTAAAATGCATTGAAGGATATATTCAGAAAGCGTATAAGAAGAATGTACACACAAAGATGCATGCAAATAGACATTAGATTACATGTTCCCAAAAACTTTGAGAGTTTCAGAAAAAACTGAGAATACTTGAACATAAGCACACAATGGTGAATATATTTAAGACATTGAAGAATAAACTCATAAATCAAGGAAATACACAAGAAATACATGACTGATTTTATATTATATACTCCCAAAAAACAACCGCCTCATGGACGAATTTACAAAAAGGCCTCATACATAAAGGGCATGTTCCATCACAAAAAAAGAGGTAGCATCATAAGTTATGGAGATGAGTTATGGAGATTCATATACATGGTCGAGAAAACAAAAGCACAACATCGAAAAAAAAAAACACAGGGGTATCCTAGGCACGTCCAGGAGGCGGCATCCTGAGCTCCATACGCAGGTCATTGCCACCAGCTTGAATAACCATCTCCAGAAGGCGCTCATGGTCTGAATGAGGACGGTCTAGCCAGCCAACCGAACCTTATCGAAACTACTGACCCTTTCGAACTAGGGCTCCCACCTCCGTGTAAAAGCATGAAAGGGTGTCTATAAATGTAGCCCTTTTTGTACATATACATATGTACCGAATGCACATTTTTGGAATAACTGTCATCATGACCAGCTAGTAACTGCCATGATTAATGGCTATCCACTACTCTGAACCCGCAATTATCGGATTTTGAAATTCTTTCCCAAATTCTTTCTTGGTTTGCCTCTCGCTCACTATCCCGCCGCTTTCTCTCGCTTGATTCGATCACGAATTCTTCATCTAGCTATGGCCCCAAAACGCCCCTGATGAGTGCTTGCTCATCACCACAGCCCAAGCAAGATGCCGCTGCTTCCGGCAAAGGGGAATTTTACCTCCAAGGAGTTTACGCTTGGGTTCCGAGGGTGATCCAAGCCAAAGACCTCCGTGGAGAAACATGCAGAGGCCCACATACCCAACCTAGAGATGGTTATGAACGAGGTATGGGGTGAAGCTCCAAAAACGTATTTAGGATTCAAGGAAGGGAGAATCCGAATCGCATGGAAAGATGATTTTTTAAATATTATGAATTGGTTTATGGCAAGAAACAAAGTTACAAACCATTATATTTCAACCTATTTTGTCGTGAGCATTTGCTCTTCACTTGAAGGGACGGCTTGTTGATTGATGGACGTGGCTAGGACCGCCAAAGATCTTGCCAAAACCCTCGGCTCGGACGCTACAGAGGACCCTACAACAGTAAAATCCTCAACTATCAAACAGACATCGTATTGCGCCAAATATTAGAGCCCCGGCTTATTCTAGATCAGATGTTGACACAATAAAGCAAGCACTTAAGCATGGGTTGGAGGAGAAAACTAACCTATTGAATGAAGTAGAAGCACCGAAGAAAAAAGGAGGGATGCATTGAAGGTCATCACCGGATTGAGGGTAGAAAGGATATGCTATCCAAGATCCGCAGCAGATCCGCCGAAAAATAGATGAGACAAAACAGAATTTGACAAATTGTCCCGTGATCCTCGCTGAAAATGCTTTGTATGTTCTGAGTGTTGAAGTACAAGTTGGAAGACTTGGTTATGAGTAGACATGATAAAGAACAACACTCTTCTAAGCTAGAAATTGGTTTGCGTGAAGCAACTAAAGACATTGAAAGGCATGAAATCTCAATTGAACAAGCAAAGGAAAAACTTAATTGCATT
This sequence comes from Isoetes taiwanensis, assembly GCA_021234155.1. NCBI lineage: Eukaryota > Viridiplantae > Streptophyta > Lycopodiopsida > Isoetales > Isoetaceae > Isoetes > Isoetes taiwanensis. The sequence goes on along the minus strand of JAJEKV010000001.1, from coordinate 49,251,930 downwards.
GAATTGGTTCGTGAAAGGCATTCACAGATTTTGGATTTCATGGGGAGAGCAGACCTATTGTTCTCAGACCCGAGGCCCCACCCCTCAGGGGAGCTACTTCTATAGAGCAGCTTCATCACATTCAGTTCCATGTACTGTTGTGGCCAAGGCTTTGGCAAACCGGGTTTGTTGTCGCTAGCTCCATGTAGAGATGCTTATTGCCTCTTCTCCCCGCTTGTGTTATCCGGGTCCATGAAAGACGTAATTGCATAAAAGGTTGCATCCGATGAGGGCATTCGAATTCAGCTTGGTTTCCCCGGCCGTGAAAGGTATGCATTGCTCTCAACTAATTTAAACTTATATTTCTCTTCATTCATATTTGTTATTAGAATCGCATAGTTCTACATGTATGGCTTTCAAAGCATTGCTATTCCTTGTACATGTATAACTTTTTAGTGTACATCCGTAGCGTGAGGTACATAGGCATATATTTGCTTGTTTATTGATGCTTTTATTTTTGAGCTTGACCGCAGCTTGTATCGGGCTTGTACATGTCTCTAATGGAGTCTACATCCGCAAATAGATGTACATGCATTTATCTTTAGAGTGCATCCGTAGATGGATTCATAAGTATGTGCATTTTTACATATATGTGCTTTTTTTTGGCATAGATCTACATTCCCTAACCGATACCTGGTACATCCGGGTACATCGGTACATCCGGGTACATTGATGTACCTTTATGTACATTGAGGAACATGTACATGTACATTTGGCTATAGTTAAATGTAGTTACTTACATTTGGTACATTCTATGTACATGAAATGTACATGCTTGGCGTGGATGTACCATATATTTCTATTAGTTCTGCTTTTCATGTTCTTTTATGTCTATTGAAATTTAGATCATTTGTTTGTTTGCGATGAGGTCGTTCCTATCCCGTATGCAGCTTTAATGGTCGATGTTCTTGAGCCATCTCAGATCGACTCTCTTTACAGATTTTATCGAGCATAATAAGCGCATCAAATCAGAGACCCTCTACCTTCCAGCTCCAGATCACCAATGACATTTTCAAAGTGCGCAATAGAACACCGCAAATTGCCCTCGCCAACATGGCAAAGTGAAATTGAGGAAATTGAGAGGATGGCACTTGAGAAAGCTAAAGCAGGTGCAGGTGCAGAGCCTTCAATGACTGCCGCAATGTAAAAATCTTTCATCACCAAGTGCTAAATTAGTAATTGGAGAAGCTAAGAAAGATTCAGCCTTCTGCCTCAAAGATCATCCGCAGTCCCAGCCTGACCTCGCATGTAAGAAGCTACAAAGGACACAGATCCAGATTTTAACCCGTGAGATACCAGGAAGAGGAAGCCGAAGTTGGTAGTTGAGTCCACTCCAAAGAGGAGGCAAAAGAATGCCGGGTGATGGCACTCCAAAAGGAAAAAAAAAAGCAAAATCTCCAGAAGAACAAAAAAAATGTCCTCCTAAAAAAAAAATCTCCAGTGCAAAAAAGTGCCACCACCACCTAGAAAGAGGTATGTCCAAGATGAACTAATTTTGTTAAACATCTCGATTTATGGTAATTAACCACATTTTTTTTTGTGCATAGGACACGATCACAAAGTCGTGAAGGAAGCCTGATCCCGATCCTTCCGAGTCGGAACCGAAGAGGAAGAGGATCTACAAGCAACTATTGATGTGATAACAAATAAGGTGCAAAGAGCCCCTCAAGATGCTGAAACAGTGATGAATTTACAAGGTGAGTAATATACAATTGATTACAATAGATATATTCTTTTGCTAATGCCGTTGTTTCCTTTGTACGCTTTAGTGAACCGACCGAAAAGGTTGGTTCCATTCACCCTTATAGGGACCGGCCCTCCTAAGCCTCGCACCCTCTATCTTTCAAAGTGATGTTGACGAAGTTCTCACTGAAGTCGGACTTGACCTCTAAGATGGTAGATGTCTATGGGAGGTAGGCTAGCATTTCAACATATTTATGTTATTTCATTCCCTAAGTCACTCATCTTATGTATTAATATGTAACTGGATTTGTGTGCGTGTACCTTTGTAGCGCCTTCCATCCGATTGGAAACACAAGTTTTTATAGTTCGACCGGACACCTTCCGTAATTTTGTGAATTCCCTCAAGAACAGGGGCGTGATGCACGTAACACTAACATAAAGGAAGGGCTGGATGGCATTTTGATTGCAAGATGCCAATACATATTTGTTCCAATTCCCCGCAAGGCCCAAATGTGGCATTGGCAATACTTGTGCTTGCTGGTCCAATGAAAAGCTCTTTTTCCATCTATAGCTAGCCCAAGTATACAGATCCTCTCTCCCGCCAAAGGCTATGTACCGGATGCTAAAGTGGTCCGTAAGTAAGTATGAGTTTCTGTTTTTGTTTTTATGATTTGATTATTCTCATATTGCAATTTCTTATGCTTGATTTATTCTCACATTGCAATTTTGCAGGTTTCATAAGCTTGTGATCAATAACATGATGCTCGGATCCAACAAATTTTAAGCCATGGTAGGAAGAACTTTGATGCTCCCCGTGTTCTCATCCTAAAATGCCGAAACTAGTACCAAAGAACCCTTGCATGTACATTGTGGCTTACATGCACAAATTCATAGATGCCGTGGTTGATGCACGCCAAGCTCCATTTTTGTAAGTAGAACATGTTATTTTCCTATTAGTTATTTGTTGGTATAGTCCTCTAATACTTGTGCACCATGCATGACACCCAGTTGGTTCACTCGATGCCTATGCCAAGTCACGGAGGGATCATCTAATGGAGGCATTAATTGTAGAAGGCTTAGATGAATATACAAGCAGCTTGTTCCTACACAGGTAGATAGTCCCTTTGACTTGTTTGTAAATTACAGCTTTGTATGAGCCATGCTCCGAGCTTTGTACTCAATAAGTAATGAAAAATTAATTTATTTGTCTCACTTACACCTCGTGCAAATAACAATCGTGTAATTATCAATGTGTTTTCTCAATTGTGTGTCCGGAAATGTAATTATAAATTGTGAATCTCAAGTGTTTTCTTTGTCGACAGTGAATCATCTAATTCAGTGGAGAAAGCTCAAGTATCTTTGACTTAAATTCTGTGTTGGGCAAGAGTGTGCACAAGAATGAAAATATTAACTCAAGATACCAACAGATCCGAAAGATGAGCTTCAATTTAATATAGGAAATGTGTTTTTTACCACAGCCGTGGTTAGCATCACCAAGCAGCATTTGTAAGAGAAGGGTTTGATGTTGCCATCCGGTCTTCACTCACTTCTAAAAATCTTCAACCAATTGTGGAACATATTTGTGATGCTTTTTCCATAAAGTCAAGTTTGTTTACGCCCGTGAGCAAGTTGTTGATTCTCGCCACACAAACACCCTACCAACCTCAAAAGGGGTTGTTTGTGAAACCATTAGTCGTGGTATGGAAAGAGTACCCGTGAAAGTACTATGGACATACAGCCTCGATCGACGACGAAAGATACAAATCCACTTTGAATCCTCAGAGGGAAGCTACATATGTCCTTTCTCTTGACACCGATATTAGCTAGTGACAGATTGCTTGTCATGGAGCTCATTCCATGGCTTAATGGATTCAAAATGGCCAAGATGGTATAGTTTATGTGAAAGAGCATCCAATGACTAATGCAAGAGATGGCATATCGTGAAGCGTGTGGAACAGATTTTGTCGGGTAAACTATGGCAAAGAACTTGGGTGCTCACGCCTAAATTTAGTCAATATAATGAGCAAGGAATGGAGAAACCGCCATCATGTTATTGGCCTCGACCGCCCATTGTTGGTACAGACTTTGACTGATGTACAAATTCAAATGTTATGAATATATGTATCAAAGTTTTTGTTCATTGCACTTGAGTACTCTATTCTTACCGTCTTTCTTATTGGTACAATTATGAGTGTGTATACATAATTAAGTGATCTTCATTTGCTTTGTAGATGAATGGACCAAAACACAAAAGACTATTAAGAAACTAAGAGATAGAGTTCTCACGCACCCGTGAGGTAATACAAACCAACACAAGCCGCAAGTACATAGGGTTGGGGACCGATTATCGCCTTCTATACCGCCGTTCCCGAACTTTGGGAAAAGGTTGAGCAAATTGAAAATTATGAGGAACGAAAGCAACCATGAAAGGTATATTGGCAGCCAAATCACTTGTTGCACAACCCTTTGGGGAAGGCACGCGTCCCGAAGATGCAAAGCTATGTAGGATGGAAAGGTTTGCCGCTGGCACGCTATAGAAACCGCATGGACTATCGCTTTAGAGGATATCTCTTCAGCCTTTCTACGGGCTGGAAGACATGATGCAATAGTCATAAGATATCGGCTCCTAATGACATTTTGAAGCTTGGTCATGAATTATGAGCCATGCTCATTTTGGGTGTGTTATATTTATGTCCACAATATAAATAAATCAACCATTTGTACATGAAAACCTGTCCATTTCTTATCTTTGCCATGACTGAAACCATTTTAGTGTTTATGCAATTCAACTTTTTGTGTTCAATTCTAATCAACTTACACTTAACAAATTTTTATAAGATTTCTGAATGTACAAACAGATGTACATAAGATGTACATCTCATATGTACATCTTATGTACATTGATGTACATAATGCACTTCAAGTAGTCCAGCTTCTTCAGCCTATAACAAAGTATTACAATATTTCGTGAAAGTACTACAGATCCGACTTAGTCCATGTCATCTACAATTGTCGGAAGTTGTGATAACAATGTCTCATGGACTTCATCCGCAAGTGAAATGTCAGGGGCTTGCCCCTTCAAATTTTGTGTTTTACTTTCTTGAATGGGATTCGAACCCCAATCACAGATTCTCACAGTACCAAAACATTCTTAGTAGGAAGCAGTTTATACTTATTGTGGCAGCACGATTAGTTCATAATATTGTCCTTCAATGACACTAGTGCCAGCAGAGTATTCATTTCCATAGTCATCAATTGAATCTTCTTCCAATGCATGCTTTTCCCCTCGGTGCACATGAGAACATAGTATGAAACACCTTCCACATTGTCCGGTGCGCAAAAGACACAAATACATCTCAAACAAATTACAAGGTCATCTAAACCAGCCTCGCCCTTCTGATACAAAACTTCCACATCATTTTCAGCTTCAACACGAGAGGCAATATGATCCGTGGGCTCCAAACTTTTAGAGACCATTCTCCACAATGTTTAATGTTCTCACAATTCAACCAATTGAAGTTAATGCAAGCATCACAAAAGCACGAGAGTGGTCTCGCATATAGCAACTTTGTTGGATCTCATTGGGTTTATAGTTGACACGTAATGTATCTCGCGAAAGTACCGTAAAGTCTTGCAATTGAATGCTTGTCGCCTGCTCACATCTGCTTTTCCAACCTCCCAAAACACCCTTTCACAATCCGGATTCCTTGGCCCTTAAAACCGCACAAGCCAAGCTTTTACTGCCACCGCATGCCATTTTGTTTTCTCTCGCCGCCTCAAGCCACAACTTTGCTATACCAGCCTTCGCCATCATGTGTGCCTTTCCCATGGCCGATCCAAAGAAATTCCATATCACTCGAATTTTATTTTCAACATGGTATCTACAGATTCCATACCATGCACGCAGCATTTGAATTGAGATGCACAACCATCCGACCACACATAATGAAGGTTTATGTGTCCACCTCCATTATTCTTAAGCCACCCCAAATGTAATTTAAAACCATGTTGCACAAAATGAGTGTCATGCTTCCCGGCCATCCTAAACATAGAAATGCACCGCTTTTTTTAAGCTTACCTTCTATTTTCATCATTGAAATATGGACCAAAATACTAATTTGATCGATTCCAATGCTCTGATTGCACTTCGTCCCTCGGTTTCAATGTGTAGTTCTCTCGCAAAGTCAACAAATGCACAACACACTATTATCCTGAGTTTCTCAACACATCTTTTAAACTGCTTGCTCTCCGCCAAGCAGGCCGTAAAGTTATGATCTCAGAAACTTAGCAAGCTGATTTTTCATGTTCTTTAACAAAACAGATGCTTTGTCATTCCGATCAACTAATCTAAGCCTTCGATGTACCTTTTTTTTTGGATGGCTCATTGACATATGCATATACTTGTCTAGTCCACATTCTCAATTCCATCTTCCTCGCTTGGACAGATGTCTAATTTCTTCACTCCACATTCATCACATTCGCCTTTGATGCATTTTAGTTTATGCCATTCATCCGTCACATATTTCTCGCGAACCGCTGGACCTCCACAAGATACTAACATTATCAAAAGTTTTCTTGTTTGCTTGACATACTCCATTGTTTTGCCGATGCACGTATTACCCACAGCCCCGCAAGTGCAATTAACATGTAGGGATCTCCTCATATCATTGAAGGCCTTTCAGACAGACCGCTTGCTCATGTTTGACACAACAACATGTGTTTCTCTCCTTCAATTTCCTTATGCAATCAGGTTTCGGATACTTTAACCGTCCGGCTTAATTTTGGTATCGATTCTCGATATACAAACCGTTGATAAAGCTCGACCGCAATAACAAAAGCATTAAAGACCATGTTAGCAAAATGATGTCTAAAACCGATGCCAAAAGAGTATTGAACTATACTATTGTACAATTAATGTATGTTCTATGTACATAAAATGTCCATCCAATAGTTCCATCGATCATTCATCGTACATCTAATGTACATCTAATGTACGCTAGCACATCTAATGTACACCAACAGTTCCAATGTACATCCAATGTACATCCAATGTACATCCAATGTACATCTAATTAATGTTCCAATATTAGTACATCACATTAATGTTACAATATTAGTACAACTAATGTACATATGTCCGATTTGTTTGGCTTCATTACCGAAAAGTACACTAAAATGTAGAATGATGTAATTTTGATATTCAAGTACATGTAAATGCAGTTTGCATGGACATGTAATCTAATGGATGTACATCTAAAAAGTACCTAATAGCACATCATCATCGCAAGATTTCGCTACTATGTAAACAATGTAAAATGCAATACATTTCATGAGAAACCATGTGTATTCATTAACGTGGTCACTTTCGAAACAACTAGAATGTACGTAATGTACTAGAATGTACGTAATGTACTAGAATGTCATGAAAGAATTTTGGAAGAAAACATAAACTCCAAGACCTAATTGATTCAATTACAAGAGCAAACCCCGCGAGATATCAAGGTATTGTATTGCTTGTGTTCTCCTCTTCATGACATCTCTAACCTTTGGTGAAACTTTGGTATTGTCAAGCCAAAATTCACGAACCCGACATTTGATTGAATCATCGATTCTATTTGATCTTGGCATCCTTCCCGCCAAAGCCCATACATTTGCTCCACTTAATGACATTATCTTCCTTCTTCTTTGCAGCTTTGATAAATTTCTTGGTCAGATCTTTAGCAATTTTGAAGAAACATTCTTGTTTATATCTCCTTTTTTCCAACAATCATTGATAATGAATGTTTTGGTACCAATTTATCTTTGCTATTAGCGTTTTTACTTGAAGTCCATCTTTCAAGTTTCGATCATTGATTTCATAACAATAACTTCGAAGGATTTCCAATTACAGTGTTCGAAAATGTAAAAAGCCATATCTTGCAACAAACGATCACAAAAAACTAATCTTTGATTCGACGGCGGCGCTTGCCAAAGAATCGAGGATGCAATCCAATCGACTGCCAACACGCTTTCTTTATTTGTTTTGTGGCATAACACCGCCAATGTCGGCATACTTCTATGCTTACAACCATCACTTCCATTGGAATTCCTCACCCTCCATGAACAGTATTGACATATGTGTTTGTTTCGAAATTCCTTCTGTTCTTCCCGTGAAAGGGGAATTTCTAAAGGGAGGGACGGATCCATTCAATTTGGTTCTGTGGTTCGTGGTTAAACCAAGAATTTCTGGGAATGTCAGGATGATCTTGCAATCATTGTATATCCGACACAAAACGACAAACCATAGTATCTTGATGTACATCTAAAATGTACCCCAAAAAGCACAAATTGCCCTTCAATTCAAGACGATGTAAAATACACCCTTTCATGCTTTTACCCTCCACACACCTAAAAACTGGCGACATACTTGATCCTTTGCCCTACCGGCTAGAATTCACGATTCGGCCCATGGGAACTCGGGCTGATCTTGATTCTGCCATGCTCGCTACGATTCTCATTGGGTATGGTTCTGGGAATTGGGAGGAAGATGAAGAGCACCGCCCAATCGAAAGTGCAATGATCCGCATGCATAAATGTAAATGCACCGCATCGTTTCTAAAAAGGCGTGCCATGCAATCAATGGCTTCACTAACCGATATATATATATTTTTTTTTACTATTGTTGGTTTAGGGTTGTGCAAGTTTGGTGTACTATTGGTCACATTTGTTATTTGTCAATGGTCACATTTGGAAATATGTATGAAGTTCATGGTTCAAAATTGAACCATAAACTTTATGAACCATGAACTTTATCAAAATTGAACCATACACTTTATAAGTGAACTTTATGAAGTTTATGGTGAATCTTGAACTAGCATTTTATGGTCACAATTTTGCAAAACATAACTAGCATGTTCATTATGCAAAGCAATGGTCACAATTATGTTTAAATATGGTAACAAGTATTATGGAAACTTAGAATTGTTTTTGAGTTTGATGTTCATACAAGTATTGCAATTGAAAATACAAAAGGGAGTTTGATGTTCACAAGTATTGCAATTGAAAATACAAAATTGAAAAAACAGCAACCTTATATATGACTAAGTTTATTTAACACCTAAGCATGTGGGATAATTCAACCACTACAAATATATTTAGGGTTTCCTGAACTAACCTTTGGGATGGGTTTTGAATCCCATATTGATTGTTAAGTTCTCGCTATTGATTGTTGATATTAAGAACTGATATTAATTGTTAAGTTTCAGAGCTTGATCCCAAGAATGGATACAAAATTCTTTGGATAGATGGTTGATACAAAAAATCGCACAATTTGAAACAAGAATTTGCACAAAATCTGATACAACAATACAACTATACAACGGGTTTCGATATGCACAAATTAAGATATGCCATAAATCTGATACAAATGCGCTTGCTATAAAGTTTGAGATTCATAAGAAATCGATAACAATATACCTTTTTCCAATTCTTTGTCTCTTGCTTCTCCACTCATTTAGTTTGTTCCCGCCATTCGATTCCTCCAAAAGCTTGTCGACGCCTCTTCATAGCAACCATTTGCATCATGCAAAATTGGCGCAGGCACGCCTTGCCACATTCTCTTCATGTCTTGCTAGCACTCCTCTATAGAACCATTGTCCCATTTGGACCAATGGATTGGATTGACGAGAGTTAGATTAACACCGCCTCGTTGAGTCTTCCTATTAAAACCATCTTGGCTTGCTTATGTGATTTTTCCATGCCTTGTGTGTTCCATATGGCCAAGCCGCCATACCTATCACGAAACCAAGGCCCATGTGCAAAAATTATATGCACATAATGTGTAACCTCGCCTCCCCCATGCATCTATGTATGCCTTTGTAAATGCATTAACAAGAAATTCGGAATTCCAGCTTGCTCAAAGAAAAAAGCACCGTTTACGAACAACAGATTTAAGTTGATAAGGCATTCCATGCATGCCTTTTTTTCGTTCTTCCATTAGTGGTTCTCATTCACCCTCAGATCTACAAGTTTTTTCCCTAAGTCCCATACACCTACCTTGGCACTTTCATTTGCATAGAAAGTGCTTTGCCCTCACCTCCAATAGACACCTTTGGCCGGAACCGAGCTTCTTCCATTGAGGATCTGTTTAGTATCCATTTCCAGCTTCACACATCCACCATGCAATCCTGCATTTGATAATACTGTCTCCACTCGTTCAATAGCTTCTTTCCGTTGCTTCTCATCCTTAATGTTCCAGACAAACAACTCTGAAAGCCAAATCATCTTTTCTACTATTCTAACAAGAGCTGCAGTGTACAAATGTGAACTCTATCCAAGGGAATAGGCAAAATTGGGATCGATCTTTATCCTTTAGGTGTCTATCGTGGGCTGAACTCGATTACATTTGAGAGTACTCTTTGAGGGGCCATTTTTTGTTTCTTTCAAAGTCTCACAGCAATACAAGCACATTCGAGAAGTCTTTGCACCAGAAGACCTAATATTATACATGGCTTTCTCAGTTTTCAGATCTGATGCCAGGTGGAAATTAATCAAAAAAGAACCAAAACCTTCAACACAAACCTTCTTACCTTTATTATAGCTGTCCACAAGCATAGGTATACCTGTCTGCTCAAAGACCCATTTCAAAGACTTCATTGTTCTCCTTATGAACTTGAAAAGGCCCAACCACCACGATGCTCCTGGATTGATTGAAAACCACTTTCGAGTCTCTAGCCTTCCTCTTTAACATTTTTTTGTGTTCATAATCTGCGTGCAAATGCCCGGATTCATGATCACAAAAGACACCTTTCATACTTGACTTTGTGGCTGAGTTCCATTTCATCAAGCTTCAAACAAACCTCCAGCTGGCTGTTTTGAATGCTATCTTCATGTATATTATAGAAAACTACCATAAATTTCAGAATGCTCTCCAAGTCAAACCACAAATTGTTTCTCTCATGGAGACTTATAATTTTGTTGTCATTGGGGATACCTTTCTTAGATCTTGGCCCTGAAATAGTGAATGGTGCTTCACACTTGATTGAGTGCATTCCTCCAAGGATCTCTTCAACCATAGTGTTTCTCCTTGCCCTGACAAGATTCAGATGGTGTGGCCTTGGAACCATAACTTTATTTGTCCCAACCATGTTCAATGCATCCGAGAATTGCTTGAAGAGCAATCTATAAGCTGCTGTACTAATTCCAGCAGAATCACATACATTTTGAATTTTATTTGCATCCATTTTAGAACTCACCTCATGAAGAAGCAGGTCCATAACAGATTTCTTCAAATCGAATTCTCAGTGAATTTAACATTGAAAGTATTTCTTCTTTTTGGGCAATACTTCTTACAATGTCGCCAACATTCTTCCCTCACACCCTTCTTTCCCTTGATTTGATTTGTAATTTGCTTCATAGCATAAATTCTCCTTGGAAAGCCCCCCACATTTAATATTAAGTGTTTCAATTGGCTTGAATTTTTTTTCTCTCTCGAAAGCACAAGAACAGTCCTCTTGATCTCTCAATCTCTTACGCAAGACACGACATTTGTTTCATATTCTTTCTAGCATCCGCCATTGCCGAAAGTCTTGCAAACTCGAATTGCTTGACACATTGTCAAACATCATCAAATATCTTCCTCCAATTGAGAATTCCTTTTTGTTAGCTGGCTGACTGGCTTATCCTTTTCCTTTCTTTGCTGCTCTCTAATCGATCTCTCAATTTAGACAACTCCGGTTCTCAAATGCAAGCAATGTGACAAATTGTTATTTTGATAAATTAATTGCAAACTGTATTGTGCCAGGCTCTCACAATAGCCTAGCAGCCCCGACTTTCCCTCACAAACAAACCTCACAAGGCTTGACACACAATTGAAATTTGGACATTTACCTGTGAATGGATTTCGTGGGTAAATTTCCCCTACTGTCGAGATATCAGCATGCTTGGCTTGTAGATTCTTCTTTGTTGACAGTAGATTTTGCAAATTCTGATGAAGGCAAGGTAATTCTCATTTGAACCATGGCAATGACTGCAGCTAGCAGAAACCATCCCAGAAACTCCATTGTTGATTTTATACTGAATTCAAATGTTTTGTCGCGGAAATTCAAATTTGAACTACAATTCAAAAATTTCCAGCACTTTAGAGTAAGGGAATATCAATATTGAACTGCAATTCAAATTTTTCCTGCAAAATGCAATGAGGGAATTTCAAATTTAAACTATGATTCAAAAATTTCAGAAAGCAAATGCAATGAGGGAAATTCAAATTTGAACTCACACGCCCACATGAACCCTAAACCTTGGATCTCGAAGCTCAAATCGCATCTCAAGCGCCTTGAAAACCACCGACACCTCGCTTGAATAGGGGAGATCTCGTATGCATCTCTTGACACGCCTCGAGATCTCACTGAAAGATTCGAGGAACCCTAATCGAGATTTCCTCCTCTCCAAAATGACGGGCATAATGGGATAGGTCTACGTGGGCTCTAAGATACACTTGGATTCTATATTTATGAAGGATAAATGCTCTCCAATATAATTAGGAAAATAGAAAAAATAACTTATAATATTTCTTAGGGGGACACCAAGAGACCCCATATTTTCTCTAATGCAAGGGTTTCAGAAACGAACTATTAGCAAGCTTTACTGACCTTGAGTAGATCCGGCAACCAAAATTCCATTTCTGACTGGCCTAATACTTGGATACTTTAGCCTCATCATCAAAAAATTAGAAATCATTCTGCGAAAATACCTTTATGGCTACTTGAAGCTCACAGCATGATGCTCATCTGCTGCATCTAGCATTCGATCAAGGCCCGGAGCATCCGGGCATCTTAAGACAACTTGCTACAAAACAATAACTCCTCCATCTGCATTAACCGAGGAAGAGGTTTCTCTTGTGGCTGAGCCTGAAATAAAAATTGTAGAAATGGACATTACAACTATCTCAAGGCAAACAGCACTGCGATATGTGTTCCAATCAGGGAATTTGGGTGCATGCAAGGCTCTAGACTCCCAAGGAGCTCTGCATAGCATTGTAGCCTCCGTCTTTGAAGGCCCATGTCCTTGCCACATTCAACCCAATCCCTGTTGTTTCATTCATGAATTTGCTATGCTTCCATTTTGGGCTGCAATAGAAGACATCCAAAGATGCATTGAACCCATTCACGACCTTCAATGTCAAATGATCTCGAAACTTTAGCGGGCGGAAGCATGAACATAGCAGCTTCGAAGCTTACCTTCGAAATGGAGTTGTGCCCCCAAACGGGAGCACGGATATTCTTACCATAAGTCGAGGCCGGAAAAAGGCCCTCTCCATGAACGAACCCTAAAAAAAGCACATCAAATCTCGACCATAAGATCGAGGTCATTTAATCTCGACCGTAGATGTTAGGGCATGGTTCAAGACATACGCCAAAACATTATAATATAAGAAGATTATCACAAAAAAAATCATAACCATAACTTAAGATTCCGGACTCCGATTCAGATGATTTTAGCACATATTCTAAAGAAGATGCACCCTGGACTACCATAGTCATCGGATCTGTCGATCCTATGGCCCAGACTGTAGTGGAGTCTCTAGGCACCTCTCGTTTCGCTTAGGGTCATTTATGATTGGGGGGGTGCCTATGATTTGAAATATGAAATACATATTCGCCTATAGTTTTGATGGAATATCGAGACTCTATACGGCTTCACCTAAGATTTTAGAATATGAAATACAGGGGCTCGAACCTCTACCAAAGTAACTGAAAGTCTTAATAAGACTACTTTGACCAATATAACCCGTGAACTAATGTGATTATTTTCTATCTTAAATCTATGGATTTCTTATAACAACTCATTCAATTGTTTTAGGATATGATCTATGCTATGGGTCCCCCAGTAGCCGCGCTCAGCAGGGACCACCCTCCACTTTCGCCCCGTTGTATGGTGCTAAGTCACTTCATAGCGCCCGTAGGGGTGGGTTCCTATGCACAGACCGCATGTAATAGGAATTAAGGGGTCTAAAACTAGGAGCATCATCTAGATAATGGCTATTAGGTCTCTACCCCCCTTCCCAAATACACAAAAGGTGCAAACGTAAGATCAACCAAACCAACAACGTACATCAACATAACATGATAATAATGAAGATAGCATCTAACCTGCACACATGAGTCTACCTGCTTGCTAGGGTTCCTTGCTTAGAGTTCGAAGCCTAGACTAGGGGTTCTAGGAAGGTTCTACTAGAAAAAGAAGATACTAGCTCGTTTGGAATCCTAGGTTCCAGATGATCTACCTAAGGACTAATCTGAATACCTGCTTATGACGAACTTCCTCCAACTCCTGGGGTCTCCATGACTTGAGGGTGAGTCGGGTAATTCCTCCTCCTTCTGATGGATGCATTGCTGTGGGACTGTTGAACTGAGCTACGCCACAATGAAAGGTGATCGAAATGGAGTTCCGAGCGAAGAACAGGTCTCAAGGCCGGTGGAGCCAAAAAGTTTAGAGTTAGGGTTAGGGTATTTATACGTTAGGGTTCCATATCATTGCCACGTGGCTCCAATGGGATATCTGTCATGCTCCCTTTACCACCCTCAATGGTGTACAAGATTACTCAAGTGGTTTTATACAAAGGACATGGCCCGAATAATCGATGATTTATAGGCATATTTTTGGGAACGTCACAATCCAAGTTATGCAATTTCTGAGTTGAGCGACAAGGGTTTAAGCTACAGGGAGTTGTATAAATCAGAGGGAAAGCATGTCGATGACAATGAAATGCGGAAGTTATGAGGTCCAAAGGTACTTGGCAAGGCCTCGCCTAGAGGATACCTCGCCAGACGTAAGGGACGGACCCTCCAACTCGACAATCGAAGTTGCAGCCCATCTCCCCGCCTCGCATGGCTGAAGCCAGCTATAGATCCGAAAAAGCCCAAGCCGGCACGAGAGTCATATGTACTCAAGCACGAGCGAGAGTACAAGAAGAAGCTGAGGGAGTACAAGGAGTACATGAAGATGTATGAGGCATACTTTAAGTACTACAAGGAGCACAAGGTTAGGTACGTGGAAGGAGGAAGGCCAACCAAAGATAACACCTTGAAGCCGCCCGAGACCCTGCATCGCCAAAGAAGCCCATGAAGCGGAAGATCGGACTCTCAGACGTGCCAAAGCTGCTCGGGAGATTCGCACTTCCGGAGGAGCTACAAACTTCTCATTCCAAGACGCATTTGCAAGACCCGGACCGTGAGATCTTGCAAGAATTCGACAAGGAGAAGCGAGTAACAGATGATATGTTGCTTGCATTGCAGAAACCAGCTGAGCAAAGACTGGTGCAGCATTTTGAAGACTCTCTAGCATGTCCTCTTCATGCAAAAAGAGTCACTTGTATGCCCAGAGATATGAAGCTGGCTAGCTGTTAAATTTGAGTTGCAAACTCTAATAATGTCTTTGTCATGGTTGTATTGATGGCATGTGTAATTTGTTTTTATTAATTTTGACAAAAAGTAACCTAATGGAGCCCCACCCCTCACAAAATGCACCAGAGCCCCAAGTTAAAATTTAACTCAGCTCTCTCAAGACTGTGTGTGAGTGTTTAGCCACTAATCTATACCTAGACAAGTCCAAAACCAGAAACTAAGGGTATATTTTGGCTTATCTCTGAGATAATTAGGATTCTGCCCTCATACCAAAAATTTTTGAGTCATCTAAGACCCAAACAGAGCCCAACCTTCACAGAGTGTGCCCAGACTCTTGCTTAAAATTTAACTTGGGTCTCTCGCACACTGTGTGAGTGATCCGAATTAAATAGACATAACTTCGCCCAAACTACCTCCAAATTAGATGAAATTTGTTGCAATAGGATCATTTAAGAAGTCCTCTAGATGCACATAACCTTAGACTACCTATCAAATACCTAGTTAAACCTTGAAGTGATAGATATGGAGAAGAGACAGAATGTATAGAAAAGCAAACATGTTTCGTGTGTTTCCAATCGATATCGGACACACAACCTGCCCTTTTGTGATGAACGCGGCACTAGCGAGCTAAGAGGATGGGAAACACCCCCGAGAATGACGCGATGAAGACGCCTTGCGACTATATCTAGGGTGAGTGCCACATCTTTGCTGCCATTGACTACCAGAATGCCGAGAGTCAATATCAAGCCATCTCAACAATAAGGAAGTCAAAGCCAAGTCCTTCATAATGTTGATAGACATGGGGAGAACCCATAATTTTGCTTCGCCAAGGATGGTAGAGTTGTTGAAGCTGAAGCCTTTGAAGTCTAAGACTAGGCCTGTGGTGTTGGCAAGTGGGGCAATCCGACACACAGCAGGGAAGATGATCAACTTCGACATAGACTTGCCAGGTATCAACATTGGAATGGGGCCAGAGATCATGAATATTGGCAAATATGACTTGATCATAGGCATGGAATACTTTGGCCCGGTTAAGGCTGTGATTGATTGTGGGAAGTGGAAAGTGATCTTAACGGTGCCAAATGGCAGTCATTGACATATCAGGTAAAGAAGTCACTCCAATCATGCAATGCATGTCTAGTAAGAAGTTACTTAGATGCATAAAGAAGGAGCATGTGGCCTATGTCTTTAAGTTCGACGTGGAGGAGATAGAGACAGAGGAAGATAAGGAGGCCAAAGCATTGGACAAGATGCCGAAGCCAATAGCCAAGCTAGTGAAGGAATTCCATGATTTATTCCCAGATGAGATCAAGCAATTTCCACTTTACAGGGGAATCGAGTGCGAAATAGCACTTGAACCAGGGACTAAGCCCACAAGTAAGGCACCTTACAGAATGTCACCTCAGGAGTTGACAGAATTGAAGAAGCAATTGCAGGAGTTGCTAGACCTAGGGTTTATAAGACCTAGGGTCTCCCCATTCAGGGCACCGATCCTATTTATCAAGAAGAAAGATGGAAGTTTAAGAATGTGCATTGACTATTGCCAATTGAACAAGCACAACATCAAGAACAAGTATCTCGTCCGATCGTCGCGATTTTGATGGATCAGTTCGCAAGGTGCAAAGTTTTTCTCCAAGGTAGACTTGATGTCGGCTACCGTCCGATCAAGATCAAGGAAGAAGCATTCACAAGATCGCATTCGAACGAGATATGGCCCCGCGAAGTTCACAATGATGCCATTTGGATTGTCCAACACCCCAAAGAACATTCATGAGACTCATGAACGACGTTTTTTCGTGAGTTTCTAGACGCATTCATCATAGTTTTCTTTGATGACATTTTAGTCTCACACAAATCCTTGCGTGAACATGCCCAACACTTAAGGAAGGTACTTGAAAAGTTGAGGAGGCATCAACTTTATGCAAAGTTATCCAAGTGTCACTTTGCCACCAAGAGTGGAGTACTTGGGGCATGCAATGTCAGCAGAAGGGATGTTCACCGACCCTGCGAAGATTGAAGCGGTAATTGATTGGCCAGCACCGAAGAATATCCATGAAGTGGGAAGCTTCCTCGGCCTAGCAGGGTATCATAGAAAGTCCATCAGGAACTTTGCTAAGATAGCAGCAACGATAACGGACCTCATCAAAGCAGAGAAGATCAAAGATTGGGTGGATCATTGGCAAAAGAAGGCCCAAGCAGCATTTGAGACCTTGAAGGAAGCTTTAACGACGGCTCTAGTTTTGACATTGCCGGATCTAGAGAAAGATAAATTTGTGGCAACCAATGCTAGCAAGATTACAACAGGAGCAGTCTTAATACAGGAGGAGAGGGCTGCAGCATATGATTCAAGGAAGATGAACGACGTCGAAACGTGCTACCCAACCCATGACCGAGTTGTGATAGCAGTGGTGAGAGCGTTGAGAATATGGAGACACTATCTATTGCAAAGGAAGTTCCAATTAGATACGAACCACCAGAGTCTACAGTATGTCTTTACCCAACCACATCTCAACTTGAGGCAAAGGAGATGGATGGAGTTCCTGGAGAGTACAATTTTGACATCATGTACAAGCCAGGCAAGCTCAACGTGGCTGCGGATGCACTCTCAAGGCACCCTTTGACGCAAGAGTCCATTGCAATGCTCTATCAACACTCACCAATGCGTTTGGCAAGAAAATAGAAAAGACGTTGCCAACGGATCGAGACTTTAAGGAAGCATGGGCGAGCCTTTCCAAGGAGACAAGAACAGACAAAGAGATGGAAACCTTCAAGCATTTTAAGAAGGAAGGCAACCTATTGTACCATAAGTACAAATTGTGCGTACCAGAGTCATCCGGGGTTAGGAAGTTGATACTCTATGACACGCACAATGGCCCAATAGCCCGCCACGCAGGTTTCATAAAAACCTACTTCAAGATAAGAAGTAGCTACTACTGACCCGGAATGAAGAAGCAGATAGCCAGGTACATTCGAGAATGTCAGCTATGTCAGCAGACGAAGGCAGAACAACTTCGAATTCCAGGAGCGCTAGAGCTATTGCCAGTGCCAAATGCCAAGTGGAAAGTAATAAGCATGGACTTCATAACAGGGCTTCCTAGAACCATAAGGGGCAAGGATGCCTTAATGGTAGTAGTCGACAAGCTGCCAAAAATGGCGCATTTTGTGCCATGGAGGACCATGGATATGGCATTGGATACCGTCATGTTGTTCACAAAGGAGATCTTCTGACTCCATGGGATGTCGAGGAGATAGGGATTCGAAGTTCATGAGTGCATTTTGGCAAGATCTCTTCACCATCGTTCAGACAGAGTTGTCAATGAGTGCGCATATCATCCTCAGACGGATGGGCAGACGGAGCGTACGAATCAGATACTTGAAGATATGTTGAGAAATTATGTCTGAAACAAGCAATCAAAGTGGGACGACTATCATTCACTTGGTGGAGTTTGCATACAATAGCATCAAGCAGGAGTCATCTCAAATGTTGATGTTCATGATCAACTACGGCTACTGATGCTTGACTCCAGACACTTGGCACAATCTTATGTCCAAGGTAGAAGTATTTCAGCAAATGCTAGCCGACATGCAACAGTTGGTGGAGGAAGTGTGAGGATATCTTCTAGCAGCAATGAGCCGGCAGAAGAGCGTAGACGTAAGGGAGTTTCAAGTAGGCGACAACGTTTGGCTGAAGATCAAGGTCAAACAAACGAAGCTCTGCATCGGCAATTGCAAGAAGCTTGCTTCAAGTGGGCTCGGTCGTTCAGGATAACCAAAAGAGTAGGTAACCAATCCTACAAGTTGAATCTGCCAGCACACCTCAAAATCCATCGAGTCTTCCACTTAAGTCTCCTGAAGAGGCACGCTTGTAATCCACAGGAGGTATTGAGATCTGAGGTTGTCCCGAAGGTTCTTCTTGAAGGGTCCTACAAAAAGACAAGAAGATCCCAATTTCTCCAATACTTAGTAAAGTGGACACACTTACTGTGGAAGACATGACGTGGATACTGCAATCAGATTTGGAGAGGTAGTACCCTCAATTCATGCAAAGGTCGACTTCATCGAAGTAGTCGATACTGAACCGATAGGTGAGTAGGATGTAGATTAAGAAGCCTACTTTCGTCGCCATGGAAGTAGACTAAATTGATCATGCATTGATAGTAAGGCACCTCTAATAAATGTCTACTATGGGATGATGCCATCCTCCACGCTAAGGGCGATGAAAGGTGTAGGCATGAGTGATCATCCTAGGCATTATAGGGCGTTGTCTCCACGGCCACGATGGAAGAAGCATCCTCTTCCTACGCCGAGAGATTAGTCTTGCATCAATAAAGTTAATATATTGTAATTAAATAGGCGGTTCCCTAATAACCATCTTTATAATAAATAAATGTGTACTAACATAGTGTTGGACCTGCAGGCCAATAGAAGGATCTAGACGATAGGAGGGTCGCAATGCGAAGACTTGCAACACATATTTTGTCATAATATGTTGCAAGGAGACGGAATGGACCTTTAAATTATAAAATTCTGAAAACTTTATTAATATTAAGTGTGAAAAGTTATAAAAGTTTTATGGATATTAAATGTTAATTTAAGTAAGGGTTGAAGTCGTATTTAATTAAAGTGGGACTCATTCCATTCCCACTTTTTTTCGAAACCCTGTTATTTTACACAAAAAGGAGCACCCCGACCAAAAACCTCGTCCCATAATTCAATTTTTTGTGCATTAGTGTGTGCATCCAAGCTTTCTTCCAGTTTTCTTGGATAGCGAGCGGGGAACAAGAACAATGCAACTCAAACATAGGAATTTCATTACAGATTGAAACCGAAGTTCTAGTTGAAAAAGATTCTTAGTTGAACATTTTGGCTCTATTTTCTTAGGTGGGTAGACAAGAGATCACAAATTCCAACAAAAATTAAGTAAATTGTTTACTTAATCACCAAAAAATACTAGTTTTACAGTGGGTGAAGAGACCATAGTGGTCGTATGGGCACAATGATTACACCCTCTTCACACATGAACCACCTAGTGCAAAGGGCGCGTGGAGCTCTCTCAAGTCACGGAGCAACTTACGACGATAGAAATTTGTATGAGGAGTTCCTTCATGGGTCACGTGCTTGTATGTCCAACTGATGTCACCACCCTCTTCTCTAAGACCTTTCTTCAATGAACTGGTCTTTTAATGCTCCCAAGCATGTACTATCCGGGTCGAGATAAGGACCGCAAAAAGACAAAATCAAGTTAGTCAAGTGATGCTACAAGAAAAAAAAATAAAATAAAACACAGTTCTTAGGACCATTTTGGAAAATACTGGGGCACGAGCCTTTCTCAACTCGCCAGTCGAGAAAGGCACCGAGGGAAAACACAAGAGATGCCTTTTCACTCGGGCGAATGAGAAAGGCGTACCAAAGCTTAAAAACGCAGTTTTGTGGGGAAGTAGAGGTCTTTCTTCGACTCACGAGTCGAGAACGCGTCAAAAGCTTAAAAACGCAGTTTTTATGGGAAGGTCTTTTCTACTCGCCAGTCGAAAAGGCAAAATTTTTAGGTTAGGTCTTTCGACTTTCGAGTCGAAAACGCAAATTAAAGCAAAAACGCAGGTTTTAGGGGTCGAGGTTTTCTCACCGCGAGTCGAAAAGGCAACTCCAAAGCAAAAACGCAGTTTTAGGGTCATCGAAAAGGCACCAAAGCCGAAAAACGCAGGTTTTTAGGGATCGCATGACCGTGGTGCTAGCATGCTAATGCGTATTATGAAATTTTGGTAGTATAAAGTACTAATGTGTGCTAATTAACGTGTGCTAGTATAAAAATGCTAATGTGTGCTAATACTAATGTGTGCTAGTATAAAAACAATTGTTAAACACTAATGTGTGCTAAATACTAATGTCTTTGTGGAAAAACAATAAACCATATCATACTAATTTGAAATTTAAAAAGAGGGGGGGGGGGAGGGATTTTGTACATACCTTTGAAAAAAAAAATTTTAGGACAATGTCCTAAATGTTCAAACTATATCATTTGGTCGGCGGGCGGTGGCTCCAGTCCCCACAGGGCCCTTATTAAGTGATGGAATATGTAGAAGCACCTCCTGCACACGCATAAAAAGAGAAATTGAGGGTGTATAAATAATCGTCAAATTATATATATATTAACATTAATTTTAGATGCATCAAATTGTGGAAAGGGCAAAAGAAATGACTAGACCTCTAAATCGTGAAATGCAAATATTTAATCAACAAGGGAGAAAGTGAGCCACTAGAAAACAACTTGACATCAAATATTGAATTAAAAATGGGAGAACATGAGCAACTAGAAAACAACTCGACAATGCACATGTAAAAAATAATAAATTCCATAAGCCATGGGCCACAAACGCTAGTGGGAGAATGTGACCAACTTGAAAACCAACTTAAATATTTCACATGTTGAAGAATGCAAATATCGAAGAATGCAAATATTAAAGTAGAAACAACTCAAAAAACAACTAAGAAACAAATATTAAACTAAATATTAAACCAAATATTAAACTAAGAAACAACTCAAAATGCACGTGTGCAAAAATAATTTGTGTAACAAAGGGTGATGAACCCCAATGGCAACGTTAATTTTATACTAGTTTTTTTAAAGTATTTTTTTAACCCGCTTTTTTTTTTATCCCGCCATTTCTTCCCGCCCATGTTTAAAATTTAAAATTTGGTACGTACCTTTTTGAGGAGAAGAAATTTGGTACACTTCCTGGTGGCTGGCTATGGCGAACCCTCAAGAACCTGCTATGGCATGGAAGCGGAGCTATTCAAGAACCATTTCGTGTTCTCCTTTGCCGCCGCTACTTGCTACCATTTGCCGGGGAATTATTATCCGGCGGGATGTCTCATACCGGTTCAAATCCGCCATATCCGGCCCCAAGGCTCCCCAATATATATACAAACGAGGCTACAAAACTAATAAAGAGGGCGAGACATGGCATCAAAGACCACGTTTAGGTTCTAGGAGCTCGATCTGTCGGATGCTTCCGAACTTCTTCTAGTGTTTTCAAGTTCGCCAATGATTTCCCGATATTTAGCTTACGCAAGACGTTGTCTTGACTTCACTGTTTCTTCTCGGCTTTTGAGCTTGCCTAGCAAAGACTAATCAAGCGGATCTACCTCCTTTTCAAGGCCTTGATTCTTCTTTCTTGAGCCCGCATCTCTAAATTCAATAAGAACATAAAAGTGCGAAGAGTGAGGATCCCGCCAAAACCATGGCAATCCCAAATTGATTTGCAACCCCTTTGCTTTGACAAACGATTCATCATCTACATACACAACCTTCCTAAGCAAGACCTGTTGCAAGACCATTTCTTTTCAAGATCAGAGCGATGCGGATCACGGGATCGGCCCTATCATATCTTTGGCTTCCTATCGACTTCTCGCTTCCTTCCGACTTTTCGGCTTCCTATCGACTTTCGGTCGAATCGGCTTTAGAAACGCCTGTGCGGATCGGAGAAGAAAGATCGAAGGAAGAAACGGAGAAGGAAGGAAGGAAGGAAGGAAGTTTATTTTAATCCACGGAGGCCGAGGCCTATGAGGCGCCCGCGACGAAACGAGCAAAAAAGCCAAAAACCCCAACACCAAAACAAACAATGTAATCAGCAAGAGAACCCTACTAGGATGAAAAAACCCCCACTTGGGAGGAAAAACCCTAACGGTGGGCTCTCAAATACCATGCCCCGAAAGAGCAAGTCCGGCGGCGAAATCGGCAGGATGTAAGCTCCCGGTCGGCTACCATAGGTGATCGCGAGTAATCGATGTAGCGGTGTGTCGAGAGCATCTAAGATCGGTGTACCTTTGCTTTCGGACATGGGCATATCTTTGGGCACTGCCGGAGGGGCATGGTGCTCATCCTCTATCACGTGCATCTCACAACACCGACATATCCTCTCCTCCACAGGGGATCCTGCGTGCCGCCATTCACCCCCAACACTTGCCTCAATTCTCGAGTAATGGGAACCCGACCAAGAAAGGGGAAGATATCGGGAAAGATCGAAAGATCTCGAGAAAGGGGAAAGATCTGATGCCCACATCTTTTGGGGGCTTGGATTGCTGCTAGGCGGTATTTTTCCACAACGCCGATTAAAAACATCTTCTTTGGGTTGAGCGTGACCTCCCTTCTTTCTTGCATAAGGCTGCCGGTCGATGCCCGCCTTTGATCAGATTTAACATATCCTCGCCTATTGAGCTTGTTCTTGGCCATTTGTGATCCAAGAACGAAGCGTCGTCGACCCCTTCCGGCAAACAATGGAATGTCATCTCCACATGGCCTAGGCGCCCTCCGGCGAGGTCCGGCGATGGCATGCGGTTGGGAAAATGCGTCAGAGTCCAAGCAAGAGCAGGAGATGCACAGATGCAGATGAAGGGATGTCTCACGCCCATCCCTTCATTTTAAGTTTTTTTTTTTGTGTTTGAAATTCCTCGGATGTCTCACGCCCATCCCTTCATTTTAAGTTTTTTTTTTTTTTGTGTGTTTGAAATTCCTCATCTTGGTGCATTTTTTGTGCTGGAATTAAATTGCCTTCTCGACTAGTGGGTCGAGAAAGGTTTTAAATGGAGTATTGATTTAATTTAATTTATATTTGATTAATTAATTAGCTTAATTAATCTAATTAGCTTAATTAATTATTGATTATATATTAATAATTAATACTTTTTATTTTTATTTTTTTTTTTGCCCCTTGCCCCTCCCTGCTCCTCCTTTGCTCCTCCCCTTTGCCCCTTTTTGCCCTCTTTGCTCTCCCTCCCTCCCTCCCTCCCTACTCCCTTTGCCCCTCCCCCTTTGCCCCTCCCCCCCCTTTGCCCCTCCCCTGTTCGGTCCTTTGCTACTCCCCTTTGCTCTTTTTGCCCTCTTTGCCCCTCTCCCTTCTTCCAACTTATCCCTCCCTCTCCTCCTTTACCCTTTTGCTCTCCTCTCCCCTCCCTGCCAACTTATCCTCTCCTCCTTTGCCCTTTTGCTACTTCTTCCAACGTGTGGCTCCTCCCTCTTTCTCCTCCTACCCTTCTCCTTATCAAGGTGTGCCCCCTCTGCCTCCCCTCTTTTTTTTTGTGTATGAGTCCCATTTTCAGTCCGAGTCCCAAATTGCGAGATTTGACCCACTTTAATTAAATGCGACTTGTTGAGAAATCACCTTACTATAACAAGTTATGGAATAAGGGACGTGGCCATAATAATTAGCTTAAATGTTACCTCGAGGTAATTGTTGAAATTGCATGCATGGAATGTGTTGCAGGTATTATGCAGGTTTCCAAGGTGGGGAGAATCATGATGCTGCGGATAACATCAATTCAAGGTGGGGAGATTGTGACGTTCCAGCATAATATACGATATGAATATGCATATTATACTGCCACGTCACTCGCATTCACCTTGACGACATGTACTTGGAAACCGTAAAGGATTGCACCCTAAGGGGCAACTTCCTAGGTTGCACATATCTTTTAATGTGCATTTAACCCCTTTGCCACATGGCAAAACCCCACATGCCCTTTTTAGCCCTAACCCTAAAAGGGTCATGTAAAAGGAACCAAAGAAAAACCCTAAACCTTTTCCCTTTTTGCATTTCAGCTTCCTCGAGCCATTCCAGTCAAGTCAAGCTGCTATTTCGCGTTGCCAGATGCCATCAAGCTGGCTTTGCACAATAGATCCTCAAGATTTGGCCGCCTTCACCTTCAAAAGCATGGATGCATTCCAAGGAGCTAGAGCAAGTCAAGATTTAGGTAAATCGCAATTCTGTTGTGCAATGCCGACTTTTAATCCGACAAGGAGCTGGTTTAGTATGTCAGATTAGCCTTAGATGCCTTATAGACTTTGAGATCGCAAGCCCTAATAAAGGAACCTAACCATGTATGTTTAGGTAGATAGATTAGATGTTACTCCATATTTTAGTTCTATGGATGATGGTACTCTATTTTATATGCACTCCTGTGTATTGGGAAGGGGGGTAGAGACCCTGAAAGCCCTAGTATGTAACGGACCCATGGGAGACCGCTCGAGTAGATCTTGGTGTCGCGTTCGAGACACCGCATAAATGGGTAGAAGCGACTATTCATAAACGTCTAGATAGTTTTGCCCAGTTGGTTAAGGCATGTTGGTTAGGAATGTTACATTTGGTATCAGAGCAGGGCTCGAGTTCGAGTCTCCATGGGGGTAAGTATGACCCGGAATACCGTTGGACGGTAGGTCATGACTTGATCTTAGACACCATAGGATGGTGTGGCCTATGGTGGAGAGATTGTAACGAACTCATGGGAGACCGCTCGAGTAGATCTTGGCGTCGCGTTCCCGAGAGACCGGCATAAATGGGTTGAAGCGATTACTCATAAACGTCTAGATGGTTTTGCCCAGTTGGTTAAGGGCATGTCGGTTAGGAACATTACAGTAGTTGATGTATCTAGATAGCCTCATTAATTCTCAATTAATGTGGCCTGTGCATAAGAGCCCGCCAGGCTGTGGGAGGCGGGACTAGACCGCCAGATAAGAAGGACATGTCCTGGGGCAGATTGACCCCTCTGGTGTGTAAAGCCTACCGGGGATCTTAACAGGCTAGGCCTGATGGTTTGCCACTGCGTGTGGGCCAGTCATGGACTCGAACCTCTTGGGTGATGCATCATCTTCCATGGGGTTCAAGTCTTAGACGGGCAGCGTCCTTCTAGCCGCCTGCAATGGGCATGCATACCTCTGGAGGGAGCAATCTCCTCCTGCTCATCGGGACTGGGGAGATGCAACCCAAGAGTAGCCCCCTTGGCTATGCACCCGGCAGACTACGGTCAAGTTCCAAGAATTATCAGCCTATTCTGCAAAGTATGCACTGGAGGGATGGATGGAGTGGACTATCCAATAGCCATGTTCCTATGCCAGCCCAATTCGATTGCCATGAATTCCGTCTGCAATGACTTCTGGAGATCCAGGCCGGCAGTCCATTCCCCTTGAGTCTGAGCCTTGGATAAGATTTATTCCATGATGATGTTATTGATGTTCTTACCGATGTACGTTATGGTGAGCCACCCTTCGAGGTGGAGTTATGTGTATTTGATGTCATGTGCCCATGTTTACTTACGCTTCTGCAGCTAGGATGGTCCCGAAAGGGGACGAGATGAATGACACGTCCATTCTTTCCCATCGATTCCTTGCCAAGGGATTGGCGTAAGGTGAACGGCCTGTGTCAGCTTAGTTGCCAGAGGGATTAACTCCGGCATCTGATACGATGGAAGCATCATAGATGAAGTAGGGGACGTATGGACTATCGGCCCCATTGTTTCGCGAATGACTTGATTGCCGCTAGTGCATCCACTATGTCTGCCATTCCTTGATGTTGGTTAAAGGCAGCTGTCCAAATGCCCATGCCAGCTTTCAGAAAGTCTGCGTTCTTCAAAGAATTCTATATTCAAACAAAAGCACTCTTGCTTTGGGCATTTCTGGAGCAAAGGTTCATCTGAAAGAAATTGTGGATGATGATTTAAAACTGTTGTCTCTAAGGCAGGGCCGAAAAAGACCTAGAAATGCCAAACTTACATCCGCATTTATATAAGCCCTATCCATCTGAGAGCTTGCATGACCCCACCAATCTAACCATTGCAGTGAATGCATCCTTGCCATCTAGCTCCAATATATTGTAGTCATGGAAAAGACGGTGCCATTGCTGATGTTCAAATCCAGACACAATATTAGATGTGGTTCCTAGTCAATATTATTAGATGTGGTTCCTAGTCAGTGACTAGGAACCACATCTAATATTGTGTCTGGAGTAGTCAGTTCTCTTCCACTTTGGCCATATTGAAGTCCATTACAAAAATCCACAAAATCTTCTGGCATATACTAAGCATACTAAGCATCTAGGACTATAAAGATGCTCATAATAAAGCTCTTTGATGACACCTATTACGAGTAAATATCTTCACAAGACCATATCAGGCTCCACGTTCCTATCACAAATCCATAGGTCAAAGCGATCCACCTCAGTGAAAAGACTAACAATGATGGGTGTCAAGCAATGACACTCCCACATTAACTGAATCAACTGCTTCAACCAACACATTGAATCTTCGTTCGATCATACCTACAAGCTTTGGCACATCTCCCGTGCGACATTTGTGTTGTTGCAGACATACAAATTGAGCATCTAGCTTAGAAAGGTAAAAAAGGTATATGATTCCTCTTAAGGGGGAGAAGAGGCCACTTCTGAATATTCTATGAGACTAACTGCATTGATTTTCTGAAGGGATTAACTAAGAAAGCCATTGGTACCTTCTGAGTAGCAAACAAGTATTGTCGATCTAACGCGACCGCAATAGCCTCTTCAACCATGTCAAACCACCGAAATCCATGATTGGGACTGATGGGAGGAGAAGGGACCCATGAATCATGGTGTGGTAGGTGTTGAGACACCGCAGTTAAGGCTCTTTGCAATCTTTCTCAGGTTGTAAACAGCCATGGTGCTTAGGCGTAGGTTGGACACTTCGACAATCAATATCCACTTATTGACTACAAGCCTTTTCTGCTTGCTTTTGCATCTTTTGAATCTCCTGCAACCTCTGCTTACGCTGATCAAGAACAGGCGATGAAGAATTTGCAGCTGAGCCGGCAGTGGAATAATCTGCAAGTGGTTTGGAGACATCCATGGTCATGGAGATCGTAGCAGTGAGATGAAGAGCAAAAAATGCAAGAGACTACTGGACAAAAGCAGGTGCCTCAGGAAGCATAAGAGCCAGCTTAGGACCATTGAGTAATCGCAGCTTGATGTAGTTTCGCTTTGGACAACAATTGCTTGCGGCCGATCATGACCAATGGGTCGTACAACGCAAATCTTGGTAAGGCCCGCATACGGTTATTCCCCTAGCTCGGCAATCCGGTCCAAATTCATTCATGTCAATATTTTGCAAATAAAAGCTAAAAAAAACTCAAACAAGTCTGATCCTTTTCTTCCTCCACATCTTCAATCCTTTCTGCTAGCAAGAAAGAGCAAGAGAAATTAGCGCACTCAACAATTTAGAGGATGAGTCTAAAACTTAAGATTAGCATAGCGAAAATCTTAACATAAAGCAGTCTTCCTTGATTTCATAGAAACAAAAGCCGCAAATAAGAACTAATTTGGACATTTCCAATACCGCTAAACCTAACCAACCTAAATCTTGCAAGAAAAGGCCTTCAAAGCTTATTTTTCTAGGCAAGAAAAAATAAAGCAGGGTTGTTGGAAGCGTATAAACTGGTATCTTATCCACCATTAAGCTCCATAAAAACCAAAGAAATACCACCTTGGCTGCCCCAGAAGTGAAAGACCACATAAACCTTGAAGAAATGAATCCCCAAAAATCATCGATTGCACTTCCTGCTAGCCACAACATGGAAGAATCACACCATAATCTGATGCAGTGCCAAACAGAAAGAGGAGAGGGACGACCTCCTCTCCTAGCCGTTGCCCTAGCCGCTTGTCTCTCATCGCCATCATTCATTGGAGACTTTTCGGCCCCGCCGCATTTATTATCGTGTTTTTCCTCCTCGCTTGATAATGGGAGTGATTCGCTCTAAAATTTCTAGTCGCTATAAATAGTTTTCCTCAAGGGAATGCCTATGTCCGTATATTTTGTAGAAGGATATCAACCGCCTCTATCACTACTTTGTTTCCCATGGGGAACCCGCCCCATGGGCAACCCGCCATGTTGATCAATGCGGCCCTTGGGGAATGTGGATCAAGCGAAGAATGAATTCCAATATTGTTTTTTTTATGACGGGTATTTGGAACATTAAGTGTGTAGTCCTCTTCACGACGAGTGGTATTGCAAAGATGCCAATGTTGTGGAGGCACACAATAAGATTATTTGATCTAATCCTCATATATAGAGGCGTGGCATTGAGGACATATGTTTTTCTAGTTCCTACTTTTCCATAGATGAAGATTGAGGCCAGGGGATTCCTGTTGTTGATAAGTTCGCATATGTAAGTGTAGATTGGGGTCTGTTTTGATTGTTTATGGTCTCTAACATAGTTGAACTCTTTGTAAGGTATTCTTTATGGCCGGAGAACTTCCTGAGTTCAATTTGTATTTCTTTGGATGGGATGTTGCGCATAGATAGGCCAAAAGCTTCAAAATAAGCAGTTGGTTCCTGTCTTTGCATCAAGATATCGTTAATAGCGAGGAACTTCATGATCCACCAAACTCAATGACCTTAAAATTCCGAATAATGCAAGCCCACCATCTCTGTTCTTCAGATCCATCTAATATATATGATATCGCAAAGCCAATCCTAGAAGCTGCCATCTTATAACTGCAATTGTTTTTTGCAATTGGGCGACCCCTGTTACAACTGCAGGAGTGTTAAATGCCTGCCTTTTCAATTATCTATAGGAACACTACATTTATTGGCCCCTAATTGAGGACAACTATTGTGAAGCGGGCACAAATCTCACGACCTCGATTCGCTTATTCCATTCCATCTTGTTGTCTGCGATCCTCCCTCCTTCTTCGCTAAGCTTATGGTTGACTTTATCCTAGTAGCTTAAACCTGCCTTCCAATCGAGGGGTAATCGATGTTTCTCGACGCTAATGGATAGGAAGATACCTAGGTAGTTTTTCTTGGTCTCACGGAACTAGTTATTCTTCTCAAGCAATCAACGGGAGCAGCTAACACCTACACCAAAATATTTTAAGCTCCGAGTTATTCCCATAGCCAAAACTGCCCATGAATAGCCCAAATTGTGTCTCTATTACAGTATTGAAAATAGAATTGCTATTTTGTGGCCAGGGTAAGCTCCAAATGGCTGGTTGAATAAACGGAGTAGGTAACACATGTGTGCCTCAAGAAACTTTGAGAATGTTGCCGACACCGTCATGCTAAAACGCATCAGGCGCTCGTCGTTGCAGCTCCAGAGCTTAGGTATGCCATGTGGATTTTATGAAGATTCCTGTGGGCTACCTAAGATTCCATAAGGATTCATAAGGCTTCCTCAAGAATCTTATAAGGTTCCCCTATATTTCCCAATGTTATTTCAGGATTCCCCAAGATTCCATGTAGGTTCTCCTAGATTCCCTTAGATTCTATGAAGATTTCCCTAGATTCTTTAAGATTTCATCAAAAATCCCCTGCATTCTCTAAAGTTTTATGAATTCCCTCAGATTCCAGTAGATTCCCAAAGATTGTCTTGAGATTCCCATAGATTTCCTAAGATTCTCTTGAAATTCCCCTAGATACCCAAAGATTATCCCAAGATTCCTCTGGGTTCCTCAAGATTCTATGTAGATTCTCCTAAATTCCCTTAGATTCTATAAAGATTTCCCTAGATTCTCCAAAATTGCATCAAGATTCCCCAGATTCTCAAAGACTTTATGAAGATTCCCTTGACACCCCTAGATTTCGAAGTATTATTTCAAGATTCCTCATATTCTCTAAGATTCTATGTAGATTCTCCTAGACTTCCTTAGACTCTATGAAGATTCCCCTAGATTCTCCCTCGATATTCTCAAAGATTCTATGAAGATTCCTCTACACTCCCAAAGATTGTCTTGAGATTCCCCTAGATTCTCTAAGATTCTTTCTAGCTTCCTCTAGAGATTCCCCTAGATCTCCTAACGACCATAGATTCATAAAATTCTAAGATTCTCTAAGATTCTACAAAGATTCTTAAAATTTGATCACATTGGCTCCAACGGCGATGAAATGATGCCAAAGGACTATTTCTCGAGGTGGTCAGGACAATGGCACGAGCGCCACCTTGATTCAATGCCCCCAATGCAAGATACAGTCGTTTGAAGGCGCTTCTTAATAAATGCACATGCCACCTCATCATTTCCATAACAATTATAGTGCTATTTCTTGGCACCGTCGTGACCTTCAACCAATGGTCAAGATTTCACCTTCCCCTTCAACCAATGATTAAGATTTCACCTTCCCCCATCCAATGGCTCAGGGATGTTGTGCATGCCATGCATGCCTCCATACCCCCAGGAGGTGGCATGGTCCTGGCCTGCATTTCATGATAGGACGGTTGCAATGAATCCCTATGTGGTGCATGCCCATGCATGTCCACACCTCCCATGAGGTGGCATAATCCTGGTTTTCCATTTTGTGACTTAACAGCTTGAATGAATCTCTATGAACATGTCATGGGATGACAAAACCCACACATCTAATACCTGTATATGTATTAGTGATAGTGATAGTGATGAGGATATTGCTCATATAAAGTCGTTACTTGGAACTCTTAACTTACTCTTCTTTCAGTATATAATGTTTTAGTGAAAGGGGAAACAGAGTGTAACACAAAACAGTTCTTTTGAACTGAAGATTGATTCATGAGAAACTCGAGAGGTAATAGTTGCCACGAAGGAAACTTGAGTACAAATGTCATTAACACTGAACAAAATAGAATGGAAAGCAGATACCTGTAGCTGACATAGATATACCAAAAACAGGCTTAAGAGCATTGATATATACAAAAGCCTGCACATGTATATACTATATAAAATGCTTTGGATGGCAGAAAAGAGAAATCCGCTCTGTTCCCTTGTTTGCTTCCACTATGAAAGCCCAACTGCACTCAATGTCTCCTGAACTTCAAGAAAGCAAGAACTCCAATAAATGCCAAAGAGCTTGTAGCAGCAGTAGGTAATGCATACATTACTAATGTAGACTTCTGTTCCAATAGCTTTTCCACAGACCTCAGCTTAGAGGTTAAATCCCATAGTTTCGTCTCACTAGACTTAGCTTCTTCCTTGCTCTTCCCGAGCAATGCTTCCAGTGCTTCGATTTTGCTTTTCAGGGTGGCAATCTCTGCTTTTGCTCCAGATGCTGCTTGAGCAGAATTATCTGTCACAAGTCTAAGCCGCATTTCAACTGTGTTCTTCAACTCTTCAAGCCTCTCTTTTTTCCACCACAACCGAACTCCTCAACTCCTCAACGTTCTTTCTCCCTATATACGCTGACTTTAACTGATCCTCGAGCATTAGAATCTGCCCCTGTTCCTTCCGTGACTTCACCTCCATTTTCTGTATGGTGGTCTTCAACTCTTCTTTCAAGTGTTTATTGCTGATTTCTATGAGCTTCAACTCCTCTTTCAACACATCTTTTCCTTTCTTTTCTATCTCCATAACACATTCATTCTCAATTTTAGCAGCTTCCAATGCATGTTGCAATTCAACAACCTTCTTTTCCACGTCACAAATCTTTTGCAACAAATCCGCCTTATCATTTTGCAAGAAATCCACTTGCTGAAGTGAATTTGAGAGCACCTTCTCCAGCTCCTGATTCTTTATGCTCATCTTCTCTTCTTCCATACGCATTACCTGAATCACTTCTCTTGCATTACTAGCTTCACATACAGCTTTGTTAACATCATCTAACAAACTGTTCTTCTCCTTTTCCAAAGCTGCCTTGCTAGACTGCAGCTCATCAACCTCCTTTTCTTTTTCACCATAAGATGCCACAAGATTTACCAGGTCAATATTCAAACTTTCATTATCAGCACAAAGTTTATGGTATTCTATATTCAAATCATCATACTTGGCTTTCGTTGCAGCTTCAGCTTGTTCAGCATCCTGAAGCTTCTTCAAAACTTCCATAAGCCTCTCATTTGCTTCAAAAAGAGAAGCCTCAAGACTTTCTCTCTCCTTCGTCAGGTTAAAACTCCTATCCAACAAAGCAGCCTTCTCCTCGGCTAAACCGATCACTTCTTTTCTAGCAAGAGACAGCTCCTCCAGCAGTTCGCCCTTCTTTAGGGCCAGGTCTTTTGTATCTTGCAACAAAGAATCCCTCTCGGATTCGATAGCTTGAATTTGTTGTTGCAGCTCTGCAACCCTTTCACTGAGCTCATCTTCCAACTTTTTCACTCTTTCTGTCAAAGCTCCCTTATCAGACCTCAAAGAACTGACCTCTTTCACTAAAGTATCATTCAACCGTGTTAGATTGTTTATCTTTTCTTCCTGGGTAAACAAATACTTGGGTGAATCAGACTCGCCATTCCTAGCCGGATACTCATTTTCCCGAAGCTCGTGATCGCCATTTGCATCCATAGCCTCCGCCATATATCTCCCACGAATGAATTACAAAACCCTCTTTCCAAAGTGCAGCACCTCAAGCTTACCACATGCGACCAAAGAAACAAAAAGCTTCGAAAAACTCCACTACTTCGGAGACTGGGTTGGAATGCTAAACTATGTATGAACAAATTCTAGAAATCATACCAGAGAAATCTGCTTGCTAAGGCACAAATTCCGCCCCTTGATTCGCCGGAATAAGCTGCTGCGTGTAAGATCATGTAAGTGCAAAAAAGGAAAGAGGGCTTATCGTCGACGGTGGTAACGGCGCCGTTAGGGTTAACCGCGCCGTCAGGCCCAACGAGATTTTGGGAAATATATTTTCATTAGGGTTCCAAACAAGATATCTTTAAAAAACACATACAATTTAATGGTTTTCAAAGGACAAGCAAATAATTTTGTGCCTTTCCCATCAATTTTGTGACTTGACAATAGTGATCCTACCTGCCATGGACAACTTGCTACCCTTCCACCAATTGAGGTGTTTCTGCAACCCCTCAAAATCTCATCCCCCACCCTCCCCATGGAAACATCCCCTCCAAAGTGAATACCCAACAGCTTAGTACACACATTACCTGGAAGCACCTTCCAAGGGAATAGAGTCAAACAAGGGGGAGGCGGAGTCAGCTGAGCCCATAATGCGGAGCATTTACCCCAATTCAGAAGAATGCCCGAGGCCAAGGAGAAAGTATCCAGTAAACCCTTCACATTTCGCAGATTCCTCTCTTCTGCCACCAAGAAGAGGAAAGTGTCATCTGAATCGGTTAATAATCTGTTGGCTACCATCCCGCATCCGAAGCCCATCCACCAGCCCTCCTCCACTGCAGCCAAAAACAATCGAGACAAAGGTTTCGCCACAATCGAAACAAAAATCATGCCAAAGGGCACCCCTCGACGCACCCCCTCTCGCTTAAGGAGAAAAAAGGCGAGGGTTCACCCCGCACACCACCGTAGTCTGTGGCCGACCTATGCGACTTCATGATCGCCTCTATAAAACGTGGACCACATCCCAACGCTTAACATCATGGCGCATAAGAACTCCCAACGACACTATCGTAAGCTTTGGCAAAGTCAAGCTTTAAGATAGGCAATGTCTTGACCTGTTCTCTCCGCCCAATAAAGACCCTCATAGGTCAAGCAACATTAGTCAAAATGTTCCTCCCATGAACAAACCTGATCAGACCTTTTACTAATGGAAGAAGTCAACACCGGCTTCAACTTCTCTCGCTGTGGCTTTCACAATAATCTTATACACGAGGACAACAAGGAGATAGGCCTCCAATCATTAATGGTAGAAGGTCGCTTAACCTTAGGAATCAAGGAAATGCATGCGGTTTTGACATTTCCTTTATGAAATTTGGAAGGTGTAATATATGTGGTTATAATGGCTTGTATTATGTCTACAATGAAAATTTTATTGATGAGGAGTAGAACTACGAAAACAATGCAAGAGAAGACCAAATTTTATCTTATTTTGTTGGAATATGAGTGATTAGATATTGTTGTATGTCAAGAACTAAATTTCGTTCCTTGCACTTGTAGATGACATTGCATGTTGTTGTGTTTCAACAATTAGTTGGATTTGGAAGTATTTCTTCTTCTAGGTCTCCTATGGATTCCTGTGATTTTCATTTTGAGCTATATAAATATAGAGGTGCATAGTAAGTGCTAACAAAATGATCTCTAATCTCACAAACAGTCTTACAAATGCGATGAGGTGCATTAACTTTAGGTTAGTTTGATTGTTTCGTATTACTTCTTGCATTGCACATATAAATCTCGATAGAATCCCCACCTTGCTAGCATTACTTGGATTTTGCAACAGTTGTCATGTGATAACAATTTGTGGATGGGAAAGTGAAAGTTGCTTGGCACATATTATACTTCCATATAGGTATGATATATCAATACCTTTATGATGGACATGCATATTGTTAATTAATTAGGTTTACTAATTTGGTGGTAAGGTGATGATATAAATATAGATCATATAAAACATATGATGTAATATATATTGATTTGCATGACTAAATGAAATTCCATATTGATGCAGTACACCGTATTCAAAACATGAATAAAAATATACAATGTATTGATGCATTTATAGAATTCATATGGAATATACGATGTAGCATATATTGATTGGAATGTATTTTGATTGGCACGAGATATAAGTTCCTGATTTCTGCATACCTGGTCGGACAATGACTTCTATTTTGCAGTCGAAAGAGCTTTATATGAAAGAGTTGTATGATTCAAACAAACATGTGAATCCTTGCTAATGCATTCAACCCAGCCACAGAGAAAACCCAAGCTTTTCCTTTGCATGCCATCAATGCCTTTGCTTCACCTGCATCTAAAAAACGGGAAGCTCTAGTTAGAGTTGCGAACAAACTGTATTATTCTTATACAAACAAAAAACATATGTGCAGTGAAATGAAATAGGCTACTTGCTACCCATAACACACCACAAAAGATTTCAATCTTTTTTTTTCGATACTAAACGCACAACATCTTTTACTTTTTTATTTATTTTCAAACCCCAAAACACAACATCTCCATTTTTTCATAAAACAGAACTATGGCTATCGGCCCTGAAGGAAAAGTGCCTAGGCTCCTCTAGAATGCAAATCATCACCATAACCAAAAGCTCCAACTCCAGCGCCTGTTTGTGAGATTGCTGCAAACATGCATTCCACGTCCATCTTTATATACATTCTAGTCTTTATATAAAACTTCCTCCTTTATTTTTTTTTCTTTTGAAGGCAAGATATTTTTAGTTTTATTAATAGTATGTAAAAAGTACATTTATTCAGGCTCCATAATAGCCAAGTAGCCTAACCGTTGGAGCACAAAGATTAACGCAAGTGTGAAGATAAGGGAAGGTAACCCTTACGACAATCTGCCCCAATAAATGATTTGATGCTGCCCTAAAGATGATACCCCTTCAAGCTTCTCCACGAAAATGCAAGCAAACTAGGGTAGAGTGATGGAAGCTTCATCCCTAGCTGCTAACTCGACACAAAAAAGTCGCCTCCATCTCAAGACTACTAGGAGAATAGGAGCCCATTTCCAATTCCTTGTACTAAGAGCACTACTCTCACTATCTTCTTTCGATGTAAACACTCATGTCTGCCCCTTAAGGGGTGGTCCACAAGCCAATCTACTCTCCTAATCACTTGCCCGGGTTCCATCTCCACTGCTCACTAGCTAGATATGGCCTCAAGCCCCCGAGCTAAAGTCCTTTAACTAGCAATCAGCTATAAGAACATGTGGTCCTCCCGCACTCAATGCCTTCTAAATCACTTCCCAACTAGACTGCTATCGATAATCTCCTCTTAAAATCACACCTCCTTCCAGCTGGGATGGAAGAGGGCAACATACAAGACTTAGTCTCCTTTCCAAACAACAGCTGCTACACAATTCAACCAGTCATAGCCAAACCTGAGCAAAGGAAGCGCAGTCACACATACCCACAACCCACTACAGCAGCACAGGAACGTTTCAGGCTAAGGCATACCAATCTTGAAAAGTCTTCTTTATACACCTTTAAGTTGCCTCCAGAAGATTTCATACATAAAAACTGCTCAAGAACCAGTATCATATTCCAAGCTTTCACAACTATCGGGCAAGCACAACAAAAATAGCACCTAAGCTGCCAGCTAAATAAAACTCAGGCATTCTTCTCACTATGCCAACCTGTTAGCAGGATAGAATGTAATACCCCAAGCTGTAACTAGTGCAGTAGCAGACTTGAGGTGAAAGTCCCGTCCCATTTTCTCTGTTCTTGCCCCAACCGATCCAACTCCAAAACCCCTGAGCTTTGAAGAGAGATTAAGCCTTCCATGTTAAAAGAATGAAGAATTGCTCTCAAACGGAACTCTATTCCCCATTTCTTAGACTATGGCAAGGACACAAACTAGAACTCATAAGCCTCAACAACCAAATCAGCCTTAGTTAGTATAGAAACATGACCTTATACACCTGCAGTGAGTGCAGTGTAGAAACCGCAGTGAGTGCGGGCTAAAGTCCAGCAGAAGATCAACCTTTAAGGCTTAAAACTAAGAAATCTGGCCATACCTGGGCAAAAATGCCGAATCCATGAACTAACAGTCTGACATTGCAACTAGGCCTCACGAACTTCAAGAGCTGGATAATGCCTCAGACTGGTGCAAAAATCCCCCAAAATCTTTGAACTGCAGTGGCCATGGTTCACAGAGTAAGCTTGCCCGCGATTCTCAAAGATCAAAGGCACACCAGAGCTTGGAAGGCATCGCCATAACTCCGAAAAACAAATCATGCAGGTTTCTAGCTACAAGTCTGGCCTAGAAGGCCCTTCCAAAGATGCTCGCTTCCGAAGTTCACACCTAATCGTATTATCCAATGGCGGCTACCCTAGCCGCTTCGAAGCCCTAAACATTTGAATCCTCCAACTTCCTCGTTTATATTTAAATGGTCCAACTTTTTCTATTATAGGCTTGATGTCGTAATAATATCTTCTCGACCCGTAGGCCCTTAGGTAAGGTCCTTAAAACCAATGGTCCATCCAAATAAAATAACTTTTTTTTATTTTCCTTCAACCAAAATTCTGAAAAAAAAAAGCATTTGCCAATGTAATCATTGTCCATACAAAATGTATGAAAGTGTAACGGCCTGCCGAAAACATTATTACATTTGATATCGTGAGTAGGGCTCGAAGTTCGAAGTCTCCATGGGGCCAAGTATGACCTGGAATACCGCTAGATGGTAGGTCATGACTTGGATGCTCGAGGACGAGCATAGTCTAGTGGGAGAGATTGTGATGGACCCATGGGAGACCGCTTGAATAAATGCGTGTCGCTCCCAAAAACACCGCATAAATGGGTAGAAGCTTACTACTCATAAACGCCTTGGTTAAGGGCATGTCGGGCTAGGAATGTTATAGAACACATAATAGATACATTTCAAATGGAAAATTATAGAACATAACAATAAATACAACCATTTAACATAAAATGACTATAAAATGATCATAAAATGTTCTGACACCTCAACTCAAAAGGTAAACATTTACCTTGGTGCAGAGTCTTCTTTAGAAGATGCTTATGGGTTGCAACAGCTGCAAATAGAGATGCATATAATTGTAAGTGCCAACAAACAATAAAATCATAGAAAGTATTTCTATAGTTCATCTAGTAACCCCTTATTTGCTTCGAGTTCTTAAATAGAAGCCATAGCTAGCCACCACACATATATATTTTGAAAGGCATGAGTTCGGATTTGTTCAATAAGTGTGAATTAGGCTGTGTCCTTAATGACATGTGGCATCAATCATATTATAATCACTATAAAGAATCATGATGGAAAGAGCAAAGAAATATCTTGGTTAGACAATTTTTATGAATCTTTTGTGGAAGAACAAACTAGATGCAAGAAAAAAACCTTATACGTATCTCCAAACTCCAAATGCCGGAATGCCAAAACCACCAAAGCTGCTACTCCTTGATGCTAAATGCACATGCAAACTATATGCCCCAGGCATGAAAATGAAACCTCTGCCCGATATCAATACATGTAATTCTGGCTGATTTAGGGCAAACAAAAACTTTAAACCTGAAGCATCCATGTCAGCTCTTGGCGATGTTTCTGTCCCTGCTTGTTGGAAAATAACCCAGCTCCTAGTGTTGTTCTTAAAAGCATCAACCTAGAAGAAGATATGTCTATCGGAACAGGTACTCAACAGGACGTGGCATTCATGTCATGCCATGATGGTGTATGCCTTCTCGACCGGATATATGGAAGCAAAATCATAGAGAAAAATGATTCTACGATTTTTGGAAAATCAAAAAGTTTTTTCGGCATATAAAACCCCTCAAAATATTAGAAATAAATTTAAAAATAAAAAATAAAAAAAGTTCTGGGCCAAACCGAAAAATCAGGTCCAGGAGCATCGTATAGGACAGTAGCAAGGGCATCATGTAGGGCAGGTCATCTAATTCTGCCAGGGCCAGTGCCATGGCTATCTAATTTGGCAAGGGTATGTAATCCGATAGTAGTAGTACCTATCAAGTCAATATGCAGCAAAGCTAGCTCGCGTTTAAATCATCCTCGAATCCAGTGCTCCGAAACATGGTATATCGCCGAAGCAAACATGATTCCCTTCAAAAAAAACCATTGATCATAGAGAATTAACCTAACCACGTGCCTTCGACGTCGTGGCATCTGACTGCAGAACCTGGATTACAAAAAAGAAGCGCTTGGCCTACATGCCAAAAACTGGACGAATAACAAAACTGCAAGTTTCAAAATCATAGGAAAAAGGTACAAACTCGATTTTTGGATAATCAGAAAGAAGATAAGAGTTTCCAGCAACTCTAAGTGGTGAGAAGATACTTCAGAGGAATCGTGTCATGCATGCGGCAAGCTAAAAGGGGACATTTGCCAAATTGTTTTGAAGCCGAAAACCTATAATCTGAAACAATCTTGGGATGCCCAACATGCAAAATCAAAATTAGAAAAAAAAAGGCTAATTCTTTAGAATAGAATAGAATAGAATGATTTTTATCGTCCACTGAGACCAATCGGCCTATGGGACCCAGAAGGAGCACAACAAACTTATTACTATCCGGGTTAAAAAACCCCCGCCCTGAAGGGTTTTCGAGGGAAAAACTGTGGCAGTAATAAGAATGTTGTCAAACTGTACAAGTATACATCATCATGAAATAAATGTATATATACATGTCAAGTGTGTGCCCGAGGACATAGCTGATCTCGCATGTCCATAAC
The DNA here is from genome assembly GCA_021234155.1 of Isoetes taiwanensis. Lineage (NCBI taxonomy): Eukaryota > Viridiplantae > Streptophyta > Lycopodiopsida > Isoetales > Isoetaceae > Isoetes > Isoetes taiwanensis. The sequence goes on along the minus strand of JAJEKV010000001.1, from coordinate 49,212,005 downwards.
CTCCTCGGGTATGATCCCAAAGACCCGCATGTAAGCCGCGGCTCAATGTCACATGCAAATGCTAGCTAGGGCCAACCAACTCAAAGATAACGCCCCGTCATTTGATCATATGCTCAATGACTCCCATTTGGCAGCATTGACAGAGTCTGTCCTGGTGTGGCTCACCAATCCATCTATCCGTCTCAATTCGAAGATGATGTGCCCCTGTGCGAATGGAGGCAATGAGTCTGCGCCTTTTCATAGGCAAGTGGGTACGCTCGTTCCAATGTGGGATTTATGTGGCGCTGGTAGTGTGTTGTCTTGACCTCTTCAAGGGCACTGGCATCCCAAAGCTTGCTGAGGAAGCAAGCGCCAAGATATTGCCCTCAAGCTATGGTGACTCCTCTGCTTGCACATGTATGCATCTCGCGGCTTCGCAGACATTCCATCTAGCCAACCATTGAGCTCTCTTTTCCCTCCAAAGCCTTGAGGGCGCCGGGCCCCCATTGCCATGATGTAAGCTAGGTTAGGAGGCGCATCAAGGGTCACCGGTAAAAGCATCAAGGGAACCCTCTAAAGACATACACTAGGTAAGAACTCATTTTTATTTTCATTAAAACTAGTACAAAAGTCCAAAAATAAAAAGTCAAGGACGCATGAATATTCAAAGTTGATAAAGATTTGCTGGAGACTTATATATAAAAGTTCTAGAATGTACCTTTTTATTGAGATTTACATAGCACCTGCTTCAAAGTCATTCCCTTTTTGGGTACTTTTTTTCCACTAACAATACTTTTAAGGGATAACATGCTTTTACCCCTCCTCAAGAGGCAAGAACCCCTGCCTCCCACAAGGAATTTGATATTTTGTGGACCCCCATGCTTCAACATTCCGTAGCGATAAAAGGGCCCCACGCTTCAACCTCCACTAAAAGGACAGTTCCACTAAGACCTTGAACAGTGTGACCGATGGGCCCAATCATACAACTCGCTTCTATGAGGGGAAAAAGATGAACGTTAGGGCGCCATAAAGGGCGCCACCGCCCTTTCGAGAGGGAACTCCCCAACACAATGGATGAGGCTTTGCTTGAAGCCGCTCTCCGTGGCTTGGGGATTACTCATGTCTCCTCAAGAATTCGAAAGCAATCTATCAACCTAGTGGAAAATTTGATTAGAGTAGCCTTTGAAACCAACTCTAGAATTGGTTTTGTAGGATTGAATTCAACTTCTTTTATCTCAGGCATCTTGTGCTTCATAGGTGGGGATCTCTCGTGGTTGCTATTCACAATTCACGCCCATATCTTGGAGGCAGATTTGAGAGAAATTTATTCACTATGAGTGCCCCTAATCAATTTGGCGTGGAACCGATATTTCATTGGGCTTCCTTCTTCGACCGCAAACCTAAGACAAAGATATTAGGGACATAGATGTAGTAGTCTGGAGGTTTCTTGTAGCAAATTAGGTCTCTGTCGAGGTACATCGGGTACTAGGGCCAAGATCGATCCTCCGACGGACGACGTAATTTTAGGATCTTTAGATTGCCTCTTCATAGGGTACCTGCCTTTTCACTCGCTTCCAAGGTTTTGAAAAGAGGGTTTCAGCTACTCCTTTGGGGCAGCAAAGGAAGTTTGGATTTTTTTCCCTTCTCTTTGTAACTGCCGATCTTTCCGCCTCCTCAAGCTTCCAATTGGTGTCCTCGTAAGTCTCGTTTGCAAGATGTCGAAAAAATAGCCAATTAGCTCTTCAAGGGGCGTAAGGAGATTGAAGATGAAGAATGGACTCAAATATTCTGGCTTGACAGCCGGAATGATCTGGGCTGGAAATTGCTCAAAGACATTCACATAGGGATGATTTGGGGCTGCAAATCATCCAAGACCAGCAGAAGGCGGCGGCTCTGTGCATGGGAGTCCAAGAGGAGGTGACGATAACAGCATGCAATGAAAGAATGATCAAGATTGACAATGATTACCGGGGGGAGGGCCAAATGATAGGGACTGGGTATGGAATATGTGGGGTTACGCTCAGGAAATGGACACATCCCTTTACAAGGTGATAACGGTGAAGCAGGGCCACACGGAGATGGACTGCTGTAGTCTCAAGAACGGAATTTTCAGGGCATCCATGAATGAGATGTTGGCAAAGGTCAAGGACCTTATTATCCAAAGGGGACAAATCGAAGGGTACTACCAAGGCAAGCATAAGATTAATCGAGATGGGAGGATGTCAAGACCACGAATTGAAAAACACGTAAAAGCCTTTAGATCAAGGCTGAAAAGTTGAAGAAATACCCAAAGTACTTGCAACATCCCTGGAAGTCTACCAAATGAGGCTGAGGAAAAATGCGAAGAAGTGTACCATTAAGGATAGCAACGGATTCTTCAATCCGGTAGAGGTGGACTCTTGTGAGTGCGAGAACTGCAATGACGTCAAGATGTCGGGGCTCAACATTCTGAAAACAATTGGAGAGGACAAAATCAGCAACGCCATTCCGATGATGGGTAAAGGGGATAAAGCTAAAGGTTTGAATTCTCATTTGTCTTATAAGAATGTTCTAATGAAGAATGAGACTCTAAATTTCCCCCTGAAGTTTCTGGTTTTAGTAATTCCAATAGTGACAGAGATTTCATTGATCTTCTTGAAGTGCATGACTCCTCTGCTACTGACATTTTCACCAGAAAGGCTTTTTTTATCCACTTCCCGCTTAGGTGTCCCTCGCTTGGTGACGTTAAGCTCTGGATCACTAAAAGCCAGCATGTCCCCATTTTGTCTATTCTTAAGATGGATAATAAAACCTATCAGATTGTTTGCAGGGATGAGCAGAGTGTCCACTCTATTCTTAGAAGGAAACATGATTTTATTTCTAACTCTCCCTTCTACATTATGAGATGGTGGGCATATTTCATCCCAGGGAAAGAGGAAAGTATAAGCACCTCGACTTGGATCACCTTCCCGAATCTCCCTCCAGCCTTTTGGACTAAGTCTCATTTGAACACTATTTCCGGAAATCTTGGGAAGTTCTTGAAATCAATTTACCTCAAACAAATTTCCCTTCTTCAGATTTTTTTAAACCCATAAATTCCAACCGAATAATACCCTCAAGATCGATCGCTATAACAAATTTATAGATCTCAGGATCCTGTATTCCAAAACCCATGTTATAATCAGAGACCCCAAGGGTAAAGGCCCTATGTTTCGGGAGGAAATCAAGCAAACCTGGGTTCCCAAAAAGAGCAATAAAGAGATGGAGATGGATAAAGGCTCTACATCGACGAATTGGAAGACCAAAGCAAACAATAAAGATCTGCCTGACACCAATTTTTTAAAGTATCAACCCCAGCAAATGAGGTTGAAAATTGATGAGAATATGGTGGTCACAATTGAAAATGTTAACCTTTCAGTTAAAATCGACACAGGAGATATATTTTTGTCCATTCCAAAATTTCCTGATACCCCAAAAGTGTGGGAGGACACTAAGTTTGATCAGAAGATCGAGAGCCTGATTGAGACTGAGGAGCAAGGCTGGAAGATTGTGGATAAGAGGAAAGGAAGGGCAAAAAAGAAATTCTATCAAGGCCCCAGCAGAGCCAGTCCCAGAAAATCCACTATCCAAGCTGGACAAGTGGTAGGAAAGTATAAATATTAATGGATAGAAGAATTAACTGTGTTACCTGGAATCTCCAGGGGATCAATAATTGTGTCAAGAGGGATAGGTTAAAGGTTTGCTTATCTACCCTTCTCCCTGATATCATTTTCTTTCAAGAGCACAAAATTCATGACTCCAATCACCAGGTAATGATTGGAAAAACCATTCCTCCTGGTTATGATTTATGGTCTATTCCTGCTAATGACTCCTCTGCAGGGATAGCTATAGCCTGGAAGGAGGGAAGGAAGATGGCAGATTTTATTATGTACCCTGCTTGGTATTAGGATTGCCTTAGTTAATATTTATGCCTTTAACAATCCAGGTGATAGGATAGGTATTTGGAATAGGGTTAAGAACAGTCTAGATAACATTGAATTTGATGAGTGTATTCTTGGGGGAGACCTCAACATGGTTACTAATGAATTCATGAAAAATAAGAATTACAGGCCTTTGGGAGCTCAAGAGAAGAAAGCATGGGGTAATCTTATCAACAGTCATAATCTCACCTTGGCCAGAACCAAGCCCAATTCCTATAGCTGGACGGACAAGAGAAGTGATCCAACCCTTTGTCTTCATGACAGGTTTTATTTATCTGAGAATCTTTGGAATTTTAGTAATAGAGTTGTTAATTTGGAGGGTTATACTCTCTCTGATCATTAGCCCCAGCAGTTAGTTATCTCGGATAGGACTGTAATTAGGAAAAAGAAAACCTACTTCAAATTGAACACTAACTTGCTGGATCAGGAAGATTTTTTAGACAGGTTGGAGCAAGTTATATCCAGATTTTCCAAACCTGAGGGTCCCTCGGGTTGGATGTTCTGGTGGATAGTGGTCTCCAAGGCCATAAAAAATTGGCTAAAAGAATGGGGGAAGAGCATTCATCAGCAGAAAATGGCCACGCTTAATAACCTGAGAGACTCTCTCTCTACTGCTCCAGAGGCTCTGAAGGACAACATTAAAGCAGACATTGAGAAGGAGGAGATCAAAATTGCACAAGGTTGGAGGCTTAAGGCCAAAATAAGAGAAATCAAGGATGATGAGAGGTGTAGTTCAAAGTTCTTCTTCGCCAAGGCCAAAGGGAGAATTAAAAGAAATCACATCTTTGATATAAAGGTTGGAGATGAGGTGATTGTGGAGGAAGATCAAATTAAGCGGCCAGCCACTGAGCACTTCACCAACATTATGGGGACCAATGCTGACTGTTTGCATAATAGGATGGACGGTTTCATTAATATCCAGCCTAGAGTGACAGTGAAAGATAATCTCACTATCCACAGGTCATTCACAAACAATGAGATTTTCCAAACTGCCAAAGAGATGGATAAGGGAAAACTCCCGCCGATGGTCTCCCGGTGGAATTCTTCCTCAAGGCTTGGCCTTTACTCGGGGATAGTATAACAAGTATCGCTAATGAGTTCAGGGAAAGGAAATGTCTGGATGCCAGGATAAACACTAGTCTGATAGCATTGATTCCCAAGGTGGACATGTCGGCATCCTTCTCAGACTATAGGCCAATTTCCCTTTCAAACGTGGTTTACAAGTTAATTTCAGGGACGATTGCAAGGAGACTCAAGCCTATTCTTGATAAAATAATAAGCTCCTCTCAGGCTGCATATCTCAAGGACAGATTCATTTTGGATAATGTTGTGACAGCTATCCTTGGCCTCAACTGGGCTAAGGATTCCAAGCAGGACATAGCCCTATTAAAGCTGGATATCACCAAGGCATTCGACACAGTCAGCTGGAGCTTCCTCTGTAAATGCTGCAGGGCAATGGGTTTTTCTGAGGATGTGACTCAGATCTTTAAGGCTATTCTTAACAACTCAAGATCCTCTGTTCTGATCAATGGTGACTGTAGCCCCTTCTTTCCTTTGAAGAGGGGGGTAAAACAAGGGTGCCCCCTTGCTCCCTTCCTTTTCCTAATCATTATGGAGGCCCTCCACTGCAAATTGGAGGATGCTAGAGAATTCCAATCTAATTCAAGGGTTAAGTCTTCCAGAAAACCATGAAGGAGTTGACCAATTCCTGAATGGTCACTTTGCAGATGACACTTTTATTATGCTATCAATGGATCATCAGTCTATTACCAACACCCAGATAATTCTGGAAGCCTTTGGAGATGTTTCAGGTTGCAGGATCAATCCTATCAAATCCAAAGTCTTGGCTAAGGATCAGGTAAAAGGAGAGCACACGGCCGACCTTTTGGGCTGTAAGTATATTTCCCCTACGTCTCCTTCAAAAATTCTGGGAATCCCCTTTATAAGTGCTAAAAAGTAGCCCCTCGATATTTGGGTGACATTATAGAAAAATTTCAAAAAAGGTAGATAGCCTAAATTCAAGTATATCTCAAAGCAGTGGAAGGGCAATTATAGCTAACTCGCTATTTCCTCATCCCATGTTTATCAATCCTCGCTTATCCTTGCCCCAAAAAAAAGGTTTCTAACAAACCGCAAAGTATAATTGGCGTGTACATCTCTTTGGGGCCAAAACAGAAGGTGCCGGACTCCTAAGCATATGGCGAGTGCCGCAAAAAGAAAAAGGATGGAGGACTGGGGGTCATAAATATTGAGAAGCAGGGGCTGCCCTAGCAGCCTAAATACTTTTTAAGGCAGCTCATAATTTGATCAGCACCCCTCAGATCCATCATCATTAGGCACTATTTAAGCAAGTGTTGGTCCTTTGGTTGAGGCAGTCAAAATTGTTCTTCCTCATGTCATCTATTTTCCATTTAATATACCCAAGTCCGTCCCTCCACCATCAAGAAATGGATTAAAGCTTGGAATATGACTAGGGATTATTCAATTGGGATGATGGCCTATCCATGGATCAATCTATTTTCCGAACCCCGCCATTTTAACTAATCCATCCTTTATTATGTCTAGCATGTCATTTTCCGCACTGTGCAAAGCTTTGAGAAACAAGGGAGTAAACCTAATCGTGGATATGTACAATGAAGATGGGATCATACCCTTTGAAAACTCGCCCGCGTAAGAAGGAGAAGCTTGTGAAACTCTCTACAACAACATCTGTAATACTTTGCTACATGGCCAATGGAGGGAGGAGGATGATAATTGGAATTGTCATGGCGTAAACCAATCTAACAAGAAAATGGCCTACGTGTTCCCTCATGAGGGATAATTCAATGACCATCCAGAGAAATGGGGAAACGATAGGACAGATGTAGGAGGAATTTGAAGTTTATGTGGTCTAGCCCGATCTATCCTAAAATCAAATCATTTATGTGGCAATTATGGCACAAAGCTTTGGCCACAAATCATAAGAGATATAGAATGCAGATGGCAGATTCTGATGTATGTCCAAGATGTCTGGGACAAAGAGAAGATGAGAACCACCTTTTCAGAGAATGTATTTGGTCTGAGTGGGTCTTGGAGCTAGCTTCAAATCTCTTGGGCTATAATCTCTCCTCTATGAGCTCTCTAGACTTCTTCATGCCTTATAATCCGAACGACTGGAGAATTTATATCCTCCTGTGGAGGATGTGGAAAGGGAGAAATACTCTTATCTTTAACAATGAAATCATTCACCCTGAGGCAGTTATCAGGCAGATTTCATATGATATTAAATGGATTAATGATGCCATCTAATCTTACACTCTTATCATTGACTTTTGCAGGGATCATTTTCATATTGGTGCGGAAAATCAAATGGAAGAAGACAGATCCCACCACCAACATGGAATGGCTCAAGGTTTTTGGGTCGCCAAATCTGTACGGGCACGAGGAACCGTGTTTATGCAACTGCTGTTGCGATCAGCCTCCGAATGTTCGAAGAGACCTATTATGCGAAGCCAAAGACAGCAGGGGAAGATTCAACATGACCAAAGCGGCATCTTGTTTATGCACCTTTTGCATCCTATCTATTATGGTCAGGGGGAGAGGAAGGAAAATCACAAACTATAATCTCAGGGCTCCTTTCTGATTTCATGGAAATCTAGGATCTGACAACATGATATTTCTGAACAAAAGCAGCTCATGATCTGATCGCTTTATCTTTAAACTCTATATAAAAATAGCTCTTAAGTAATTAAGGTTTTGGGTTATACTTCCCTGTAAAAAGTAAATTTTGTACCTTTATCTATACATCAATATACAGGCCTTCAATTAAAAAAAAGACTATTATCTTGCATATAGTGCCTTCCAGCCCGCCGTCACTCATAGCCATATGGATGTGTCCCAGTGCATAGTAGAAGGGAACTCCACTCCCAAATATTTATATGTGGATGCCACTTCCACATTCTGCCCTCAATAACTGAAGGAGGGGATCCTTGGCTGACGTGAGGATGAGATATGAGAACCACCTTAGTCTTGGTCAGGTTGACGCGCATATCAGTCGCTTGGCAAAATATGTCCAGGCATCGAGATGTCATTGCATGTCCCGGCTGTGTGTAAGCTAGAGATCCACATCATCGCGATATATTAACCGGTCTCATGATCTCGGTGTAAGGTGAGCTCCGTCGCCCCCATTATCAACAAGCCATCTCTCCAATTGATCAACGTAAAGCCCAAACAATATTGGGGAGAGAGGGCATCCCTGACGAACCCCAATACTACTATCAAATGGTTGGCTTGTCGGCTGCAACCGACCCGAGCATTAGAGAAAATATAAGCCATATCTGCTTACCTCCAGCCATTTCAACGATTACGGCATCTTCCTTGGAATAGGGGCCAAGCAAACATAGAGCATCATGAAGCTCCATCTCCAAATTGGCTCCTTACCTGCTATAACCATTAACATCATGCCTGCCAAAAATCAAAGTCATATAGCAACAATATCTGGACGGATAATAAGATAAGATAAGATGAATGACGAAACCTTGATCATGGTGGCTTAGATGCCCAGCTTAAGGAATCCACCAAATCTTTCAAAAAGGGGACGATAGGCCAAATGCCAATTTCCAAATCATAGGAGAAGTCGTAGTCCCGATTTCTAGAATACCGAAATTTTTTCTAAGAAATAAAATCTTAGAAACCTTAGGAAATCAACCTAAGGCAAAAAATCCAAAAGTTTTTGGAACCCTAAAACCAAATTTTAAACAATAGGATTTATAATGGTTTATTTATTATTCATAAATCCTGCTAATATTTTTTGAATTTTTATTTCTTCAAGCAGCAAAAAAAAAAAATAAAACGATATTTTCCATTGTTACAAAAAATGATATTGGTAATGGTTTTTTTTTTACGCTTTACAATTTTTGTTTTGGAAAAAAATGATATTTTAAAAAAACTAGAAAATGTTTCAATCGCTGGTGGGCTTTCTATGTGATTGTATATGAAGATTCAAGATTAATGTGTTGTCTATGAGTAAGGACGCAAATTGAGTTTAGATGTGGTTGTGTCGTCCGATTTGGCAAACTTAGTTTGAGTAGTGCCTTCATCCTGCTTTCTTATTGCAAAAGTCCTCCTTGTTGTAAACCGCGGAAGTGCTTTTTTCGCCAAATCATTAAAAAGGATTGTTAACCATTGTTAACAAAAGGAAAATTATGGATAAAAGATTGCCTTTAGGCAAAAACGTCAGATTTAAGGAAAGGGCCGATTTGGTCGAATGGATTAGGAAAAAAAGGGTGATAGTTCTAAGAATAGTGCAAGGAAAAAGGAGCTAGGCAAATCGGAAGAACGATGGGCATCATAGAACCGGCCTTGATTGTCGACGGTTTTACCGAATTTCAAAAGGGGCAGAGCGTCGATAAGCAATCGCGGCCCCGACACATTTCATGCTCTTGAGACTTTAAAGCATTTGATCCATAAAGCCTCCGCCCCCTCACGGATTTTTGCGTAAAATTTCTTTGTCGATCGATCTCTCCTTTACATGGAAAAAATTCAAGCGCGCTTCAAAATGTTATAGGGTAAACGGCCATGCCACATGGCATGGAGCGAGTTGTTCATTCAAAGAAATGGGTGCCCCTTTATTTTAAAGGTTCAGATTTATGCCAATGGGCATGGCTAAAGTTTGATGTTGACATACATACTTACTCGGATAATTTTATAAGATAACAGTATCCTAGTAGTATATATATAGATATTGGGGTGGTTACATGGGGGGTGTTACATATTCATATATCTATCTCTTTCTATATACAATTATATAAGCACCTCCTTTTATCCAAAGGTTCCAAAGATTTTGAGGTGGCGTGGTCCCAGGCGCCTGCATCTAAGATCGACGCCCACTTAAGCTCCCCCCTTATCTAGTGGTTCAGTATTTGAGGTGTCACTATCTGGGCCATCCAGATTTGAGATCGACGGCTCAGACAGTGCCACGTCGATCCACCCAAGTAGCCCCCTTATGGGTGAACATGCACCATGGCTCTAAGCCAGCTCTGATGAAAAGGGAAGGAGAAATCCTAGCCCCTTGAATTTTGTCGAAGGTGCCAAAAAGTAGATTTGGTTAGCAAATTCTAGCCGCTTAGATCAAAAGGTGAGAATAAAAACTAGCCATTAAGTTTTCATATTAAATAGAAAATTGCCCACTTTCGATGGGCATTCCATGTGATTGCATTTAAAGAGTGAGTATTAATGTGGGGGTTATGCACCATATGTAAATTTTGAAAAAGTGCCTTGTGTTAGAACACTTAATATGTGTGCTAATTAATTGATAATCTTCTTTGTGTGTAGCCTTTACCTAATTTTAAGTGTTAATTTTCTTGCTTCTACTTCTATTCTTTTAATATCGTGAGCATGTTTCATGTAGGTGCATTCCCAAGGATATGGAGTTGGAAAAAAAAAAAGCTTGATAGAGACGCATGTTGATGCGTGCTAGCGGATTTGTCGACGCATATAATTTTATTACACCACAAGTTGTAGATAATGTAGCATTATCAACACAACAAATTTGTACGCTTTACGTTTTCATGTATGTTGCACATTGCACCTTCGTTTTCCACCCAGAATGTATTACAGAATTTCCTTAGATTAAGGGCCAAATGGAGAGCAATATATCGAATTAATTAACTTCAAAAAATGCCATAGCTAAAGTTATTCCTCATTTTATAACCTTCATACAAAACATTTTACTCTAAAGTAGATTGCTCAAACATTTTGTGCAGACATTCTTTGCTGGAAAGTTAATTGGGCATGTTGATGATTTATCATAAACATACATGCGTGGACCTGAAGGAATTTGCTGCAAAACTTCCACTCTGAACTGATACAAATTCATATGTATAGGGGTAGTGTAAATTATATAAAGACTCGCATGTACATCGTAGTGGTTATTGGTACACACTCTATGTTGCAATACATGTGAAGACTTTATGAATCGATTGGAGATGGTGAGTTGGTAGAAGATGCAGACTTTCTCATGCATTCTAGGCTAAGTCCTGGCAAGACAGGAAAATGTGGTGGCCTTTGATCAAATGAAGAGGTCATCTGCATTTTCAGGGGCTGAGAGTACAAAGACTGATTTGAATGCATTTTACCATTTCTTTGCAGAAATAAAGATACATTTTTTTTCGTAATGTCCCGCAAGTTATTGCCTTCTAACAATGGAAATTAAGTTGGCAATTTTTTTTTTTTTAATTGTCATGCTTTATTTATACTTGAATGGTCCCATTTGAGGCTTTATTGTTATCAGAAGATGTCATGCAAACATTGTGGTCCTTGAAATTTGTTTTCCCACAATAAATAAAGCATTTTATCATGCCTATAAGGTGATTATCTAAGACTTGTGGCAAAGTATGACTGTTAATAATGAACCATTGTTGCACTTCCCATATCAACAGATGCAATTCCCGTCTGGTAATTTGTGATACAATGCAATGTGGAATGTTTCAAGTAGGACGATGCAATTTCTTCAACATATTAATCTACCCCATTTTGTATCTATACTCACAAAGTAAGAAAAATAACTATGACTACACACCTTTCCCGCTTGTCTATAGTATAGAAGTGGTCATAAAAAATCGAAGGGTTCAGGAGCAGGAAAAATTGGGATCATTTTATAACAATTTATAGATTAGCATTACAAAAAGTGCATTTGTCACTGCCTTCCTACGTTTTTTTCTGGAGACCAACAATTAAATGACAGAATCCCTAAACATTGTGGCAAGCAGTTGGAGCATGCATGCATCTAGCCATTTGTTATTATGCCAGAGAAGCTTTATTGAGAAGAGATAATGGACGCCATAGTTGGAATAGTGTTGGTCAACATTTCGCTTCTCTATTGCCCGATGCTGCATTACTTCATTGAATAAACCCCTCAGTGAACAATTCTGTAGGCAGCAGAGGGGTTCTGGCAACCGAGAGAAACCCCAATATGATGTCACCATGGAAACTTTCAAGCATTTTTTCGGGGCAAGAAAATTTCAAAATGACGCCACGTTAGCATAGAATATAATAGTTTTTTTTAACGTCCACGGAGACCAATAGGTCATGGGACCCATACAATGGGCTAGTACAATCATTACTACTAGGATTAAAAAACCCCTGCCTCGAAAGGTTTTCAAGGGAAAAACCTTTGCAGTAATGATGATACTAGACAAGCAGAGATAATGACTACTGAGGGCTCAGTAATTGCAGATGTTTATCTAGAACCTCAAGTATGTATAATGCCAAGTCATGCACAGATGGTGCTCTGAGAAGTTGTGGAAGCGTGGAATGAACATCCATATTTGAAATTTTCGGTTGATGGAAGGGTATGTTTTATGTGCCCTTTCAATTTCTAATATTTTGGTGATGCCATGTGGGATAATTTGGGCCGTCAGCAGGGACGGAGGGACCAAGGGACAATCTGGACCATCGATCTGGGCGGAGGGACATCCGAACACTGGGCATAAGTTGGGAACCTCAGAATGATCACCACTCACCGCCTCACCACTGCGGCCTTTTTCTTTCATTCACCTCTAGCTTTTTTATTGCATTGGCTTACTTCTTAATGTCTTCCATGTTTGCTTACTCTTAACCTATTGGAAATTAGAAAATGTCAGGATGCATGCATAAATTAGGCATGTCTGAAAGGAGTATAGAGAAACGAAGAATAATTGTACTTGATGCCTCTCCCTGCTTATGAAGCTTTGATAAATGCTAACTGAAGCGGGCAATGGTAGCATTGATGGTCGGGCCCGAAATGCCTTGAGGTGCCGATGGATTGAGTCTGGCCTTGCTTTGAAGGATTTCCATTTTTTCCTCCCAAAAACCCTTTCCCTTCCTTTCCTTTTTCTTTTGCCCACATATCTCTCACATTAACTCACAACATTAGATGGTGTTCTCTCGCATCAACGCACGACATAAATTTGATCTAAGAACAAAGACACATGAATTTGCGCCTTTCGATAACGCAATTTGGACCTGAATTGCTATGGCATTGCTATGTTGCAAAACTTGGTTCCAAAAGAATTTGTTGAATGAGACATGTGGTGTGCTCCGAGTCCCTGAGGTGAAGGAGGACTTTTAAATGACCATTGATACCGAGAAGGATTCCTTGTTTGAATTTATGTTGTTTATATCTACAAATGTATTTTTTGGCCTTCGAAGGCCCGAATATTTTTACCTGCTATTGTGATTCCATCGCAAGATATTCCTTGCCGCTAATCACGAGCTCCTGGAACGGGTCCGCTTCGGCGACCCTCAGAATCAGATTAATCGACAACGCCACGTCGCTTCTTCGATGCATCCCACCAATCGGCCACCGGCCTATCCTCGCCGGGTGGCTTCAAACCTTTCCCTGAATCACCACGTAGAAACCGGCTTGATAGAATCACAACTTATATATTCCACTAGAAGGAATCACTACCTTAGGATACCACGCCGGAATCACTAAATCCCTCGATTCCACCAAGGAATCACCATGACCCGATTCCGCCAGATGGAATCACATTCTACGTAGGAATCACGTGAACGCGATTCTCGCTGTGATGGAATCACATTCTCGTGATATTCAACGGGTGGAATCATTAACATGAAGATTCTGGGGGACGGAATCACAGTTTTTTGATTTTCCATTCGACGGAATCACTTCAAATGGGCGACGCATCCTGACCGCTCGATTTGTCGTGGATATTTTGGCTATTTTAATTATGTCCTAGGGATATTTTGAATTTCGCCGACTCATAATTATCACCGGTGACACCTGTACCACGACAATGTCATGATTGAAGCCGCTCACAGATCATCGCCCTCCTCCACGCCAAGCCCTAGCATGAAGTGCGTCCCATCCGGTTGAATCACACGCCTCGCTACCGAAATTTCCCTTTCTCCCTTTCCAAACATTCGCTTTTCTTGTGTTCGCCCGGCTGGGCTGGCTCCGTTCTTCTCCCCCTTTTTCGCTAGCTGCCCAACATACGACTTCTCACAGCCTTCGTTCTAGTGTTCGCTCTTCCCGCATACAGTTCTGCTAAGCGTCCCGTTTTGTGTTTTGTCGCTTAATCCGCTTCCAGATGGCGCAGAAGTCTTGAAACCTCGCGGCGAACTTCGTGTTGAACTCCGATGCAAATTTGCTTTTTGGTTCCCTGTGGAACAATCCCTTGCAAGAAGAGGTTTTGATTCTGAGGTGGATTCCCCTGCAAGGCTTCTTTTGCGCTTGAGGGTTTTGGGACAGTGCAGCGCAGTGGAGAGGCGCAACCGATTCTCCTGATTCGCTCGCTAAGCTCATTGCTCAAGCTTCGTGTTTTCCCAAATATTTGGGGGCTGCGATGCCCGCCAAATGTCTCTTCCAAAGCCTCAAGAGGATGTTGATTGCAAAGATGCGCCGCCGATAGAGTGCGAAACTGATTTATGCAAATGATGCCATGGAAAAAACGCCTCCCCGGAGAATCCCTAAACATGGCGTAAATTCCCAACCGGAAATTCGATCGCGGTGATGGTCGGTGGTACCGCCAATTCGACAACCGTGGATCGGTTACTCCAAGAAGTGGGATTTGGAAATCCAAAGGTTATCCAAGCACAACATGACCGGATTACAAGCCGCCAAAGAAATTTGGGGAAGGAAACCCAATGCCCCCGAAAGAAGCCAAGAAGAAGAGGGATTTTCAATTGGTGCAGCTGATTACCCTGTGCAACACAATCTAAGACGGATTTTGGCAAGGGCCGGCCAGGTCAAGCATGGCGTAGGAGCAAATAGAGCATGGGATTCTCAAACCGCAAACAAGGCCGCTTTGGGTCATTCAACGTGTCGAGATAAAGGCGTGATGGTGGAGGAGAGTTTGGAGGATCGCAAGAGGGCGAAAGAAAGAAATAACATTGCTAGAAGGTTCAATGTTACCGCTTGAAGAGTTGAGGGCCGACATGTTCTTTGGCTAGAGAGCGTGAAATGTGTCAATCGAGATGATTTCAAGATGGAAGTCGCCTAAAGGCGGGGAATTTCCATTCCCCCCAAAAAAAGCATGCAAGCTCTTCCCCCGCCGCCAGGCCCAAAACACCCAGGAAAAGAGGGGTGCAAATAAAACGTAAGATTGCATAGCTCCTAATCACATTGTTTTGAGACATCCAGCTACATTCGTGGTCTCACATGCTATTCAAACGGCAGGGTCTTCCCCGACTCTCTACTGGCTTCGAAGAGGAGGGACAAATTATTGAGATTCCCATGATGCATAGACCGGAGGCTACATTTTTGATTCTGCTTTTGCTTACCAAACAGGCCTTGTTTCCGTGAATTGGACCTCGTAATTTTACATTCAAGTATCCACTAACAATCTGCCAAAGACAAGAATTGTAGGGAAAAAATTCCAAAGATCTCGAAATTTTGATCTATGCCAATTTTGCCCAGGTTTTCATGACAAGCATTCTCTGTAGAAGACGATGTGGGACTGCAAAATAAACGAGGAGGCGCTATGCCTATCTTCGTAAGTTCAAAGCTGATTTTTCGCTTGGTTTGACAATATCATTCATCGATCAGAATGCCCTTCACAGAGCCTTTAATTCATGCCATCCCCCGTAATAAGAGGTGCCAAATGTTTTCATCCATCCCGCCATCTTCGCCTTCTTGCAAAAACTCTTTGAGGGTTAGGCCAAAAGCCTATGAAATTTTCAAGAATCTAATCCCACCCAAACCTTTTTAGCAGGTGCGTAATTGGCGGATGCAAAATGTCGGGCTTACTACTTCCATTATGAGCGGTATACACCCGATTTCGAAGTTAACAGGTAGGCAATTCGATTTCATAAACTTGTTTTGCAGCAACCATCGGAGCCCCCTTTTATATTGGTATCCAACGAAGAGGCAAGCCGGAGGCTTCAAACCCCGGCTCGCGCCTGGTGATCTAGATTCAATGGCTTCATGCACTCCAACTTAAGATCTTTCTCAACTATGTAAGATGAATTTTACAGCCTTCCTATCGAATTTTGCCTTCCCATTGCTATGTTTTGCGCTCAGTTTCATAGCGCACATTATGAAGAGATGGAATTTTGAATCCTCGAAACTCGCACAATGCCCCCTCGTGTCGCTTTTGAATGTGCCCCCGCCAGAGAACACCTGTGATTGTGGGATATACACAATTTGTTTTGTGAAGAGGTTCTTGCCGGACATTTGCAACTCGAAGATCATTCTCGCGGAGTGTTATGTATGCAATTTTACTTAATTTCGTGATGTTTCATTCTAAACCGCCGCTTTGCAGTCATTGACACATCCAAATGGTTTGGGCGAGGGAAATCGACATGACAAGGTCGACATTTGCCGTCATGCTACTGGTTATTTGATCGTCCAGGCCCAGCAAAGGAAAAGCACATTTCATCTACCCCTGTGGAGATTGGACCGAGGAGGGTGGCTTGGTTACCCGTCTCCGAGGAAAAATGGCCCATGATTTCAACCTTGCTATTGAACAGAGAACGAAAATTCCCGCCTTTGTCGGTTTTATTTCCACAGAATCCATACCATCGTATATGATCCGATGAAGTTTTTGAATTTGAATTTGAAAGATTTTGAGCGGGAACTTTTTGAATTTGAATTTGGGTTGCATGCTCGATTCTCGCCCGGAATCACACCACGCTGATTCCATTACGTGGAATCAAAGACGGCGGTGATTCCAATCCGGTGGAATCACACCACCATGGTTATTCCATTCCGTGGAATCACACTTCGCGATTCAACTCCGCGGAATCACTCGCATGCGTTATTCCATTCCGTGGAATCACACTTCCGTATTCTTTTCGCTCGCGGAATCACAAGTCCAGAAGTTCCATTCCGTGAATCATCATTGGCGCCGAAGGCGTGGACGGACGACGTAATAAATGCCAAGCCGCCACGCCATCTATTGCCCTCACTACTAGGATTTGTGCTGCATCGAAGCTGACGCGACGTTGACGAATGCCAGGGTGCCACGCTGGCCCCTAATAATCCAAATAAATTTAGTCCAGTTCTAGGTGATTCCGCGGGCGGAATTTTTGTAGCCCCGACGACAGGCCTTCACCGCAAGGATTCGTACAAACCAAAGTGACGCGACGCCGACGGGATGCCGTGGTGCCACGTTGGCCCCTAGACTCCACACAACTTAATTTAGTCCTAGTCGGTGATTCCGTCGGGCTAATTTCTTAGAGCCCCGGACAAGCTTCCGGCGCTTTATTCAATCATATGTTTTGGTTTTGGTGCTTAGCTCCAGCTCGGGCCGATCCGATTGTTAGGCTTCATATCCTCGCGATAGTTCCCATGGTTTCTGTGGGTTCGTAAGGAATTTCTTTTGTGGTCGCTTTTCGCCTGCTTCTAACATCGGTTGCCGCTTCTAGAATGGCTGACTGCCCCCAATTGTTATAGAGGACGGGTTTCTCATGATTGACCTTCGTTTCTTGGATAATTTTCACCGGGCAGCTCGAGAGCCCCGCAGATCGCCTTCAAGTCGGTCGTTGCAAGAGGTGCCACGGCTTCACGCCGCCATACCGGGGCAAGAGGGGTCCTGCGATTGCGTGAGGGTGCCTTTGAGGAAATCCAATGGCTCAAAATTCGAAAGTTAAAGTATCTAGGGGTTCCACTTCGGTCACGAAGAATGTGACCCGATTGGGCTAAGAATTTGTTTGCATTTCTTCATTCAACCGGTAAGCCTATCGCATGCGGATGTCCGGATCCATCGGCGGCTTCCAAGGACGATTTTGAGTTCGATGAACCGTAAGATGACGACCGTGTTTCGCTGTCTTTGCAAAAGACCCATCAACCTGGCCGAACTAATCGACCGGACCAAAGGTTAGCCAACTAATCTCTTGCTTCAATGACTTTTCTTTTGCCGGATGTAACTAATTGCATGTTTGATCCAGGAAGCGTTCCCACCTCCACCGGCTAGTCTACCGATAACGTAATGAAGCGTACATTGTCTTCTTTTTTGGCGGTTTCCTTTTGAGCATCCATACATGTCCGAGAATCAATCAGTGCTAAACCCTAGTGTTTCTTTTTGGTTGAACCTGCTTAAAACCCCGCCCTCGCTAAACACCTTTGCTTTTTTTGTGTGCGAATTTATTTATAAATATGAATCGAGATTATGGTTCAATGTGCAAGTGTTAGTGCCTCTAGTATCATGCATTAAAGCATCTCATGGAATGCATGCATGCTTCCATGTTTACGGTTTGTGATTCCATGCCATGGTATTTATATCGCTTAGTATTTTATACGATAGTATTCAAACGTATACCCTTTTTGCGGTGTGTGTTTGCACTCATAGTATTTATACGTATGGTATTTTGCACAGACTATTTATACGTCGAGTATTCATTTACTATCATTGACACAAATACTGTCATAACAGGGTATTTATACACAGAGTATTTCTACATTGTGGTATTTATACATAAAGTATTTATACTTATGGTATTTTGTACGATGGTATTTATAATGTTTAGTATTTTATACGATAGTATAGTATTCAAACGATAGTAATTTGCGCATTGTGTGTTTGTACTCATAGTATTTATATAATGATAGTATTTTGCACGAGTATTTATCGTCGGTATTTATTTACTATCATTTACACAAATATCGCCATAACGTAGGGTTTTTTATACACAGAGTATTTCTACACATGGTATTTATACACAGAGTATACATAAGAGTATTCATACATTCTGTGATTGTGCATGGAGTGTTTATACGTTGTGTATTTGGACACAAAGTATCTATATACATAGTATTGCGTGCATTGAGTATTCATCTTCAACCTTTGATTCTCAGATATTGAGTATCTATGCAAAACATATCATATCGAAACTCATATTGTGCAAGACTCATCAAAAATTACAATATGTACATTCACAATATGCATAGAATTTGAAGCCAACCAAGAGATTGCACATCAATTAACTTAAATCATATTCTCATAAGAAGGCGTGCAAAAGGTAGCTACCGAAAAAAAAAATCAAATGTAAACTGCAACGTAAAACCAAAAAGGACGGTCCTCCATCATTGATAGTCATGAAGCTATGCAATCAGAATCGGGCGGGCTCGCTTTTTCACAGAAGTTCATGCGTGACAATAAAGAACATTAGTTGCGACAACAATACATATCATCAAATGAACAGCGATTGTATGAACTCACACCTTATTGGTAGACCAGGCCAACCCTCCCAAAACTTGTGTCCTGCGGCAGGAACCGAAAGCAAATTCACCGCCATCCGCTCATCCTTGCACTCCACCTTCACTGGCTTTGAACCGCCGGAATCTTTGGCGCCACATTTAGCGCATTCTTCCTTCAGCAATTCCGCTTTCCTTAACGTAGGCAAACGGTGATTCTTTGCCCACTCTTCATCAAGCCGCCTCGCGCTGCGTGGATGTGTGAAACGCTGGAAACCTTCACGTAAACTCGATGCATTCACAACCCCTCGCCTCGAGAAGGTATGGCGGCAGGAATGGCGGACGCCTACCAATGCTCGAGGGTAAAAGCATGCTACGATTGTACCACTTTTGAACCCTCAAAAGTACCTACACCGGTACTTTTAAAACTGGTACTTTTGTTTTTCCTTTCCATTAAAATCAATCGAATTTTTTGAATTGAAGGTCAATAACATGTCAATCTATAGTATTAGAGGATAACAATACTATTAGAGATTAATATAAATGAATTAACTCTCAAACTTATTATTTATTGCAAAGATTATGCAGAAGTTCCCAGCCAGTCTTTGGGGGTACTTTTTCGTGTAGCGTCCCGCGAGGTCGACGAAACTCACGACGCCACAATGTCCGGCCATTAACCGGTTTTGCGAATCGGACCGGATGCATCCACCTGTCGTTCTTGCGAGATCATCCGCGGTTTCGACCACCGGATCGGAATCACCCGGGAGTGATTCTATCCTGCGGGATCACGGAGGAGTGATTCCATCTCGCGTAATCACGGAGGAATGATTCCATCCTAAATCAAGCACGGATTGATTCAATTCGACGGAATCACTAGGATCGCGGATTAAATCTCCACGGAATAGCGCCCGGATAATTTGTGCATCTGGTGGAATGCATTCGTCGTGATTCCATCTCGAAGAATCGCTTGTGATTCCACCTGGCTGAATCCATGGTCGTTGATTCCATCCGGGCTTAATAGCTATGATGTTGTGATTCTATCCGGAATATATTCCCGGTGATTCCGTCTCAAGAATCGGACATTTGTGATTCCACGAGTGAATCGGCGTGGTCGTTATTCCATCCGAGGAATAGTCACAAATGATTCCACTGGCGGATATCGTGAGTTGTGATTCCATCTCACCTAATCGACATTCGAGATTCCATCCGGCGGAATAGCATGGTTGTGATTCCGTCTCGGCGGAATAATCACGCCCTTCGTGATACCTTTCTCGAGGAATACATTTTATGTAGTGATTCCGTCTCGTGGAATGACTCGGGAGATTCCACGCAGGGAGAATACCGTGATACCAGGAAGGTATATATCCTGGAAGCCGCCTCGTCAGTACCTAAAACGGGCTTCGGGGCTTGAATTAACAGATACATGGCCCGGTGATTCTTCAAGGGCAAGGAATATTTTGGCGAAGGAATCACAATAACGGGTAAAAATATTTTGTTCCTTTCGAAAGTGTGCGTTTGACATGCCTTTTCAAAGTTTTTGAGCGTGGCATGCTTTTTGAAGTCACTAAATAGCCATGGGGCTGTTGAAGAGGATCTCAAAATCCCTCGGTTTAAATGGGTAATTATGAGATTCGGCAATCACCTCAAAAAGTCTTGTTCAAGCATGTGATCATCGGTTTAAATGTGTGTGCACACTTTAACGTCGAATAAAAAATCGAAGGGTTGACAATAGGAAAAATTGGGATCGCTTCTATAACAACTTATAGATTAGCATTACATAAAGTGCATTTTGTCATTGCCTTCCTAGGTCTTTTTCTGGAGACCAACAACTAAATGACAGAAGTCCACTTTGATCAAATCCCTAAACATTGTGGCAAGCAGTTGTAGCATGCATGCACCTAGCCATTTGTTATTATGTCAAAGAAGCTTTATTGAGAAGAGATAGTGGACGCCATGGTTGGAACAGTGCCAGTCAACATTTCGCTTCTCTATTCAAAAACCCTAAATTTACTATGCTTTATTTACAATTTGAGCAATCATGAAAACAATATTACAGATAACCTACATCAGATAACAAAAAAGAATATCAGATATCACAACAACATGCATTTTTTTAATGCATAGTAGTAGAGTTGTCCAACATTGTTGCCATTATCTTGATATATTTAAACAGTGATTTGTGTAATAGACAACACACAATCTAAACGCAAAAGAAAATACAATCTTCATACACTCAAATAAGATAGTCTTCACACCTTTACTTCGCTAATTAAGGATATGCAGGTCTGCAATAGCCACATGTAAATTCTCCATTCCTTTAAAGAATAGAATAGAATAGAATAGAATAGAATAGTTTTTAAGCCATCTAAGAAAACAATTTGCATAAAGATTGATGATTTTAAGTTTATGTCTAAGCTCCATTTAAGGTCCTATATTCAAGGCCCATGCAAAGGTGTGGAAATTCAGTGCAACAATATACCAAGAACCTGTCCAGTAACAATGATATACCAAGAACCTATCAGTGTTGCAATATGTAGATGCAAAAGCTTTCCCATCTGGTGTAGGCTGCCAGATTGCGCATTGAGAAGGCTGCAAAATGGATCCCATGCAAAATGGCTTCCTGCGATATGAAAAGACAGTTAACTCAGACTGCAAGGAAGATGGCAAGTATGCATTAAAGCTATTTTATCCTGCTTGGTTTCTTCTGTAAGCACCACCAGCTTCATTGCATTCTCTAAATCTTAGATAAAGGAGAGTATTTACATACACTCTGTGGACTACTTGATGCTGGATTTAAGACATTTAGCATCACTTCTTATGAACTTCAGTAAAAGTGAAAGAAGTACATAGACGAATTGTCTAGAGTCATATGCATGCTTCATCCGCAAACCAAGCCAGAAGAAAATTATATTATAGCCGGGAACAAATTAAACAAAAAGCATATGTTTGTATATATGATAAAGGTTATGCATCTAGCAATATGGCAGCTAAGAAAATACCAACTTTATGTTTACTATGGCATTAGTTCCAATACATTAACATGTGAGAAACTAAAACTATAAAGCTAAAGGCCATATCAACGAACTGAAATGCCTTTCTTGTTACATTACAAATTAGGGCTACAAAGGACAAAATAGCCACCCACAATTGCTATCTTAAAACCCATTACCTTATCACAAAAAATGCATGATAGAGAGATCAAGGTCTAATCGCTCTAAAATCGCTTGCTTCTAACCGATGCTTCTCAAATGCCTTTGATTGTAAAAGGGGTGAATGGAAAAAGAAATCATGATTTCTATAGAAGCAACTTCTAGCATGGAAGATCGATCTTTTAGTCAGTCGGGTCAACTTTCTAGTCATTCGAACCAAATACTACATTTCAGATCAAATTATATAGACAAAGTAATACTTTCAAAAGCATAACAAATGTTGGAAAAAAGCGGCAAATTCATTTTTGTAAAATATGTACAATGGAGATTTTCTCCAAATATCTGCCTAGATACACAGGACTTCAAGAATGAATTAGCTTTGCATACACAAATGCAATAAGAGATTACCTTTAGAATTAAACTTCCGTGAAGAGTTCTACGCCATATGCATGCTTAAGCATCTACAAGCAAGCCCGAGAGAAGAAAAGTATATTATAGTAGGAACAAATTAAACAAAAGGCATATGATTGTATTTAGCATTACTCATTCTTTGAACTCGACCTAAAACCATAACTTTAGCCATAGCAAAGTTATGCATTATTATCTATTATAAAAGCGGTGCACATGGAAAATGGTGCAAAGCCACCATAAACCCTAAGCCAAGCTTGAAAACAAAACAAAAAAAAATACAAAATCTTGTTATCACCTTCAAGTCAACGCACTGCCTTTTCTTCCCGTAATATTGTCTCCTAAAGATTGTAAAACAGAACCCAATTTGATCACAGAAATCTTGCCATCACCATTAGCGTCAAAATAACAGAAAACTTCGCCAAGCTCCTTAACCTGTTTAGTTAACACAAACCATTAACACACAACTAACATTATTAACACAAACCATTGCATTTGACACATTTAAATTAAAATCCCCCTTAAACCCCCTTTGGTTTGGGTTCATATTCACACGGGGGGTTACTTCGGGCAACGAGAGCTGTCGGACGGGCATATTTGCCCTTCATTCCAAGATCTGGACCGTACATAGCGATCCTCGTTTGTGGGGTATGCATGTACAAGTTTTTGTATACTGTATATTAAGGTTTGCAAAATACTATAAGGTTTGAGAGAATGTACTTAATGGTGGTGATTTTATACATGTGTTGTAAATTTTTTGAGGCTCTCGCTGCCCTACATAACCCCCCGTGTGAATATGCACCCAAACCAAAGGGGGTTTAAGGGGGATTTTAATTTAAATGTGTCAACCCATGGCCTCCAGCTAAACAAAGGGCATTTCATCTTGGTTCCGGTTGGCTCCTATGGTCGATATGGGGCGTCCTTGACCACCATCATCTTCGGGGGCATTTATTCATCTGCACACAGTGTTATTACAGTGGCCCAGAAAAAGATATTGACAGCCTACGAGTGTTCTTCCCTTGACTCAGAACTGGTGGAACGCATCTGGATTGAGTATCTTCAAATTGATTCTTATCATTCATGTCCTATTCTGGAGTAAGTACATTGTGCTCCAGGCTCGTGCTCCTGTGGCATCTCTGTGTGCTTACACAGTTAGATGAGACATGTAAATTTTGTACTTTTTCTCTGATTAATAAACTTTTTTTGCTTTCATCCTTCAAAAAAAAAAAAAAAAAAAAAAAAAAAGCAATGGTTTGTGTTAATAATGTTAGTTGTGTGTTAATGGTTTGTGTTAACTAAAAAAAATTTTGGCCCCTTCGGGGCCTTCAGGATGGTGTAGGGGTGTAGATATAGACATTACCTAATAATACTCTAATGATGGATGGTATATCATAGCCTCACAAATCTAACAAACTAGAGGTGCTCAAATTATGGAAACGAAAACATTGCATAGAATTAGACATATAATATTATACCACTGCAATATACCCTTACAAAAATCAAGAGTCAATATACAGACCAACACACCTACAGTCTTACTGTCTTAATCATATGCAATTGCTACCCCCTACATGCAAATGGTATTCCTTACATTATCATGCCGCATCTTCTATACTGGATTTTTTGAGAATGACTAAATTTAAAAGAATGCTCCCAATTTATGCTAGTAGAAGAGTTAAAAAATTCGCTAAACACCCATAAATAAGGGGTTCACCAATGGGCCGATCAAAAAGGGGTTTCTTTGCTTGGTTTGCCCGGCTGACTGTGTTGGAGCCCATCGGATCAACTCTTGCAGATAAACCATGTCGCACCTGGCCCGGCCAAGTTGGAAGTTGACACAGCAGCGGTGGATAGAAAGCTGAAAGGTGGTTCCGGAAGAAGCTGAAAACAGTACATTCTAGAAGAAAAAGGTGGATTCTGAAAAAACGGTAGATCTCTGAAGGCAAAACCTGGAGAGTGGTAAAATCTAAGGATAAAATGCAAGATCATAAACAGGATGATCAAAATAGAAGATAAGACTTGAAGAAAAATAGGGCCAAATCACTAGTCGATCAAGAATAGGGCAAAAAAGCAGGGCCGATCTGAGCATCTGCAGCCGGATATGCAGGGCCAAGGATGCTTTCAGTATGCAATTCTAGCAACAAATTCCTGTGTTGGAGGGACAATATTGGGTCCTAGTAATGGTGATTCTTTAGTGAGTTTGGCTTCATTCTCAAGCCACAAAACTAATGTGGTCTGCAGA
Organism: Isoetes taiwanensis; assembly: GCA_021234155.1. NCBI lineage: Eukaryota > Viridiplantae > Streptophyta > Lycopodiopsida > Isoetales > Isoetaceae > Isoetes > Isoetes taiwanensis. Next base: position 49,187,153 of record JAJEKV010000001.1, on the reverse strand, counting down.
TTATGACTCTGTAAGAATCTGCATCTTGTGCCCAACTACTTGATGAATCCCCAAAATGGAAAATTCCTCTGCAAAAGATCCGAAACACTGCCGTAGCTCATTTTACGTTCTCTGAAAACATGAACGATGAACATCGTGCAGGAACATCCTATTCATGCAGCCAGCTTCAATGTTTATCCTCCATTTCCACAAATCTTTTACTTTTGGTAGCCCTTTCCTTGGATATATGAACACTTCACCCGAGGTGCAAGAACAAAAATTGGAGGGGAAGGGGGCAAACAGTCATCAAACTCAAATCTAGGAACAAGAGCAAAATATTTGATATCATAAACATCCTCAGGTTCAGATCGAGGGACTGAAACAGGCTTAGGAGCGGTGGCGGGGAGAGAAGGTCTTGCGGTAGAGTGTAATATCTGGAATGGGTTCTTTGTATTCGTGGGCCAGATGGGGCAGAAGTGATCTGCCATGGTGCCTTTAGTTTCTTCAGCAAAGCCTGGGCCGACGACACCATTTTCTTCACTACCGCCATAGCTACCCTAAACCTGTGCAGGCCTAGATAGAAAGAACGGATAATTCGAAACAAGTTAACAAGTTGAACCCTAAAAAAACCCTAAAAATAATGGGAGGATATCCACCACAGGATTTGCCCCCTTTTCTAAAATCAACGGCTAACAAAGGGGTGCACTCTAGAAATACTATTTAGTACACCTGGATGAATACGGCCACCAAATCATATGAAAACCTTAGAGAAAACAGTACAAAAAGAGAAAAAAAAACCCCTGTTATAATGCTAGATATTCGTCTAGAGAAAGTTGCCATAAGATAGAGCATATATCTGCTATGCACTGAATCGCTGGGACTAGCTGGAGTAGAGTTACTTCTCCTTGGCGAAAGCACAGATCTCAAACTGGATGCAAAAATCTAGGAAAAAGAAGTAACAATTCTAAAAGTAAAACGTAGAATATACGACAAAGCAACCCGATTGTTCAACATTGTTGAACAAAAAGTCGTCGAGATATATGACTTCGTATTTTGGCACCCTTTCATTTCGGGAGATAGGGACACCTAACATGGCACATAGCGTAATCTAAAGCGTCGATCGGGGCAGAGGGACAAATGGACAAATCTGAGCCGTCGACGGAGCCCGAAGGGACATTAGGACGATCTCAAATTTGCCGTCGGGCGGACGGATAGGCATACGGTTTTATAATATAGGATGTTGGCTAAGGCTCAATCCAAAACCCTCAGCCATCCATTCTGCAGTGTTTAAGCCGTTTGTTGTTATGGAACCTTTGCTAACGATACGCTTTGAGGATTCTAGCGGAACAAAGCTATATATATGGCGAAAACAATCCATTGTAGGCGAAAAATCACGGATGAGAAATGGGAAAAATAGACCATATAGTACCTCTGCTGCATGAAGCATAGAGAAAGTTAAGTTCTTGTTCAAAATCATGAACCTTGTGGCCCTCCCTCAGAAGCTCCGACCTTGTATTGATTTTTGTTCATGGCAAATCCAAAAGCTGCTTACAGACCGAATCACAACAACAACAAAATAACAACATTCGATCCTTAAGAACTACTGAATCCTTCCCTTTAGTTTTCAACTTCCCTCCTGTCTACTCCCCCTGCCACTGCATCTTTATGCAATAGGTCGTGCAGAGCGCAAAAGGTAATCCCGCAAATCCCAAACCATGCCCGCGTTAATATCTTGAAACAACGTCCCCCTTTTTCTTTGCCATTGGCCAAATCTGATCGTCCATTGCGGCGGAGGGACAAACGAACAAATCTGGGGCGTCGATAGGGCGGGGGACATTGGGACAATCTCGGCCATCGATCGGGTGGATGGGCCGGATGCCATGCCACGGTTTTATAATATAGGAGGATAGCTTGTTCTCCACCCTGCATGCTTTATATGCCCACATCAATGCTCTCTCTACGGGCTAATGTTACGCATGTGTTTTACTTGGCCTTTAACATCTATATGTGCAATTTCAACAACAAATATTGGCAAGAATGGACTTTATATTCTTTTATAATTATTTTTGTTTTTGAAGTTGCCTAATTATAGTATCATCAATGTATTAACGAAATTAGTCCCGTGGTATATGGTTAGTCACCATGTCACTAAATGCTTAAAGGGTGTCAAGAGTTATCGATTATCTAGTGGTATTTTTGCCATGTCTGGCTCGTGGGTCATGGAATGATTAGAAATGAAAATATCATGCTCATGTCAATGATCAATGAAAAAATTAAATATCACGTTCATGTCGCAAAGTAGCGTGAAAATTGAGGAGCTTAGCATGCCATGCTAAAGTGTACTGGCATTGCAGCTAAAGTAGGGAGTTTGTGTGTTTTTACTTACCGCGCTAAAGTAAGAGTTTATGTGTTTTTACTTACCTTTAATTTAAGTGAGTTACTCTTCTGAGAAATCTTGTGAAATATCTGATGTTATTAAGGCGACAAAGCTTGATGTTTGCTAGAGTATATGTTATTTGCCTTGCTATATATTGTGGAAAATTCCACGTTCCATTTCCCTATACATCAAACATGGTGTAGGATGCATGAAATGAATTCAATCTCTTGGATTTATATTGTAGACCCTACAACAGTTTTGCTCTTGTTTCATAGTTTCACAATTACAATTTGAATTGTTGACAATTCTGAGTTGGTAATAGGTACTTCCAGATCCTCCTCCACACAAGAAAACCATCTAGCGATTCATTCATATAACAAATAATAAATAATGTTTATGTATACTATGATAGAATAAAGAAGAAAAGCCAGAAGTACTATGGTGTTGCAATACACTTATAGGTGTGCGTTATGTTAAATATCTTCCATTTTTGTAGCATATTGCGCATTTTATCCTCGGTGGTTTAGATGCAATAAATCATGTGCTTAATATCAACAATTAATGAACAATATACAGGGCCTAGCAAGGGACACCAATAGTTGTAAATGAAGGATTGCAAGATACAATAATAAAGATTATGGCATTTCACTATATTTCCCATTATTTTAGTTATAAGACAACTGTTTCTTCCTAATTATCTAGCAGTTTTTCTGCATATGGTTGATCAACACGATGGGCAAGGTAAAATATCTTGTCTCTCGTGGGTTTCAAATGTAAACTGGATGAAACCTGGATGCAAATGTCAACATTAAAATCTGTACCACTGCATGGTTAATTTTTGTAAAATACAATCAAGTAATATGATAAATTCTAGAAGAAAGGTAGTAGAGAATGGAGAGTAGCTAACGGTCATGATGGAGGGATGGAGGTATCATGTCTGCTATATAAATTACAACCTACAAAAGCCAGCAATATGCTTAGATGTAATAATCCAATAAGGTGATGATTTCCTCCTCAATGTACAATACAAGACAACCTGAGTGCATACATAAGAGGCTCAAGGACCAACTTTTGTTAAAACCCACAACAACAGCCGAGTGCAAGTAAAGAATCAGAGGTGATATGCATAAATAATGGTTTTTCCTCGTTGCATTGTTCACAAATGAGAATAGAGTTAGAATGCCAGCAAAAAGGATGAAGCAATTAGAAAGCTTACCAGTTGCTTGAAGTCATCTAATGGGTAACCTGGCCTTCTTATTCTGAATGACAATCAGATTGGTACAGCTAATGGGCCGCTCAGAACAATAACCAGCACTGCACTGTAAGCTTAAAAGCATAAAAAAATCAAGCTGTACCTTCTGTAAAAGAGTAAAGAAATCAAGTTGTGGCTTCTACTTCATGTATATGATACAATAGATCCAAATCACTAATTTTGCAAGGCCAGATATGTTGGTTTCTCAAGGCCTAGGAAAGTAGACATTTACAATTACCTTTTGGCCATTTGACAAAGCAATGGCATGTCCACCTCGTGAAAGCATGACATTAGATTCTTCACAATTAGCAACAATGATATGAAAATGGCTATTAATGTCGTTGATCCCACTGTCTCATCAGCCTTTCGCATCATGCATCGACTTCTCACATTTGTTGCCTTCAAGACAACGACCTCCAATCTTTGCATCTACCTTTAATCCCACTGTTATATGATCTATTAAACTATCATAGGAACTTACATATAAGATATTTTATGTACAGCTCATATTATGTCTGATTTGGAGATGCCAATTAAATATGGCCAATTAAAGAGAAGATATGCTCAATAACAAATTTATGGAATCCAGTGAGTGCATGTACAATTCCAATGGCCACATACAACACTAACAACAACAACTTCTAGAAGCACTAACTTGCCCTCTTTGCAATCTAATGTTGTGCATGAAATAATTGAAACCTTATATTGCAAGCATAAATTAACGTACCAACAACAAGTAAAGAATCAGAGGTATTACAATAACCAACATTGCACTGTAAACTTAAAAGCATAAAAAAATCAAGCTGTACCTTCTGTAAAAGAGTAAAGAAATCAAGTTGTGGCTTCTACTTCATGTATATGATACAATAGATCCAAATCACTAATTTTGCAAGGCCAGATATGTTGGTTTCTCAAGGCCTAGGAAAGTAGACATCTACAATTACCTTTTGGCCATTTGACAAAGCAATGGCATGTCCACCTCGTGAAAGCATGACATTAGATTCTCCACAATTAGCAACAATGAATATGTAGCATAATAACAGGGGGTTTTCTTTGTGTTTTTATACGCTTTTCACAAAGGTTTTTCTAAGATTTCATGGCGTATTTGAATGGATGTACTAATGGGTACATCTAGAGTGCACTCGTTGATTTAGCTTTTTTTTTCAATGGTCCAACATCCAAGGGCTCACAACAAAAGCCCTCTTTTTATTTTAGTTGCCATTTTAAGTTTTGCATGCAAGCAAAGAAGATACAATGCTGCGCTTCAAGATTCGACGCTTTCGGCTTTTCGTGCTTGGCGCGTCGAATCCATATAACCATCAGCATCGAAGGTTTATCCCACTTACCGTAAAGCTTGAGTTGACCCTCTTTCCTACGCCATAGCCATAGCCACTAGTTTTCTAAATTGGGTTCTATCCTTTCTTGTTTTTACGCCATGGCCATATCCGCCAATGATCCGTTTTGGCTTAAAAGAAAAAAAAAAAATTGTACCATTGTTACCATTGCCCCGTTTCTTACGCCATAGCTAGCCCACGACCATAAACTCTACGGTTCTCTTTACGTTTTTCTGTTGGGTTCCTACCATATCCTTTTCTTATTTTACGCCATGGCCATGTCGATAATGCTCTCTTTTTTGGAATTTTCTTTCACTTTTGTATCATTGTTACCATTGCTCCCGCCGATGGCCATAGCCAATGCTCTCTTTTTTTTTTCGGATCGACAAACCAGATGGGGTTTTGGCGTATTCCATTGGACTATTCTTCTTGGCGTCCTTCCTTCCATATCAGATTACCGGTACTTTTCTCGGAGTTGGAATTCAAAATTTGTACCTTGAAATTGTGGTATTAGGGATCTACGAGGATGGATTGTCTAAGGTAGAATCTTGTTTTTGGACACGATGAATAGAAGGTTGTGATTAATATATTAGTTGTAGTGATATGCAGAGCAGATTCATGAGTGCGTCGTCAGAACTGAGCTTGGGTCATAAATCCCAAGTTCAGACGGCTTTCTATAAAACTTACCCGTTTGTTAATAATCCTGATAACTTGAAGGAGCGCTTGGAAGAAGAGAGGTGAAAGATTGAAAAAGATGGATCTTCCCTTGTGCAAGCAATTAGTTAAGGATGATAAGTACCTTTACAGTAAATGCGTCTTTTCTTGGCAATATTTGGAACTACATTGAGGTTGCTATTAATCCACCATCATCTCAAATAAGGCCCTTTGTTCTTGGTGTTAGCAATTCTAGTTGATTCCTCGTGGTTAGTTGTTATATATTTTGATTACCGCCGGTGCTTTTGAACAGGGGAACTTGAAATAACCTATTGCTGGATTGCATGTGCCCATTCCCATTAGCACCATCATTGCTTACTGGCAGAATGATTACATAGGGCCGATGCCCAATTTGTTTGCGCTGGAAGGATATCCGTATAGAAGCGTAATGGGATGCATATCTGCGTCTAGCTTCGTCAATCGCGAAAACCAACGGGGCATCTGTTGTCTTTGTTCATTGCATCTTTTTCTATTGATTCTCCCCTGAAAAAAGGTCCACATTGTTTACCTTAGTTGCCCCGATGTAGTGACTCTCTCGTTTAATTCCCATTAGTACCATCATTGCTTATTGGCGTATCGATTACATAGGGTCGATGCCCAATTTTGTCGCACTGGAAGGATATCTCAGATAGAGCGTAATGGGGACGCATATCCGGTATGCTAGCTCATCAATCACGAAAACCAACGGGCATCCATCCTTCGGCCGCTCATTACATCTTTTTCTATTGATTCTCCCCAGAAAACGGCCATCAGGTAAGTCTTAATGTCTCTAATTCTTTTGCTTTCTGCCAAAGTATGCAATTTGTGGTAAGCGGCCCTTGGTATGCAATGCAGGGGACTGACACGGAAAGGAAATGTGTTTGTGAGAATGTCCAGTTGTGCAATCTTATATGTTTTCAAAGATATATATGCACGGATATAATGAGTTGAAATCCCATATTATAAGGTCGCTATTAAGCTACTAATTATATGTTCATTTCGAAATTTCTTTTATAATATCATTATAATTCAAATGACATGTTTATGTGCAATAATTTTTCTAATGATATTGGCTGCACATTTCTTTCTTCCTGTTATCGATTGTGGTTGCTTAGTTGGTATGGTTGTGACTTGACTTGGTTCAGTTTAGTGATTTAAGCAAATGTGAGATTCTTCATGGGTCCATTTCCTAAACAGATGTTTAGCATATGAAATGCTACTATATAGGGACGTTATATTTTTTTAATACAACAACACCATATAATATCATTATGAATGTTTTCTAAATCGTTCGACAATTCTTAAGGCCCCGAAGGGGCCAAAATTTTTTTGGGTTAACACACAAACTATTACATCCAACACTCTAAAATTAAATCCCCCTTGAAACCCCCTTTGGTTTGGGTGCATATTCACCGCCCGGGTGACTCTAGAACGAGAGCATTGGATAGGCATATTCACCCCTTATTCCTTAATCTACACCGCACATAAAATTCCTCATTTGTGGGGTATGCATGTACACAATTTGCTATACTGTATAACAAGATTTGCAAAATACACTAAGATTTGAGGTAATATACTACATGGTGTTAATTTTGTACATGCGAAACATGCCGTTGATCCCACTGTCTCATCAGCCTTTGGCATCATGCATCGACTTCTCACATTTGTTGCCTTCAAGACAACGACCTCCAATCTTTGCATCTACCTTTAATCCCACTGTTATATGATCTATTAAACTATCATAGGAACTTACATGTAAGATATGTTATGTACAGCTCATATTATTCTGATTTGGAGATGCCAATTAAATATGGGCAACAAATTAAAGAGGAGATATGCTCAATAACAAATTTATGGAATCCAGTGAGTGCATGTAGAATTCCAATGGCCACATACAACACTAACAGCAACAGCTTCTAGAAGCACTAACTTGCCCTCTTTGCAATCTAATGTTGTCATGAAATAATTGAAACCTTATGTTGCAAGCATAGATTAACTTATCAACAGTGTCTGCATGTTGTCGCAATTCAGCTACTTTTTCCAATTTGTCTAGCTCTATTAGATCCATTTTCTGCAATCAAACCATTTCAATAGTATCATAGTAAAATATAGGAAACATATTTCAGAAGAAGACGGGAAAAAATATGCACTGGCCTTGTTCTTCCGCAATGACCATGGACCTGCATTTACTGGAACTTTGCCCATCCAGTTTGTAACATTTCGCTCAACCAACTTGCTACTAAAAGAAGCAACAGCAATAAGATCATCATGCACTCAAACATATGCAGATCCATATATGTAGTACCTGAAAACTTTAGATTTGAATGTGTAGCTTATCTGAATGTGTACAAAAAAACCGCCTCGTTGGAGTCAACCTTCTAAACCCAAACTACTGGAAGACAGAGGAAAATTCCCAATCACGATCTTTCGGGCTACTGTAACGAACTGGGCAAACCTACTGCAGAATCAAACAAAAAAGAAAAAAGAGGGAGGGTTTAGGTTGAACTCTCCAGCGGAATACAAATTGTAGAAAAGAGGCAAATCGGAAATATGAAACCAAAACTAAGCTTAAACGTACCAACCGAGAAGTAAGCTTCAACGTCCTCCTGCACTCCAAAAGGACCCGCTTTGGGTCTGTTAATGCTTTACATGAGCATCGAGTAAATAAATCAGTTTTAGCTACAAAAAATTGAAAACCAATATAAGTCCTACCAAACATCATTCTAAGCTCCTATTAAAGAAACGTGAGTGTGATGGATATGCATAAATTTTCAAAATTGTGGGCAAGATATAAACTAATGCAACAACGAAATAAGAGACTGACAACAATAAGAAACTGATAATAAATACCAACAACTGACACTGCATCATACCAATCCCGCAGGCAGCAGATGGCAAGAAGAGCATGTCATCCTGAAAAACATTCTTTTTTAACACAAATTTGCACACCAACACTCACAAAATCATTCCTGTTGCTCTTATTCGGACACAATATAATTCAAGCATGCCTTGAATATCTTGATTCTATGATCAAAGAAGCTAAGATTATTGGTGAAAAATGGAAACAGAAAATCAAGAAGAAGTAAGTTAGAAGCGGAGGCAGAGTCGTATCAAGAGGAGGTTTTAAGAAAGGCACAAAATAAAGAATGCCTGAAGTAATTTTGAACGATATCTAAAACTAAATCTCTGCTCAGGTTTGCTCTAGTTTTCTAATGCGTTGAATTCCTTTCATTTGCGTTGTGTTCCCTGGGTGAGTATATATTTGCGTGGCTAGATGATGCCACAAACATAAAAGGCGTTTCTTCTTTTTCTTTTCGTGCACGGTGTGGCATGCGTGATTATTTTTGTGCCCGTTCGTTTAATTGTGCCCCTGCATTCAACGGTCCTTCATTCAACGGTCCAGACAAATCTCGACCGTTCATAGCAATGAAGGGACAAACGAACAAGTCCGAACGCCAATAGGGGCGAGGGACGAAGGGACGATCTCGGCCCGTCGATCATGAGACGTATTTACGCCACGGTTTTAATAATATAGGAGGATAGGGGTTTTTATATCGTGTTGAACTATTGAGAATTCATATAAATATATAGGAAAAATGAAAAGGAAATAAAAAAGCTTATATTATTTTATTAAAGGCTTATATTATATTTTATTGGTTTATATTTTTAAGGGCTTGTTATTTTTAAGCAACCAACAAACTTTTTAAGAGCTTTTTGGTTTATCTTTTAAGGCCTTATTATTTGAAACCCACAAAACTTGGCGCGCTAGGGAGTTTTTGTTGGACAACCACTTGTATGTCAGAGGATGCCCAGATGAGCTGGTTGGCCTGCCTGACCTGGGCAGACTATTGTAGGGGGATGTAATTTTTGGACTCAGGGCTAATAAACTTGAGATTCTCTGTGCAGGCTTGAGTTTTTAGCTTGTGGCTTGATTATAGAACATAAATTTTGATGGTTCACCCAAGAAATGTTGTTGAATTGACCATAATTTAGGGTCGGCTTTTGGATTCATCGTGAGAGAACATGAAAGAGGATGAATGGGAGAGGCCGTTACTTCCGCAGCTTAGCCATAGCTGAACAAGCCAGAAGACGTGCAAAAGGCAACATTGCAAATTATATGCAAAATATCATTGTAGTGCAGCAAGCTTTTATGAAGATATTTATGAAGATATTGAAACTAAGACAGGTAGGTTGGGCACTTTATTTTTCTGGGCCTCTTCATTCCTTACTTTGAGAGATGATGTTATAGTGGCGGTAACTTTATTCATTTGCATTTTATATCGAAAAATTTTTTTTTTTTTTTTTGTGTCATAACACACACCAAAACAAAATTAACAATGATATCACTAATCAACAAAACCAAGTCTTCTCTTATTTTATTTTCATTTCATTTAAGCATCTATTTTATCGGCCAAAGATAAACTTCCCCGTTTTTCATCATCGGTATTTCGCGTGAGGTGCTTCGTGCAATGGTTGAAACTAAGATTCCGTGGCGCATTGTATGGGGAACCAGATATTTTGGGTCGTTGAGGAGCGAATTGCATTTAGATGTGGAATTCCTTATTTTGGTTGAATTTTTTTGGGGTGTGAGAAAGGGAAGCTTATCGAACATTTTGGGAAGGTCTCTCTTTTGATTCACGGCAAGGGCCGATGTGCAAGCTTATTATTATGGCCTTATTTAGCTTCGAAATTCCTTCCTACTTGCAGTTCTGAGTTCACGCCATATCACCATGCGGATGACCATCTTGGGCCTTTGTTTCACCAGTAAGAAGTGCTTCCAATTTTGAGCAGGTTCGTGGTTCTTCATTGAACGTCGAATTTCTCGGGCTCTTCCATGACAACGATTCAAATAGGGGGTTAGCAATCTGCTCGAAAGCAGATGGGCTTTCGTGGCGGTCAGGGGCAAAGCCATGCGCATTCTCGGGCGATGATGAAAATTGGACTTGGTATGTAGGAAACCCCTCGCCATTCCAAGCCAAAATTCTCCCACCTGGCATTAGCCATAGCTAGCTTTTGGGTCAGGATATTTTCGTGACCACTATTTTTTGTTGAATTCAGGTGCACCATTGAAAGTTTCAAGGGGTTAACGTGGAAAAAATTAGAGCCCGTCGATCTGAGAATATTCCACAGATCAACGGTTTGCAAACGAAGATGAAAACATCCCATAAAATCAGCCAGCAGACAACAAACCAATAAAATCCTATAAAATCCTTGTATGTAAGTTCCGTAACCCCTCCTTATATTCACTTGATATATATATGGGACAGAATTATCAAAACATAGGACACGCTAAACCCTAAACCTCCTGCTGCGATGGCCATTGTTCCTCCCAAACTAAGCTTTGGATATGCAACAGCCTCTTCAGATTTTTATTGTAACTTATCTAATTCATCCTACTCAAAAGCTAGGAAGTTCGGCATCAACCCTCCTATCCTTAAGGCCTCTGCATCACGCCCATTATTTTTGTCCTCAGCCGTGCCGACTACGGTAGGAGGCCTCGACCAAGGAGGAGCTTCTGCCATTGCGTTGGATGGAGATATTGGCCAGGCAAGTTTTTCTCTTTGATCTCAATTGCTGTTAAGGAATTTGATCATTTTGGTATTGCATTCATTGCCAACGATTTTAATGTCGCATTGCCTCCAAAGCAAATGCTCAGTTTTGCTTTGCTGTCAAAATTTAGGCCACCATTGAATTGTCTTTCAGCTAAGGAGCAGAAGTCCTTTTAATTCTTAAAAGCTTATAACAATGGAACATTGGGTGCAGTTTGCTGCCAAATATAAACCAATAATTCATTGCTTCAGGGTATAGACTGCCTCGAGACTTTCAGGGATATTGATGTTAGTGAATTGGGAGCTCTGGCACCTTTGGATGGTCGATATGCAAAGCAAAGTGAAGGGTCTTCGATCAATATTTTCAAAAGTTTGGCCTTATTTGGCTTAAGAGTAGCTGTGGAGGTATGATCATTTATTTTCATTCTTCATAATGACATGAGCACAAGTAAGCCCCTTCTTGTATGAACTTTGAAGATGGAGAATATGTGGTTTCAGATATACTGGCTTTTAAAATTATCTAAGATACCAGAGATAATGAAATTACCAAGATTTTCCAAGGAGGTTGAGTTGTTTCTTCTTTCCATCATTTCTAACTTCAACTTGGCTGATGCCTCTGCAATAAAGGATTTTGAAAGAGTTACAAATCACGATGTTAAAGCAGTGGAGTACTTCCCTAAAAAGAGAAGATCAAAAGCAACTCAGAGGTTTCAAAGGTATTATCTTCTGTTTTACTCTTTGCAACTGACAAGGGACTTGTGGTCCTTTATTGTTTTTTAATTACTTGGTCTTGTTTTATAAGCGAATCAAAGAGATCATTCATATGCTCATAGAGATTCTTTTTTTCCTAGCTGAAGCAATTTTATATGTGTTGTAGGAATCCATGTGCCATGCTTCATATTGTTTGTTATGAAGGTATTTCACTGATCTTAAAGTCCCATCTGCAGGTCCTTGAGTTTGTTCACTTTGCTTGCACTTCCCTGATATTAACAATTTGGCTTGTGGATTGATGCTTAAAATGGATTAAATGTACTTCTGCCAGCAATGGACAGGATCATTGCAGACATCCGTGGCATGGCTCATCGGTATGCATCATTAGCTATGCTGTCACGAACACATGGACAGGTACAATAATGGCAACCCCCACAAAGTTATTTGGCTACCTTAGCAAAATTGGCAAAAGTGTTCTTTATTTATTATTGGCTATTTTAAAAAGTACATTTGATGTAAATGTAACCACTGAATATAACTTTTGCTCTATGACCTAAATTAGCAGACTAGCAATGGTTTTGTCTACTTATTATTGGGTACTGTTAAGAAATATATTGGATATACAAATTCAAGGCCATAGGAAACCTCCAATACTACATCTTATTTTTTCATATGCTAGAAAGAGACTATGAGAGTTCTTAGTCTTGAATTACAATCTGCATCAAAATTTATGCTTTTTTTTAAAACGTTACTTTGTAATACTGCCAGGTCTCTGGGTCGCTAGACAAAGAACACTAACCTACATTCTGATACAACGTAGGTCTTTTTCTTCAGATGGGTCTTGCTTATGTTTAACCGTAAACCTGCTGGAAACACCTAAGCATTGCCAGATCTCACCAGGAAGAGCACCAATTAACTATTGAATGTTTGTCCACACCTAAATTGTGTTTGTCTTCAAGTTGAACTCCACAAGTAATCCATATGTGATATTTAAATTATTTCCTTATAGTCCTCTGCCAGCTAAAATGGGCTGTGAGATCTCTTATAAAACTTCAAGACTGCTAAAAGGAAAACCGGGATAGGCAACACTAAGCCACACACTGCTTGTGTTCTCATTTGCTTCTAGTGGAAATCATCTGCCCAATGCCCGGTATATCACCAGATGTTAAGCCAAGAGATTCTGGACAAACGGTTCCAGACATCCTAGATTTTCGGTTCAAAGAGAATGGCTAAAAGATTCCGTATTGATAAAAACAAGCTCCACAGTCAACTGGCTTAACATGGTAATGACTGGTTATAACTAATTCACTGGTTACGACTAATTCATAGTGGCACTGGAGATGTAGGTCAACGTATTGTTGTTGTAGTCAATCCTCCATTTTTTCCCATTGGTGTCAATCTAGCTGCATTCATTAGCAGTGTACCAGCATGACATTTGGTCCTATGGTTAGTAGATTTTTGCCGTAAATGGGGCCATGAAGAATAGTACATAAAGTTTATTCCTCCTGCAAGCCAGCAAGGCTCCTCTTGTAGTGACTGGCGGATGGGATTTTTAGGAACTCATGCAGCTCAAACAATTGTTAAATACGTAATTGTGCAACTTGGAGTAGAAGTGTTGGGGAAAACAAAGGACTGTTGAGGGTACTATTGAAAGGAATGCTAGGGTATTATTTGTTAAAAATCCACTTATTCTATCTTATGTTTTCGTGGTCTCTGAAAGCTGCTGATCTTGTCCGCTGGTTACTTTTCATTCTTAAACCGGATTATAATAATCTCATGACATCTTCAGTCTTTGAATTAATAAGGTCTGCCAGCTTTTGTTTACAAGTTTCTAAATCTCTAATATTTTCTTAAGTGTAATGGCCAAAGGACCTCTCGGCATTCATATCACACATTTTTTCTGTTCATAGCCAGCTTCTCCCAATACCACTTTGGAAAGGAAACATGATTTCACGAGGCTGCATGGTTGAACGCCAGGTTATAGCTAATGTTGAGATCCTTGGAAAGATGGCTGGTGCTGTTGGCAATTACAATGCTCATCATGCAGCATACCCTAATATAAACCGGAATCTGTGGTAGAACAATTTGTTTCATCTTTTGGCATCACCTTCAACCATATGTCACACAGGTGCGCGTCTCCTTTGAGACTGCTATATTATATTTGCAAATGAACGAATTTACACATTCTTTGTGTCAAGCTGAACCACATGACTACATAGCAAGACTGTTTGATGCAATCAGTCGTTTCAATAACATCCCACAGACCGATTTGATCAAGATATTTGGTTATATTTCCTGGGATTTCAACAGGTATTATCTGCATAGCAATCTGTTTTGTCTATATGATAGCCATGGGCCCAACTAATGCAATTACACTCCTGGCAGCCAGGCCTGCAGGTGAAGCGGGATTCTTCCACGACACATAAGGTGAATCCCATTGATTTTGGAGAATAGTGAAGGCAATTTGGCTGCCATCTTCACCTGGAGCCGCTTTTCAAATCAAGATGGCAGGTACAATATTTATGTTCAATTAATTGTGAAGGATGCTTTGTTGATCCACCACAAACTTTTGGATTACCTCTACTAATTGAGGAACTTACATCATTAACACATCTTTTATATAAAATATATAAATGTGTATTGTAAGGTGTTCATTTTTCCTAATGAATGCTAGTAGTTTTTATTGATTTTCCTATAATGCGAACCACTGCAACATGTAATTTTAATTCATGCACAGCCGATTTCTTACCACTGTGCGCTTACTAACAGAGCCACATTTCTGTGACATGGCTTCTGGCCGAATATATACGCTCCTTGGCCACTTTGGGGATTTTGGTGCCTTCCAGACCAGATGCAAAAGACAGTCACTTAATGCACCCCACAACCGGTTTCATATCCCACAGTCTCTAGATCTCCATACAATGCTTGTAGCCTAGACTCGACGGATTCAACCGCAAGGTTTAAATTCCAGCTGCCCTTTCTAGATATCTTTCACTTGTTGCTTGCGGGAGTACACTGAAGTGATCAGTAAGCTGGAGGTGATAGTCTAGCTCTCACATCATAATTTTTATGCTGGCCTTTCATCGCTCTTTCCTCACAATTTTAGTTGATATCGCTAATGGAGAATGCCATTCTCATGACCTGAACTAACATTGGGAGGTTTCAGAACCCATCCAAGACTGCAAGTTCTTATATATTCTCTAGTATCCCGGATAAGGATTGCAAACCTGCTGTGCTTAGATACGATATATTACGGCATCCAGGAGCCATATGAAAAGCTGAAGAAATTCACCTCGGTCGCGGAAATTACAAGTAATGCTAGAATTTAGGAGAAATTGAACCGCCAGAGAATGTTAAAGAAAGCTCCAAGAAATTTTGACACCCGAGAGTTACACAGGGAGACGTATGCAGCCTTCACTAGCAAAGGGTCTACTTGTTATTTTCCCTACATTAGATACGCTTATTGGCCATGTGTTAACTTCCAAATGAGTTTGCATGTCTCTCAGTTTCTAAATAAATTTGCTGTATCTATATCAGTTAAGGATATAGGTCCAATTAAGCATATACCAATAGCGAGAGGTTTGTTTCCCCTTTGGTCACCACCTTGTTTTGATTCTGGATTTCTTAAATCCTAGATGTTTTATTAGTATTTCAGGCTCATTGAAGAGTATTCTTATAATGCTCTTTGCTATGTGCTTTGCACTTTTGTTCTTATTACTAGAGAGATAATAGCCAGACGCCATTGACACTTTTTGCACCAAGTGTGAAGCACCACTTCTCACAATCATCTGTTATCGAGTATGAAGCAGCTCCAAGCCTCATCATCAGATGTAAAAATGAGATCTGATTTGTTAAACAGAGACTTAAGAATGCCATGTATAGGGTCATGGAAATGGAAAATGGCGGGGAGTGGACTCCTAATTCTCCTGATTCTACGTCAAGGAACCAAGAGAATAACAGGTACCAAGGAATTCACAGGTTAATCAAAAATCACAGGAATGACTCAAACGTCACCCTGGATTTCCCTCGATCTTCATTTAGATAACATCAACAACTGTATGCAATACAAATGCCACGGCTTCAGCCAAATTAATCTGACTATTCTTTCTTGACCATGGATTATTGCTGCTCACAGTTTTATTCCTTCATTGAGGTCGGAAATTTAGAGCTGTGCTTTTAACAGCTACTGTGTAACTAAGAACACCGTAAAGGACTGCCAGCCCAATCCAAGTTCTCTCATCCAATAAATAGGTGGACAATATGTCACTTTTTTTTTGAAGGCCCGCAATGCAAGATTTTATTCTGCATTTTGTCCTTTTACTCTGCATTATGTAGTTTTTATGCCACGTCCTGACTTTTTTTTACTGTTCTAACATTTCCACCTGCATTCAAACACGTGTCACGCTTGGAATTGAGCTCCAGCTATCCTCTACATGCTGAGAGAAAGGCTCCGTGGCCTCTTCTGGAAGGTCTGTGAGTCTACTGAACTTCCGGGAAAGAAGGCCACATGGCCTTTCCCTATACATAACAAGACGGTTTTGCACGCCATAGTTCGAAGGGTTTTGAAGCAGAAGTGTGGCATAGCGAAAATTCTTCAAACAGAAATGTCACCTTATGTAAAAGTTGTCTAGGAACACACCGGATATAAATTCCCCAAGACAAAAACAAATAACCAGTTTTCCTGACCCATCAAATAGGTGCTGCTGCTTAAGAAGTGGATCAAAACCAACTCTAAAAAAGAAACCAAATAACCTTGTATAAGCAAGTACACATAGCTACATCAGTCATGGGACAAAAAACAAAGTCATCGTGCATCTATGGTGTTTTCCACGAGGATTGGCGACGAAAATCTGAATCCAGGTCAGGCAATCTGACCAAAACCTAGTCTTTTGAGGTTGAGGCGCTCTCACGGAACCTGCATGCCTAATCTGAACCACAAGAAAACCTTTGAGGTTTCCGAGGCCATTCATGGGAAAGCACCCTAAGTCATGGCAATGCACTTAGCTGCATCTATTCCTTGTCAACACCCCGACTTTCTTTATGCTGCCCATTATCATTTCTGAACTAGTTCAATACAGAGCTTAGAGATGCAACATTATCTCATCTAGTGAGCAGTATTTCCAAAATAATGACGCAGACAGCAGACATCATTTTCGGGTTGCAGCATGAAACCGTTTACAGTTTATGAACTCACATGAAAATCCGCTCAACGTCACGAGTTTACTATTCGGCTGGCAGACAACCTAAATTTCAAAGCAGAAAAAGCAATAATATATACACTGCTACCTTTTGATTCTTCCCCCATCTCCCTGCCCGTTCGCGCCAAATCTATCCAAATCTACTTGCCAAATTTATCTAGGTGAAACAATGCAAACAACTTCTGTGCAGGGTGCTGATCTAGAGAGCAACCAGTTGGAGAAATCCAGATATTTCAAAGATTCAATCTTGTCTAGATATACAAGAAATGCACTGGCCAATTGTAAGCAGGAATCTTCCCATCAATATGTTGTTGTAATAAAGCCTGTCGTAGAAGCACACCTACGTAGCAGGCCAACTTTCAGGACCCAAGGACCGGGCGGTTCAAGAATCGAATTGTTTGTCTTTAGAAAAATACATGCTTGTTCAGAAAACTGCAGGAGCTACTTATAAATTTATCCCTCACTATCTCCGCAGGTTCATGCAGTTTTATGGTATTAGGATCCACAATTCAGACCTTCCACCACCTCCCGCAGCAATCGCCCATGAGCTGAAGAGCAACTAAATCCAATATTTCCTAAATAGTCAATATTTACATTCCCGCCTTCACTTTTTCTAAAGAAACGTGTTCTGGTGCTTAAGAGTTTGAGAAAGAAGTTGTCTTTTTTCCTGCAAGTGTTTTAAGCTGTCAATACCTTCATTTGTGCACAGCTTTTCCCTTTCTAAATGGGTCAGGACTTTGAAATCCCAAGGTAAGTAGTTTACGCTGAGCTTGATTTAAAAGCCGCCACTTTTTGCCCACGCTTGCCTCCCCGGCCAATTTTCGCCCATGAAATTGATTTGAATTTTGACGCACCCTGTTACACAGTATACAGAGTATTCGAAATCCAGAGGATTACCCATTTTGATGTCAATTCAGTGTTTGAGAGGCTTGAGAAGACGGTGAAGAACAATTGCCTTGCACGAAGAGCACGAATTTGGCGGTTCCGGCACCCACAGCGCACTTAGCTATTTTCCCTTCGACCTCTCCAACATTCACAACACTAAAAACATTAAGCACAAAAATTTCCGTGACCTCGGTCCCAAGAACACAAAAATCCTGAAAACAGCGAAATCGAACCTAAACCGCTGATTCCGGCCACTTTTGGATCCCCTTCACCTTATTGCAGTCGACGAATTTAATCGATCCCTATTCTCCACACCTATTGTCCACGTGGAATTTTTTGCCCCTATACACCTCATCTTTTTTTCGCCACATCACCAAAAAACAGCTCCCACAATTTTATATGATGGAGATAGTCTGCAAACGAAAGACATTTGACATGGTGGTGGACGATGCTCTGTTAAATGGAATTAAATTTCTGTAGTCCAACGTAGCAACTAGAAAGATGAGAGTTATTCCCTCCTGCTGACGAGGAATAGATATGGAAATCAATCTATGCAGACGTAGCTAGTATGGGGCCCATATAGTCACGGGTTAGTCGAGTAGAGGTGGCTTTATAGAGTCGATCTCAGGTGATGTAAAATGCAAAAGCAATCTAGGGTAGTTGCTTTTGAGCCAGGAACCCAGCTACGTGATGTCACAATGTGGTTCAAGGCTAATCCAATCATAGAAAATGAAAGGGGTCATTACGCCAAATTTTGAAGAAGCCCCGTTGATAGGCAATTGCTCAACAAAGCCGGGTGATCGGTTGGAAGCATTGTCGGCCAACATGGATTTCGTGATGATGAGGACACCAGAAGATTTTCTAGCACTTGGTAAAGTAATCCTCCGCCGGATCACAACCAAATTTTCCATGTGACTCGACCCCTTACTTTTTGATTACATAGTTAGCACTAGAGTAGTCCCTTGATGGACCATAAATGGTTCATTTGTACAGCTTTAAAATTTTTATAAAACCAATGGCAATGTAAAATCCAATTAAACCCTTTCTACATCGCTAATATATGGGCGCTCATGTTATGCAGAAAAAATAGTTGAAAAATGCATATACCCCTTAAAATGCATGCTTTTAGGTGAATCAAGGTCGAAGTCCGGCTTTGTTTCATGTTTACATAATGTAAACCGTTTCAATAGAAGGATTTTTGATTTTTCATCATAACGATATTTTTCATAATGTGCTGCGATGAAATACGTAAAACCTCGTTCCAACCGTAAGTCTAGAAAGGGAAAGATAGGACAACGGAATTCCAGGTGAATGTGATCAGAAAGTTGGACGGAATATTGATGTGCAGGCGCGATTTTCATATTCATACGTCGGATGATATCAAGATAAATGTAGCGGAAGATAAAGTAGATAGAGCGATTTCGACGAGTCAGATAACATTTATTATATATGCCGTCCATGTCTGGATTGACTAGATTTTTTTACAAATGACAATTTCATTCAAACCAAATGCCAACCGTCAATCACGCTACTATAATTTAAAGCACATATACTTCATCATTATAATGCATCTATTGAACCATTACAATGCAAAGCACTTATAAGTAATCAAAACACATTTATCTTCGATCGATAATAATTCGAAGATGGCGTAGATATGGAAGTTCGCTCGCCATCACATTCCATTCCAAATTCATGACGCTCTGGTTTATCACCTGCGTTCCGTCGGTGCCTCATTCTTATCCTTGGCCTTACTTTATTCCCGTTCTGTAACGCCCCGCCTAAGCACCTAATTGATGAAATGGATGGTCGATAATATACACAAAGAAGAAATCACGGTGAATGGCGTGAGAGATACAGAGGATAAGGCAAAGGGTCAACGCTTAAAAGGCTAATTGTCGGGCCGGAAGTTTGGTACGGGCAACAAAGGGTAATCATAGCCAATGGAGTGAAAAATGGAGGGGATCGTGGAGCACCGAGTCGCAATGCACACGGTAAGAGAGCAGTAGATTATGTAATTTTGAACGCATCGAAAGCAGAAAAAGTCGTAGGACTAATGCTCGTGATCACGACCGGAAATCGAAAATATAGACCGGATCAAATTAACACTCAAAGGGGTGGGACGTATTAATGAATCAATAACACGTGGGAAAAAGGAGGAAGAGAAAAACGAGGATGAGGATCCAATTTCGAAAAATACACGATACATTCATACAAACGGCCGTGGAGGAAATGGGAAAATGGGAATGGAAAAACACAATGCGAATGACAATGGTAATATACTCAATGACATCATGGTGAGTAGCAACGAGGTATCTGGGAAAAGAACGTAACTCAAAGAACAAGGCCTTCAAGGCATCGCGATGGTATGATGACGAAAGTGTAGAGAACAAAAAGAATAACCAAAGAGCACATAGGGAAGGAGACATACCGCATGTAAAAAGATACATAATGGAACAAAATCTGGTGGGAGAAATACCGAGAAACTCCAGATAAGATTAGTGGGCACCGCACTAACACCAATGCCGGCAGATTCTGGATAAACCATGCTTCAACATGCAAGAGGTAATGATAGCCCCTACACAGATGGCTAACCACAAAGCCTTCTGGATCTATACACGGCCCGGGATCATGGAATTACTCGAATGTAGTAAAACAGTAAATTGGTAAACAGTCAACGAGATTTTCAACGGGCATAATACATATTGTGGCTTCCGCATTGTGGGACGCATAATAGAGTCATACCTCTACATAAGGCGAAGCGTGCAAGATCCAGGAAACTATAGAACAATAATTGTGAGTTCCATTTTCGCAAAGTGGTTCTGAAAGGCACCGACAACAAAAATTAAAGAAATGGGCAGAAAAGGGGAAACATGAGAGCAATAAGGGGCAAGCAGATTCAGCCGCAATCAACCACGCACCATCTAGTAACCCTTCGCATATTAAATAGAACGTAAAAAGTTACACATGGAAGAAAGATCATCCGGCCGCTTTTATAGATTTCTTCGTGAAAGCATTCGGCCACGCCTCCCCGGGGGAGAAGCTATTACAAAGGTTGATGGACATGCAAGCCCCAAGAAACATGGTAGGATCATTGCAAGACTATACCATAGGGTATATGACAAGATAGAGCAAGAAGGACAGCCAATAAACCGTGGGATTAATGACGCAAACGTGGTTGCCCGCCATCCCCAACTCTATTTGGGATATACATTAGATGCGCTGGGTGTGGTTACATAGCGTAATCAACAAGGGGAAGAATACTCTACGCAATGAGACAATAATGGCTAAGGTACCGACATGCTATACCGACGATCCGAAAGTATGATGGCTACAAAAAATAAGGGGATGCACAGCATCGCTAAAAATTCTAGAACACCTGCGGAAAAACCCGTTAACGGGTAAAACCTAGCAAAAACTAAGATAGTCATCTTCGGCCATAAGAAATCGTGCATGACCCTTCGATATAGGGAAACAGGAAATAGCTGAAACAACGGAATACATATATCTAGGGTGGGGCCAATGCACATGGCATAGGAAGTGGCCTAAGGGTGCGCATACCAAGTTCCAATCGCCTATAGGAAGTTATTTCAATATGAAGAATTTTCGCAACAAAGCGAATAATTGACCTGGGACATCAAATGTTACTTATTCCCGGCAGAGTAGCCACTACCTCGCCATATGGGGCGTAGCTTGGGGTCGCGCCCAGGGGCCGTGCCCAACGCATAAAAAATGGGAAAAATCAGAAGGAACCTTAGCAACAAACAACAAGAATTTAAAGTATGGACAACACGCCAATCGACAATCATGGTCCCCCAAACAGGGCAAAACCAATGGAGGTGAGAGCATGAGAGGACCATAAGGCACCCGATTAAGACAATGCGGAGACCTTCGTGGGAAATTATCTAGTATTGCAATCAATCAATCAACAAAATGACACATTCTCATAAAGCAAATAGATGGCTAAAGATGTGGCAAAATGGACCGTAGAGATAGGATTAAAACCCTGAGCGGACCCCAATAAACAGCGGCAGTGGAATGAGGGAGGGGGCAGACAGAGCCACAAGAGCATGGCCGAAAACACATAGGATCCAAGACAATCTGGCTCATGACGCTTTTGACCCAGACCAGCAGATAGACACATCAGATGTATCGGATAACATATCGAAAAAGCCAGAAGAGATATTTGGCTAGGTTCAGGATGGGGAGTCACGACCGAGAATCAAAACACGTGGAGGGGAATAGACAAGCGCGAGGACCGGATAATCACCGGACAACGTGAGTAGAGATGAGAAACCACATGATTAACGATGCCCGATATACGAAGACATCGTAGACAAAAGTACGTAAATATAAGATGGGGCAACTACTATATATTCGATGACACAATAATCACTGAGATTTAAGTGACATCTGTGTGGAATGATGATCGCACACGAGAAATACACAAAGGAAAGAGTGTCAGAATATGAACCGCACAAAAAGCGGCCTCCGTATAAACCCTACAACAAATTGTTCGGGCTTAAAGTCGTGATTGATAACGACAAGATCACCGTGACGCACGAAGCCGGCAGCGTGATGCCGTAATAATAGAAAAAGTCAGCCTTCGTGGTGCTGCTACATCATATTAGCGTGATGTGCTAGGTAGCCTCTTTTTAGGGAGCTTCATGCTGGCTACAAGTCTGTGGGCTCGAGGGCAATAAGGACGCATAATGTCTATTCTATTCATTCTATTCTATTCTTTGAAGGACTCCACAAACTTTTATTGAAACTCAAGCTAAAAAGCAAAATACAAATGCAGAGGTGGAATAAAGTCTCAGAGGATAATCATGATCCATCAGGTAGAACCACCAGCCTATGCATAAGACAACATACCTGGGCCAGGGACTCAATCTGATAACTGCCGCCATAGAGTAAGTCATCGAGCAATGGTAAGCTCTTGCATCAATTCTAGCTTGTGCTGCCTTGTAGGACAACCGCAGGAGGAATGACCCAAACCCCCTAAAGATAGATTAGCCTTCGCCTGTGATGGACCATAACAGCCATCCCGATGTTAATGAAATGCTTGGCCCGCGAACTTAGTTCCAAGTATCCACGGGATAGACAAATTAAGCACTTCTCACGACTCTGTCAATGTCACATGAAAAGAGAGCAGCCAAGACCAAATAGGCCGAGATGAACACATAAAAAGAAACAATGCTCAATGGTCTTCGCCCTTTGCTTGCACAATGGGCGTAGTACCGACACTCGAGGATCAACCGGTGACAAGCATCGTGTTTCACACGAGGGATATCTCAGGAAGAATTCGCCACTCAAAGCACAACCACCTTAGATGGAGTAGTTTATCCTAAGCTCCAAGTCCACATAACAATGCCTCCAATTAGGAGGTGAAAGTCAAGGGACCACCAGCGGGATGGCGAAGGATATCAATATTGACAAGCAATTTATACATAGAATTCATGCCTATGCTCATGAATACTGGTGGAACTCCCACATGCACCTCTTCAATAGCTCAAGCAACCAATGACGTAGTACTAGCACCTTAGTCAAACAGGTCCCAGTCCCATCAGAGACAAATGAGAATTTGCCTGGAAAGATTCGGCCGCCATGCCTCCTAAACCGATGTTACAGCCCGCCATCTCACATCTATCTACCCGCGGTTGAAAGCTTCAGGGGAAACCTCCACCTGCTTTTCTACTGGGCGAGGTGTTCGCCAAGGCTGCCCATTGGCTCCACTTTTGTTCACAATAAGAGCCGAGGTCCTCTCACAGCTATTTAAGCTAAGGCCAAGGTGTGATGGGATGTGAGTGTGGGTTGAGTATGGAGGGATGGTTCACGTGAAATTTGTAACCGCATGCCGGGATGACACGCTCTTCTTGTTGTCGACATAGACACCCTCGAACGCAAAGCTTCTTCGAGCACTTTCTCTTGAAGACCCAGTCTCGCCGCTTGGCCAAAGTGTTCTCGACATGGACGCTTGATGGGTTGTGCCATTTTCCTTCTATTATATTCTAGTCTATTCTATTCTATTCTATTCTATCTTCTATTACTACTAAGATTAAAAACCCTCAATTTGTTTTTGAGGAAAACTCGGGTAGTAATATGTATGATGAGAGACTAAAGATACATTACATCTTGAAAGATCCTAACAAACCCACTGAGGTTGTATCAAGCAAAGGAAGCCATGAAGGGCGTAACTCAACTCCCCAGATGGGGATCGATGTGAATGCATGACATTAATGGTATTCATCCTCAATGGCATCATAGGCAACATCGATGCTTTCCATTCACGACCTCTGAGCCTGTTTTTCTGCCTCACTGACTGATGTGCATCTGCATAATTGGATTTAATTAACTCAGAGATAGAAGCAATGGACCTCGACCACTCTCGCATCTTCTAAGATGATTTCAAGATGCACTTAGTCAATTTCATATTCTCAGCATGACAATCATCTCAAAGGTAACAAGTTCTACTACAGAAGATTCCTTTCACCTTGGTGCTTAGAGGAGAGATGCAAAATGAGAGAAGTGGATCCAAAAGAAGTGGGCAGCTTTATCATGGAGATACAACAATTATTCTAGACTGGCCACATTCAACCATCAAGTTTGGCTACGTTTAGATAGCGAACCATATATTATTATGTAGAATCTGTAATTCTGATTTGATTGTATGGCCAAGGGCTAAGTCATAGTTTTACCGGCTTTGCCCGCTTCTCAAATAATTTTCATTATGTTTGGCACGTTCGGGTCATTCTAGCCCACGTATAGGTCCCATAGCCTATTAGTCTCCTCGTAAACACAAAGAATCTATTCTAACCATTATATTTTCAAGCGACGATGTGTACTCAGTGTAGCCAGACCGTGATAAGTAAGCCGGGTTGACTCGAGCGAACGAAGCCGATGTTTTAACTTGTTCTGTGGCACTCCCACCGCAGCATTGCCGAGGAAGTGCTATATCGAGGCATTGACGCAAGTTATGGTGGGTCCTCTTCACTTCCACCAGGTGCATCTCGCGGTTTTGTGCATTCCATCATGATAATCAGCTCGCTCTCCTTCCAATAGGCTTTGAGGCATCAGCAGATCCATGGGTCAGAGGCTGTGTTAGAGACGACATACTATATAGCCACCTTCTGTGGCAGATAATGCTACCGAAAGCCAAGGGTTAAGGATACGACAGGGTCTCAGACTTTGACCCTCGTGATGTTGTTCAAAGGACAAGCGGCGTAATCATGATTTATTTTCAAATTCCTTTAATAATTTTCTAAATCTACCAATGCCACATCTATGGTAGGGCAAAAGCCTTTTGGGCAATAGACGGAGATATGATTCAAGACCGGTCGATAACTAGTAGTCTCGAGAACTCCCAAGCTTGATTTCATCTTCTAAGCCATGATCAGCACATGGATGTACTCTGACTCACACCAAAATTCCAACGCTGGGATGGGGCAAGTTGTGCCACATCATATTCACTCTTAATTACTGGTCGTTATTTTGATTGCCCTCAGGGCGAAAAGTTCGCTTATAGTTTTTGGTATATTCCAGGTATATGCCGACATATACTTAGAATATGCTAAAATCAAGTCTAAACCTGCTTCAAAGAATCAAGGGTCACCTATTGCCCTCTAAGTCAAGCTCGAATCACAAACCCTGCTGCGATAATTGCTTATCATGGATTCGCCGGTTCTAGAATGCATCTACAAGAGGAATCCACTCTTCTTCTTACTATCAAGATCAATATTTTTCTGGTTTAAGCATACGACCTCTCTGTGTAAAGATCTTTGGGGCTTCGTGTCAAAATCGTGATTCTTTGTTTGGGTTTTTGGATGCAGTAGGCCAATCTTTGCAAGGTTGCAATCGATAAACATTTATTGCCCAAGAATCGGACCATTTCCACACTGTACATTCGCAGCTTGGTGCAAGATCCATTGGTGCAGATCCATTGGTGCGTAACAAATGCTAGATAAAAACTCTTCGAAAGTTCCGCGCTCGGTACTACTGTAGGTGAGAAATAAAAGGTTTTCTTAGCTTAAGATTCTGCATCTTTTTAGCAAAGAATTTACTTCAGTTTTATCCTTCCTTACTTTTTCTTCTCCTCGCCTTCCTTCTAATCTTTCAAAGATGGTTCTTTTTATAATGATCTTATCAATGTATCGCACTAATTTTAACTCTCGCATTGTAAAATCAAAATTTATTTATTAGCGAATCCAAAGTTGGCTTTTTATGCAATAGTTGATATTTACATTTGTGATCCAAAGATGGGAATTAGAATGGACCGCATAAGTGTGAAGGCTATTCCATTGGCCTCGACCTTAACAATGTCAAAGAATCGGCGATCCCTTTGTGCAATTATGCTTATTAATGCCGAGATTTGATTTGCAGCAACAATCCTTCCATTGAAGAGATTTTTGAAAAGGATGTACCGCTTCTGGAATGATGATGCGTAAAAGAATTTCGATCTACTAATAAGATGGCACCGAAATTGCATTAACTCTTCCCCGATTGAATAAACCACATAGTGTGCTCGTGATGCAAGCTGTAGTGCTATTGGTGCATGGGACACCCATTGGCTTCACATTAGTCGCATGCCAAAAGCCTTCCCGAAAGGTGGCTACGCGACTTATGAGAAAGGAGCTGATCGGCTTCGGCACATGCATTACATTATTTGATATGTCGAAAGTGAAGAGTGATGATTAAATCAATTTTTGGCGTTGTCCAATATTTAGAATCAATTCTTTTTTTTCACACAAAGCCTAACCAATGGCATGTTAGTCTAGTGTAGTTTAGGGTATGCTTCAACCTCGAAACATTATGGTGCTTCTTTTCTTAGTTTATCTTCACTTTGATCTGGTGGGCTATGGAATCTTTTGCCAAGCTTATGTATATTTTAACACTAAGTTCAAGCTTTCACACTAAATTCAACACCGCTTAAACTCTTGACAATAGGTTAGGATCTCTTCATAGCCTTTTAGTTAAGCAGCCTTTCCTTCTTAAATTCTCGACCTATTAAAAATAAGAAATAATGTCACATGCCCATTTTGTAGGGTGCACCAAGATACAAATTTAGAATAGGTGGTCATTTATCTGTATCAATGATCTCGCTTTGGAGCTTTGCTGCTTGATTAGTATGTTGATTGCTTGCTGCTCACAAAGGCAACCGGGACTCAAGGTTTGCTTGAGGCAATTGACTTTCTAATTACCTAGATTTGGCATCACATTAGCCTAAGCACGGCGCCGGATTTAACCAAGACCGTGATCTTCACCAGCTACATTGCCCTCAAAACCATCACATAAAAAATGCAGAAACATTGTACCGCGATCATGCGGTGAGAAGGCATCAATATGAATTTTTCTAATTCTGTGGACCTCTTAGAGTGAAAAAACTTGAATCAAGCAATTCCCCATAGTAACGACAATGGTTTGGAAGGCTGGTTATTTATACTAGAGCAGTGAGCCGGGGTAGATGAGTCTCGATGATAGAAGGTAGATTTGGCATGTGCAACTCGTTTCAAGCAGATTTAAGAAAAAGTTTTTCATAAAAATTTGAGCGTGTTACTGACCTCTTCCTCTCGCATCCTAAGATTTACCTTTATTCCTCATGCGATTTGCTGCAAGCTTCTTGGTGATTTGGTTTAACTCATTACTTTTCCAACCAGCTTATCCCAAAGGTCCATTAAAATGCACACAAGGTCCAAAGGTCTCTATTTTCACATTCACTTTGTATGTAAGCAACATATGGGTGGATCCACTGCCAGGAAGAGGAAGCTATTGCTACCAAACCATCTGGCTACAATAGTTTCGACGACATCGAAAGCCTATTTCGCTGTTGCAGAAGGAGCTGGGCAGATGTATTTTGATCTCTCAATCAAACATG
Source organism: Isoetes taiwanensis (assembly GCA_021234155.1). Lineage (NCBI taxonomy): Eukaryota > Viridiplantae > Streptophyta > Lycopodiopsida > Isoetales > Isoetaceae > Isoetes > Isoetes taiwanensis. The sequence goes on along the minus strand of JAJEKV010000001.1, from coordinate 49,159,304 downwards.
ATAGGAAGGACCGGATTTGGTATATGCACCCATATAATTGTGGGATTTAAGAAAAAGCCTTCACATATGTTAGAGCAAGAGCATTTGGTATCCTTTGTATTCCACAGCAGGATTCATTTGTTTTTCATATTAGAAAAAGCTTTCTACAAGCAACCATAACTAAGGTACAATGCTTCATCGCATTTGATGTTTTTTCCCAAACAACTTATCCAAAGATATCCATTCAAATGCATGTGGAAAGCTTATTTCAAGAGTTAAAGCCCGGGCCGCCTACATTTACCATCCAGAATGCATAAGTCTTGCCATGAGGAGGTTAAGGACCTTGTTTTGCACTTAAGATTGCCATAGGGAAATCTCCGAGGAGGCCACATATGACGCTTTTGAGGACAACTCATCCATACATTAAATACAACAAGGGTTGTGCTTGAAAAACATGAATGGAAAGTATCTAGGACTAAGTGCATCATTGAAAAATGAATTGGTTTTTCTCTCGGTGGAACCATGAGAATTCAAAACATTGTGGTTATTCTTGCGCCTACGGATGATTTATGTGAACCTGCACGATCTTTTAGGATAGGGCCGAGGTAGGGCAAATGAGAAAATGGGCACTTCATTCTTACCAACCATCATCTCACGATCAAGTTTTGCCTAAGTGTTTTCCACAGAATAGACTATCGAGCTCTCCCTCAAACTTGTAAATAACAATTTATTTCTTAAAGAACACATCCACGTTTTGCTCTTCATGATATTGTATATTTCATGGAGTTTATTTTCATAATCGGTATCAAACACCACTTTTCTATTACACTCATTACATTTGCTTTATTATCGGTACTATTTCCATTTATTACAATGACGCCATGAAAGGGATGCCTTTAGAAAGCAAAGAAACCGCTTTCATAACATGGTATCCAAGTGGGGAATACACAATACAATTTTTGATTTGTGACTTATTACAATGACACCATGAACTTTTAAAGCTTCATTCTCGCTTTCATCATATGGGAATACACGATAATAAACCTTATGTTTGGTAGAGGTATTGTAATTATAGTTTTTCTTTTGATTTTAAGCACATTTCTCCAACAAAACTTTGATTATCATGTGAGAAATACGTAAGATAACATGGCAAATAAACATTGTGGCATACAATGGCAAGTAATTTTGGGTGATGCAAAATAGACGGAGTCACCGCCCCTAAACATTGGAAGCATCTGTCAAGCCAGATTGCACAAAAAGAGTTTTGTCTTGTTAGGGGACAAGCGCTAAAGCTATATATTGAAATACAAGGCTAAAGCTATATTTTGGCATGTTGTCAGATTCATCAACGCATTAACTTCGGGCCAGGGGTGAAAGTTACGACTTACTTTCTAAAAGTCATCTAATAGTTTATTAACTCAAATACAAAAAGCCAAATCTAATCCACATATTCAAAACTAATGATTTACACATACAACCAATGCAAGATTAACAAGCAGTGCCTGCATGAGGGTCAGTTCTCCTCAAGGGTCCGGAGAGCGTGTTTCATGGGTTCCGCTTTCTTTGAGTTGGTTCTGTTTGTTTCAGGTGGAGCCATATAAATGCTACTTAATACAAGCTATTTCTTAGTCTAAGAAGGCCATTGTCTATTTGGACTTGGAACTTATGACATGACTAAGATAGTACAAACAAACCAAGAGCAATAGCGCATGGTGATTTTTATGTAGGTTTTATTAACACAATTGATCGGAATTCATGAGAAGAATATTTAGTTGTGGAACCACCAAGAAAGCGTGTAGAATATGGTGTTTACATGTTTATGCCTACTAATAACAGATTACGTGATGCTCAAAATATGCCAATAACGCCCAAAACCCATTACCAGTTGTAAACTATTAGCCAAGTTAAAACACTCGAAATCATAACTGTGTTCTAGCAACTTCTTAATGTTCACATTAAAGTAGAATATTCTACACCTTTAATCGTTACAACTCTGTGATGACCAACACACCATGAACTTAGTCGATTTGTGTTAATAAAACCCTATAACAATCATTACATGATAGAGTAGCAACTTTATTAATAAAACACAAACACTATTGCTCTTGGGTTCGCTTACTATCTCGCTATGTCATAGTTCGAGTCCAAATGCATAATAGCTTCTTGGACTAAAACTACAACTCAAGCAAGAAGATTTATACCTAGCCTAATATCAAATAGCACTCCAACCGAAAGAATTTAAATGTATTAATACTTGGGCCAATAGGACAACCCTCGAGCGCAGTTGACTCCGCTTTGTACTTTCTAATTTCAACTCATGGTTTACCACCAAGTCATGGTTTCCAAAGCTATGGTTTAGGTAAAACCACGTTACCATTGTGTTAGCCCTAATAACTTGATGGAGGGGGAGCACCTTGAACGCAACGCATGGCTTGACAGTGGGCGATTTCGAGACTCCCAACGCGCTGAGATTGAAGAGGATGAACCCAATCATGAAGATATGCTTCGGATCACCTGCTCCTGTGAGTTAGATTCTAGTGATTTCTGGTTTTCTCCATTTTACCTGCTGTTTTAAAAGAATCAGAATTGGTATGTTCTATTCTATTCCTTCTTCGGGCTTCAAACCGTCGACATATATAGAAATTAATTCGTTAGGAAACATGCATTGGAAGTTTAATAGATGGGGCATGAATAACAGATGCATTTGAGTAACGGTACGTTGTTGGATAAGGTTTCTGTTTAATATCATTATCGTGAATTTTGTGCTGCAAACCCAGGAATCCATTAAGATAAAAGAAAAAAAGAAGAAGAAAAGAAGGCTACTACTGTTACCGGAAATGTGTCAGAGGAAGTGAAAATTAGTGCTAATGGAGAACAAACTCAGCATTCCACGATGAAGAAAGAGAAATAAAGAGGATGGTGAAAGTGCAGATCCAGGTTGATTTCCTGTCATCAAGCATAGAACGTATATATTTTAGGTTCATCTTATGCTCCAGATTCGATTGGATAACTTCCAGACCATTTTACACGGGATGGCCAATCTTTCGGTCGCGCATACCAACTCATGGGCCTCACATGATCATGCCCTTTGGCAGTTCAACAAAGCCACCCACAAGGAGTTCACCCATTTCTTATTGGCATCTGTTTTTCATCTTGTGTGCTCGCCGGCTTTTGCAGCCTGCGTGCATTAAAATCATGTTGTCTTAATACTGGCCCTGCCGCGAGCCTTCTATGTAGAATTTACTGAAAATGCACAAAAATCCTGATGAATGCTTTTGTGGTTTGTGCGGAATAGATTCTGCGTAAAGCGCAGCGCGCGGATTTTTTATGGTTGCTGTCATTTTAGATCCATCTCAGTCAAGCATTAGGTTCCACGCCCGCACACAAAAGTAATCCTATATTATTTGCTGCATGCCCATTGGAATTAGACATGCTAAAAGTACTCACAGTTTATTTTATCGGGGCCTCGACAGCCTAGCATGCCTACAAACGCCTTTTGCCAATTGTTCTTATCTTTTCAACCCCAAAATATCTAGGAACGGAGTTTTGGAACTGAACTGTAAAATTAATGTTAGCTCCTTAGTGCCGCCTCCATTCTAACAGTGAAATTAGCTAATTTAAGTTCTGAACACTGGTGCGTCTGAAGAACAGCTCTGTCCATAAGGTCATCTAAGAGGGAAAACCACACAGGCAGGATAGCCTTAAATCTCATTGATCATGCAATAGCTCAAGAATGAACTGCATGAATTATCTCTTTCTGGTCACCTGCACTTGGGAAACAATGGAGCCCGCTTTTTACCTTTAGCTAGAAATCAATGGGGCACATTGATATACATAGTGAATCAGTGTAGCTCATCATTGTACTAACTTAGCTTTCCTGCTGTTATACAGGAAGAAGAAAATTGTCATGGGCGACTGATCCACCATCAATACCTGCAGACGGAAAGCCCCTCTGAGAGTTCCCTGAAGGCGAAATTCCAACAGTATAAGGATGAGTAAACCAAATGCTTAATAAATTTTTATGCATTATCTCTAAAGACCTTACAGTGTGTAGGATTGAGTTTTTTCTTGGTTACTTAGGTACCTTTCAGGCAATTGGTTAATCTCTATCGTTGCTGCAATGTTTTATCCAAAAATTCTTTTGTTCATATTAGGTAGCCATGAAGGAAAGCGGCATTTTTTCAACTGAACATATCTTTATCGATGAATGAACATGAGCTGTCAGTTATAAGCATCCAGCAGAGAATCTGCCACCAGATTTTGTACAGTATATATTGTTGTTTTTATGCTGCATTTGTGGCATCCATTTTGTTTCTTTTGTAGGGACGCTATGATTGTGTGACATGAAGTTTGTAATGTTAAATATAAAGAACTTTAAAAAATGGTTGTCATATTTAACAAGAAACCAATTTTTTTCACAGTAACCTATGGAGAGAAACATCTGAAGGATGACAGCCTGGACTTGGTATGTAGGAAACCCTCGCCATTCCAAGTAGCCTCACTGCCAGAGCTTTCATAGCTAGCTTTTGGGTCAATGTAGGATATTTCGTGACTACTATTTTGTTGAATTCAGGTGCACCCATTGAAAGTTTCAAGGGGTTAACGTGGAAAAAATTATATATATTCGTCGATCTGAGTAACATTCCACAGATCAACGGTTTGCACAAACGAAGATGAAAAACATCCCATAAAATCAGCCAGCAAACAACAAACCAGATAAAAACCTATAAAAATCCTTTGTATGTAAGTTCCAACCTCCTTATATTCACTTGATATATATATGGGACAGAATTATCAAAACATAGGACACGCTAAACCCTAAACCTCCTGCTGCGATGGCCATTGTTCCTCCCAAACTAAGCTTTGATATGCAACAGCCTCTTCAGATTTTATTGTAACTTATCTAATTCATCCTACTCAAAAGCTAGAAGTTCGGCATCAACCCTCCTATCCTTAAGGCTCTGCATCACGCCCATTATTTTGTCCTCAGCCGTGCCGACTACGGGTAGGAGGCCTCGACCAAGGAGGAGCTTCTGCCATTGCGTTGGATGGAGATATTGGCCAGGCAAGTTTTTTCTTTGATCTCCAATTGCTGTTAAGGAATTTGATCATTTTGGTATTGCATCATTGCCAACGATTTTAATGTCGATTGCCTCCAAAGCAAATGCTCAGTTTTGCTTTGTTGTCAAAAATTTAGGCCACCATTGAATTGTCTTTCAGCTAAGGAGCGAAGTCCTTTAATTCTTAAAAGCTTATAACAATGGAACATTGGGTGCAGTTTGCTGCAAAATATAAACCAATAATTCATTGCTTCAGGGTATAGACTGCCTCGAGACTTTCAGGGATATTGATGTTAGTGAATTGGGAGCTCTGGCACCCTTTGGATGGTCGATATGCAAGCAAAGTGAAGGTCTTCTCGATCAATATTTAGCTTAGTTTGGCTTATTTGGCTTAAGAGTAGGTGGAGGTATGATCATTTATTTTCATTCTTCATAATGACATGAGCACAAGTAAGCCCTTGTATGAACTTTGAAGATGGAGAATATGTGGTTTCAGATATACTGGCTTTTAAAAAAATTATCTAAGATACCAGAGATAAGCCGGCACCAAGATTTTCCAAGGAGGCTGAGTTGCTTCTTCTTTCCATCATTTCTAACTTCAACTTGGCTGATGCCTCTGCAATAAAGGATTTTGAAAGAGTTACAAATCACGATGTTAAAGCAGTGGAGTACTTCCTAAAGAGAAGATCAAAAGCAACTCAGAGGTTTCTAAGGTATTATCTTCTGTTTACTCTTTGCAACTGACAAGGGACTTGTGGTCCTTTTATTGTTTTTAATTATTTGGTCTTGTTTTATGTTTAACCAAAGAGATCATCTATATGCCTATAGAGATTTTTTTCCTAGCTGAAGCAATTTTTATATGTGTTGTAGGAATCCATGTGCCATGCTTCATATTGTTTGTTATGAAGGTATTTCACTGATCTTATAAGTCCCATCTGCAGGTCCTTGAGTTTGTTCACTTTGCTTGCACTTCGAAGATATTAACAATTTGGCTTATGGATTGATGCTTAAAAATGGATTAAATGTACTTCTGCCAGCAATGGACAGGATCATTGCAGACATCCGTGGCATGGCTCATCGTATGCATCATTAGCTATGCTGTCACTAACACATGGACAGGTACAATGGCAACCCCACAAAGTTATTTGGCTACCTTTAGCAAAATTGGCAAAGTGTTCTTTTATTTATTATTGGCTATTTTTAAAAGTACATTTGATGTAAATGTAACCACTGAATATAACTTTTGCTCTATGACCTAAATTAGCAGACTAGCAATGGTTTTGTCTACTTATTATTGGGTACTGTTAAGAAATATATTGATATACAAATTCAAGGCCATAGGAAACCTCCAATACTACATCTTATTTTTTCATATGCTAGAAAGAGACTATGAGAGTTCTTAGTCTTGAATTACAATCTGCATCAAAATTTATGCTTTTTAAAACGTTACTTTGTAATACTGTTGTGGTTCTGGGTCGCTAGACAAAGTCTTGTTTGGGTCTTGCTTATGTTTTGAACTCTGGAAACACAAGTAATCTCATAGGTGATATTTGAATGTTTATTTTATAGTCCCTCTATATGTGATATTTGCCATTACAAATCGGCTGTGAGATCTCTTATAAACTTCAAGATTGCTAAAGGAAACCAGGATAAGGCAACACTAAACGACACACTACTTGTGTTCTCATTGCTTCTAGTGGAAATCATCTGCCTAATGCCAGTATATCAATTAGATGTTAAGCCAAGAGATTCTGACAAACGGTTCAGACATCCTAGATTTTCAGGTTCAAAGAGAATGCTTCTAAAAGATTCCGTGATTGATAAAACAAGCTCCACAGTCAACTGGCTTAACATGGTAATGACTGGTTATAACTAATTCACTGGTTATGACTCAATTCATAGTGGCACTGGAGATGTGGGTCACCGTATTGTTGTAGTCAATCCTCCATTTTTTCCCATTGGTGTCAATCTAGCTGCATTCATTAGCAGTGTACCAGCATGACATTTGGTCCTATGGTTAGTAGATTTTGGCCGTAAATGAGGCCATGAAGAATAGTACATAGGATTTATTCTCTAGCAAGCCAGCAAGGCTCCTCTTGTAGTGACTGGCGGATGGGATTTTTAGAACTCATGCAGCTCAAACAATTGTTAAATGAGAGGCACCAGCAACTTCTGGAGCAGAAGTAGCTGGGGAAAACAAAGGGACCGCTGAGGTGGCATGACAGAAAGGAATGCTAGGGTATTATTTGTTAAAATCCACTTATTCTATCTATGTTTTCGTGGTCTCTGAAAGGTTGATCTTGTCCGGCTGGTTACTTTCATTCTTAAACCATGGATTATAATAATTCATGACATCTTTCAGTCTTTTGAATTACTGCTAGCTCATTTAGCTTTTTGTTTACAAGTTCTCTAAATCTCATAATATTTTCTTATGTAATGGCCAAAGGACCTTCGGTATTCATATCACACATTTTTTCTGTTCATAGCCAGCTTCTCCTACCACTTTGGGAAAGGAAATGGCGATTTTTTGCCAGAGGCTGAAGATGGAACGCCAGGTTATAGCTAATGTTGAGATCCTTGAAAGATGGCTGGTGCTGTTGGCAAATTACAATGCTCATCATGCAGCATACCCCTAATATAAACTGGGAATCTGTGGCAGAACAATTTGTTTCATCTTTTGGCATCACCTTCAACCCATATGTCACACAGGTAGCAAGGTCTCTTTTGAGACTGCTATATTATATTTGCAAATGAACGTGAATTTACACATTCTTTTTGTGTCAAGGTTGAACCACATGACTACATAGCAAGACTGTTTGATGCAATCAGTCGTTTCAATAACATCCTGACCGATTTTGATCAAGATATTTGGTTATATATTTCCTGGGATATTTCTTAAACAGGTATTATCTGCATAGCAATCTGTTTGTTCATATGATAGCCATGGGCCCAAACTAATGCACATAATCCTGCAGTGGCTGTGGTGGCAGGTGAAGTGGGATCTTCCACGATGCCACATAAGGTGAATCCCATTGATTTTGAGAATAGTGAAGGCAATTTGGGCTTGGCAAATGCATCTCTTTCTCACTTGAGCGCCAAGCTTTCCAAATCAAGATGGCAGGTACACATTTATGTTCAATTAATTGTGAAGGATGCTTTTGCTGATCCAATTCACAAACTTTTGGATTACCTCACGAATTGAGGAAACTTTATATCATTAACACATCTTTTTATAAAATATATAAAATGTGTATTGTAAGGTGTTCATTTTTCCGAATGAATGCTAGTAGCTTTATTGATTTTCCTATAATGCGAACCATTGCACATGTAATTTTTAGATCATACATACAGCTGATGTTTTTACACTAGGTATGCATTAATAGAGTTGCTATTTCTAGACATGGCTTCTGGCTGAATATAGCATGTCTTTGGCCAATTTTGGGGATTTTGGTGTCTTTCCTGTGGACTAGATGTGCAAAGATGTAGTTGGCTTAATGCACTTGCTAACTGGAAAGCCATATCTCTAATAGTTCTAGATCTCCATACAATGTTTGTAGCGCGACCTGACGGATTCAACCGTGCTTCGCAATCTTGGGGTTGGTTTAGGATATTCACTTGTTGCTTATGGGAGTACACTGAAGGGGATCAGTAAGCTGGAGGTGATAGTCTAGTTTCACATCATAATTTTTTATGCCATTTTCATCGTCTTCTCACAATTTTAGTTGATATCAGGTTAATGAGAATGCCATTCGCGAGGACCTGAACCAACATTGGGAGGTTCTTGCAGAACCCATTCAGACTGTAAGTTCTTTATATATTCTCTAGTATCCCGGATAAGGATTGCAAACCTGCTGTGCTTGTAGATAATGAGGAGACATGGCATCCAGGAGCCATATGAAAAGCTGAAGAAATTCACCCGTGGTCGTGAAATTACAAGAGAATGCATGCTAGAATTTGTGGAGAAATTGGAACTGCCAGAGAATGTTAAAGAAAGTCTAAGAAATTTGACACCTGAGAGTTACATAGATATGCTATTTCACTAGCAAAAAGGGTCTAATTTGTTATTTTCCCTATGATGCATTAGATACTTTATTGGCCATGTGTTAACTTCAAATGAGTTTGCATGTCTCTAGTTTCTAACAAATTTGGTTGCATTATATCAGTTAAATATATAGGTCCAATTGTGATATACCTCAGTAGCTGAGAGGTTTGCTTCCCCCTTTTTGGTCACCACCTTGTTGATTCTGATTTCTTAAATCCCAGATGTTTTTTATTAGTACTTAGGCTCATTGAAGAGAGGCTCTTATAATGCTCTCTTGCTATGTGCTTTTGCACTTTTGTTCTTATTACTAGAGAGATAATAGCCAGACGCCATTGACACTTTTTTTGCACCAAGTGTGAAGCACCACCTCTCACAATCATCTGTTATCGAGTATGAAGCAGCTCCAAGCCTCATCAGATGTAAAAATGAGATCTGATTTGTTAAACAGAGACTTTAAGAATGCCATGTATAGGGTCATGGAAATGGAAATGGCGGGAGTGGACTCACTTTCCTGATTCTACGTCAAGGAAATCCAAGAGAATAACAGGTATCAAGGAATTCACAGGTTAATCAAAAAATTCACAGGAATGACTCAACGTCACCCTGATTTCCTCGACGTCTTCATTTAGATAACATCAACAACTGTATGCAATACAAATGCTACGGCTTCAGCCAAATTAATCTGGACTATTCTTTTCTTGACCATGGATTATTGCTGCTCACAGTTTTCATTCCTTCATTGAGGTCGGAAATTTAGAGCTGTGCTTTAACAGCTACTGGGGTGTAACTAAGAACACGTAAAGGACGGCTGGGCCCAATCCAGCCTTCTCATCCAATAAATAGGTGACACATGTCACTTTTTTTTGAAGGCCCGACAAGGCGTGCAAGATTTTATTCTGCATTTTGTCCTTTTTACTCTGCATTATGTAGTTTTTATGCCACGTCCTGACTTTTTTTTTACTTGCTGTTCTAACATTTCCACCTGCATTCAAACACGTGTCACGCTTGAATTGAGCCCAGCCATCCTCTACGTTGAGAGAAAGGCCCTGTGGCCTTCTTTCTGGAAGGTCTGTGGAGGCCTGCTTGAACTTCCGGAAAGAAGGCCACATGGCCTTTCCCTTATACATAACAAGACGGTTTTGCACGCCGCCATAGTTCGAAGGGTTTTTTGAAGTAGAAGTGTGTATGCTAGTGAAAATTTTCAAACAGAAATGTCACCTTATGTAAAAGTTAGTTCAGGAATACACTGGATATACCCCAAGACAAAACAAATAACCAGTTTTCCTGACCCATCAAATAGGTGCCGCTAGGTGCCGCTAAGAAGTGGACTTGCACCAACTCTAAAAAGAAACCAAATAACCTTGTATAAGCAAGTACACATAGCTAAGCATCTAAGCCATGGGACAAAAAACAGTCAACAGCATCTAAGGGTGCTTTCCCATGAGATTGGCGACCTGAAAATCTGAATCCAGGTCAAAAATCTGACCTCAAAAACCTAGTCTTTGAGGTTGAGGCGCTCACGGAACCTGCATGCCTTAATCTGAACCACAAGAAAACCTTGAGGTCGGAGGCTCATGGGAAAGCACCCTAAGTCATGGCACAAAATTTTAGCTGCATCTATTCCTTGTTTAACACTCCCGACTTTCTTATGCTGCCCATTATCATTTCCTGAACTAGTCTAATACAGAGCTTAGAGATGCAACACATTATCTCATCTAATCTAGTGAACAGTATTTCTAAAAATAATGATGCAGACAACAGACATCAGACATCAGACATCATTTTCTGGCCGCAGCATGAAACTGCTTGGCAGTTATGACCTCACATGAAAATCCGCTCAAACCTCACGAAAGCCATTCGGCTAGAGACAACCTAAATTTCAAAGCAGAAAAAGCACAACATATACACTGCTTACCTTTGATTCTTCCCCTATATCCCCGTTCGTTCGCGCCAAATCTATCCAAATCTATTCGCCAAATTTATCTGCTAGGTGAAACAATGCAAACAATCCTGTGGTGGGTGCTGATCTAGAGAGCAAATAGTTGGAGAAATCCAGATATTTCAAAGATTCAATCTTGTCTAGATATACAAGAAATGCACTGGCCAATTGGGCAGGAATCTCTCCCATCAATATGTTGTTGTGAATAAAGCCTGTCGTAGAAGCACACCTACGTAGGCAGGCCAATCCTTTCAGGATCAAGGACCGGGCGGCTCCAAGAATCGAATTGTTTGTCTTTAGAAAATACATGCTGGTTCAGAAACTGCAGGAGCTACTTATAAATTTATCCTCAATTATCTCCGCAGGTTCATGCAGTTTTTATGGTATTAGATCCACAATTCAGATCTCCTTCTACCCACCTCCTTGCAGCAATCGCTCCATGAGCTGAAGAGCAACTAAATCCACATTTCCTAAATAGTCATCATTTACATTCTGCCTTCACTTTTGTTCTAAAGAAACGTGTTCTGGTGCTTAAGAGTTTGAGAAAGAAGTTGTCTTTTCCTGCAAGTGTTTTAAGCTGTCAATACCTCAATTTGTGCACAGCTTTTCCCTTTCTAAATGGGTCAGGACTTTGAAATCCCAAGGTAAGGTTTACGCTGAGTTTGATTTAAAGCTGCCACTTTTTTTGCCCACGCTTGCCTCCCGGCCAATTTTCGCCCATGAAATTGATTTGAATTTGACGCACCCTGTTACACAGTATACAGAGCATCTGAAACCAGAGGATTACCTTATTTTGATGTCAATTCAGTGTTTGGAGAGGCTTGAGAAGACGGTGAAGAACAATTGCCTTGCACGAAGAGCACGAATTTGGGCGAACCGGCAATTCCACAGCGCACTTCTAGCTATTTTCCCCTTCGACCTCTCCAACATTCACAACACTAAAACATTAAGCACAAAAAATTTCCAGACCTCGGTCCCAAGAACACAAAAACCTGAAAACAGCGAAATCGAACCTAAACCGCTGATTCCGGCCACTTTGGATCCCCTTCACCTTATTGCAGTCGACGAATTCCCATCGATCCCTATTCACACCTATTGTCCACGTGGAATTTTTTGCCCCTATACACCTCATCTTTTTTTCGCCACATCACCAAAAACAGCTCCCACAATTTTATATGATGGAGATAGTCTGCAACGAAAGACATTTGACATGGTGGTGGACGATGCTCTGTTAAATGGAATTAAATTTCTGTAGTCCAACGTAGCAACTAGAAAGATGAGAGTTATTCCCCCCTCCTGCTGACGAGGAATAGATATGGAATCAATCTATGTAGACGTAGCTAGTATAGTCTATATTAGTCACGGGTTGTCGAGTAGAGGTGGTTTTATAGAGTGGATCTGTGGTGATAAAATGCAAAGCAATCTAGTTTAGGGGTTGCTTTTTGAGCTTTAGAGTCCGGGCCACATGATGTCGGCCAAATGTGGTTCACAAGCCGCCAATCATAGAAATAGAAGGGTCACATGCCAAATTTTGACAAAAAGAAGAAGCCCTGTTGATAGCAATTGCTCAACAAAGCTTCAGACGGTTGGAAGCATTGCCGCCAACATGGATTTCAGAGATGAGGACACCGTAAGATTTTCTAGCACTTGGTAGCAATCCTCGGCGGATCACAACCACCTTCATGTGACCCGACCCTTACTTTGGATTACATAGTTAGCACTAGAGTAGTCCCTTGATGGACCATAAATGGTTCATTTGTACGCTTTGTTTTAAAATTTTATAAAATCAATGGCACAAAAATCCAATTAAACCCTTTCTACACGCTAATATATGGCGCCATGTTACAGAAAAATAGTTAAAAATGCATATACCCCTAAATTGAAAGTTATGCTTAGGTGAATCGAGGGGGTCAAGTCCAGCTTTGCTTCATGTTTACATAATGTAAAACCGCCTCAATAGAAGGATTTTTTGATTTTTTTCATCATAATGATATTTTTCTATACGAGATAAGGATGAATACACGCAAAAAACCTTGTTCCAATCGAAAGTCTAGAAAGGAAAATATAGACATCGGAGAATCGTTTGGGGAATCGAATATTGAATAGAATATTGAGGGCGTTTCATATTCATATCGCATATGTTGGTTATCGGTCAAGATAAATGTTTTTTTATTATAAGTGCTTTGCATTGTAATGGTTCAATTAATGGTTGATAATGATGAAGTATATATAAATTAATTATAACGGATTGATTTGATTAGCAATGATAATTTATTCAAACTTCAAATGCTAATCAAGTCAATCACGCTGTTTAGTAATTTAGCATATATACTTCATCATTATATGCATTATTGAACCATTACAATGCAAAGCACTTATAATGCAATCAAAAACACATTTATCTTGACTGATAATAATTCGAAGCATATGAGATATGAAATGCCTTGTCTACATCAATATTCCATTCCAACTTACAGATCGGTTCCCCCTAGAGCCGATTCACCTCCGGTGTCTGCTATGTCTTCATTCTTATCCGTTAATCTTCTTTATCGCCTTATTCCCTGGGCCGGTTCTAAGATCGCCCACCTAAATTCTAAGCACCTAACATTGATGAAATGGATGGTCGATAATATACACAAAGAAGAACACAGAATGGCAAGAGAGATACAGAGGATAAGGCGCTGGTCAACGCTAAAGGCTTAATTGTCACTGGAAGTTTGCACGGGCAACGTGGGTAATCATAGCCAATGGAGTGAAAAATGGAGGGGATCGTGGAGCTTCACGAAGTGTAATGCACATGGTAAGAGCATAGTAGATTATGTAATTTTGAACGATCGAGCAGTAGAAAGAGTCGTAGGACTAATGCTACAGGACTGGCCGACTGGAAAAAGGGAAAGTCATAGACCGATCAAATTAACACTCAAAGGGGGTGGGACGACACAGATCAATAACACAGGGGAAAAGGAGGAAGAGAAAACGAGGATGAGGATCCAATTTCAAGAAAAATACACAGATACATTCATACAAACGGTCAGGGAGGAAATGGGAAAATGGGAATGGGGAAAACACAATGCGAATGACAATGGTAATATACTCAATGACATCATGGTGAGAGTAGCAACAGAGGTATTCGGGAAAAAGAACAGAACCAGAAAGAACAAGGCCTTCAAGGCATCAGTATGGTATGATGACGAGTGCAGAGAACAAAAAAGAATAACCAAAGAGCACATAGGGAAGGAGACATACCGCATGTAAAAAGCAAAGATACATAATGGAACAAACGGATGGGAGAAATACCGAGAAATCAGATAAGACAAGGGCACCCCCCCGCACTCAATACCAATGCCGCAGATTCGGATAAACCATGCTTCAACATGCAAGAGGTAATGATAGCCCTACACAGTGATGGCTTTAACCACAAAGCCCCTGGATCTATACCTGGCCCGACCGTGGAATTACCGAAATGTGCTGAAACGTAAATTGGTAAAAGTCGTGTCACCGGAGATTTTCAACCAAGATAATACATACGTGGCTTCCGCATGTGTAGACGTACAATAGAGTCATACCTCTACATAAGGCGAAGGTGCAAGATCCGTGAAACTATAGAACAATAATTGTGAGTTCCATTTTCGCAAAGTGGTTCGGAAAGGCACCGACAACAAATTAAAGAAATGGGCGAAAGGGAAACATGAGAGCACAAGGGCAAAGGTGATTCGTGCCGTAACACTCAACCCACGCACCATCTAGTAACCCTTCTTCGATATTAATAGAACGTAACAAAGCACATGGAAGAAAGATCATCTCATTGCTTTGTAGATTTCGTGAAAGCATTCGACACATCCCGAGGGAGAAGCTATTACAAAGGTTGATGGACATGCAAGCCCCAAGAAACATGGTAGGATCGATTGCAAGACTATACCATAGGGTATATGACAAGATAGAGCAAGAAGGACGTACCAATAAACCGCGGACACGACGCTAAAAAGTGGTTGCCCGCTATCCCCAACTCTATTTGGGATATACATAGATGCGCGGTGGTTACATAGCGTAACAAGGGGAAGAATAATGCCTCACGCTAGGGAGACATTAAGGTACCGATTATGCTATACCGACGATCCGAAAGTATGATGGCTATAAAAATAAGGGGATGCAATGCATCGCTAAAAAATTCTAGAACAATTTCGCGTGAAAAACCGGTTAATCGGTGAAACCTAGCAAAAACTAAGATAGTCATCTTCGCCATAAGAACGTGCATAGACCCTTCAGATATAGGGAAACGTAAATAGCGAAACAACGGAATACATATATCTAGGGTACAATGCACATGGCATAGGAAGTGGGCTAAGGGTGCGCACACCAAGTTCCAATCAGCCTATAGGAAGTTATTTCAATATGAAGAATTTCTGCAACAAAGCGTAATAATTGATCGACATCAAATGTTACTTATTCAAGAGTAGCCACTACTCGGGCTATATGGGGCGAAGCTTGGGGCCGTGCCTAGGGGCCGTGCCTAACGCAAAAAAAATGGGAAAACAGAAGGAATCCTTAGGCAATGGCACGCATAAGAATTTAAAGTATGGACAACACGCCAATCGACAATCATGGTCCTCAAAAAAGGCAAAACCAATGGAGGTGAGAGCATGAGAGGACCATAAGGTACCCGATTAAGGACAATGCAGAGACCTTCGTGGGAAATTATCTAGTATTGCAATCACCGAATCAACAAAATGACACATTCTCATAAAGCAGATGGTTTAAAGATGTGGCAAAATGGACCGTAGAGATAGGATTAAACCCGAAAGCGACCTAATAAACGTAATGGCAAGTGGAATGAGGAGGGGTGACAGAGCCACAAGAGCATGGTCGCAAAAAACACATAGGACCCAAGACAACTGCTCATGACAGCTTTTGACCCGCACCAGCCAGATAGGGACATCGATGTATCGGGATAACATATTGGGAAAAGCCAGAAGAGATATCTTGGCTAGGTTCAGGATGGGGAGTCACGATCTGAGAATCGAAAAAGACAGGTGGAGGGGAATAGACAAGGAGGACCGGATATGCAGAATCTGTGACAATGGGAGAGTAGAGGATGAGAACCACATGATTAACGATTGCCCGATATACGAAGACATCGAGACAAAATACGTAAATATAAGATGGGGGCAACCAATATATATTCTGATGACAATAACAGAATCACTTCGAGATTTGGCAGACGCGATCCAGGGAATGATGATCAGACACAGAGAAATACACAGGGAAAGAGGGTTCGTAATATGAACCGCACAAAAGTGGCTCATAAACCCCATACAAATTGTTCAGTTAAAAGCTGATTGATAACGACGCATCACTGCACGGCCATGAAGCCGGTAAAGCTGATGCCGGGTAATAATAGAAAAAGTCAGCCTTCAGAAAAGGCTACATCATATTAGCGTGATGTGCTAGTAGCGCCCTTTTAGGGAGCTCGCCCATGCTACACAAGTCCAGGGGCCTGAGGGCACAAGGGACGTTAATGTCTATTCTATTCTATTCTATTCTATTCTTTGAAGGACGACAAACTTTATTGAAACTCCAAGCCAAAAAGCAAAAATACAAATGCAGAGGTGGGAATAAAGTCTCAGAGGATAATCATGATCCACTGAGTAGAACCACCAGCCTATGCATAAGACAACACACTCAAATAGGACTCAACTATCAACCGCCGCCTAAGGTGAGCAAGCTTAAGAGCAATGGTAAGCCTTAACAATTTAGCTTGCGCGTCTTTGGAGGACAACCGCAGGAGGAATATCCAAACCCCGAAGATAGATGCTTCAAGGCCTGTGATGGACCATAACAGCCATCCCGATGCTAAATGAAATGCTTGGTCCGCAACTTATTCCAAGTATCCGGATAGACAGCCGTAAGCACTTGTCGAATTTTGTCAATGTCACATGAAAAGAGAAAGCAGCCAAGACCAAATAGGCCGGAGATGAACACATAAAAAAGAAACAATGCTCAATGGTCTCGGCCCTTTGCTTGCACAATGGGCGAGTGCCGACACTCGAGGATCAAATCGTGGACAAGCACGCTCACACGAGGACATCCGTGGAAGAATCGCCACCAAAGCACAGCCCACCTTAGGATGGAGTAGTTTATCCCAAGCCCAAGTCCACATAACGCCTCCAATTAGGAGGTGAAAGCTGAAGGGACCACCTAGTGGATGGCGGAAGGATATCACTATTGACAAGCAGCTCTATACATAGAATTCACAAGCCTATGCTCATGAATACCGGGTGGGAAACCCACATGCACCCTTCAATAGCCTCCTCGAGCAACCAATGATGTAGTACTAGCAATCTTTTGCCAAATAGGTCTGGTCCCATCGAGACAATGAGAATTTTGTTTGAAAGATTTGCCATGTCGCTAACCTGATGTTATGAAGCTCCATATCTCAAGACGATCCATCGTGGTTGTTTCGTGGGGAACCTCCAATCGCTTTTTTCTGGCTGGGCGAGGTGTTCGCCAAGGTTGCCCATTAGCTCCACTTTTGTTCACAATAGTAGCCGAGGTCCTCTCTACGCCTATTTGCTAAGGCCATGCAGATGGGATGGGTGCGTGGGTTGAGTATGGAGGATGGTTCACGTGAAATTTGTAACCCAAAGATGTCGATGACACGCTCCTCTTCTTGTTGTCGACATAGACAATCTTCGTGAATGCAAAGCTTCTTCTTGATACTTTCTCTTTAGCATCTGGAGTTCTTGTTGGTTGGCCAAAGTGTTCTGCATTATGGACGCTTGATGGGGTTGTGCCTTCTTGTGTTGCGGATTTTCCTTCTATTCTATTCTAGTCTATTCTATTCTATTCTATTCTATTACTACTAGGATTAAAAAACCCCTGCCCTGAATGGTTTTTGAGGAAAAAACCTTGGTAGTAATATGTATGATGAGAGACTTAAAATGATACATTATGATGTCTTGGAGAAAAGATCCTAACAAACCCACTGAGGTTGTATCAAGCAAAGGCATGAAGCGACATGGTTAGCGTAATCAACTCGGTATGGGGGACTGGATGTGAATGCATGATGGACATTGCTAATGTGACATTCATCCTCAATGGCATCATGGTGGCAACACTGACAGTCTATCTTCACGCACCTCTTGAGCCCGTTTTTTTTCGTCTCACACCAGATTCGATGTGCATCTCAGGCGAATTGACGAATCAACCCGAGATAGAAGCAATGGACCCGATCACTCTCGCCATCTTCTAGTATGATTTCAAGATGCACTTAGTCGACTCTATATTCTTTAGCATGACAATCATCTCAAAGGTACTAAGTTCTTACTTTAAGAAGACCTCTCTCCTTTTCAACCTTGCAAGTTTAGGGAGGAGAGATGCAAAATGAGAGAAGTGTGGATCCAAAAGAAGTGGGCAGTTTATCATGGAGATACAACAATTATTCTAGACCCCTGGCCATCTAACCATTGGTTTGGCTATGTTTAGATAGCATGAACCATATATTATTATGTAGAATCTAAAATTTGATTTGATTGTATGGCCAAGGGCCAAGTCATAGTTTCAGCTGGGCTTTTGCCCAAGCTTTCAAATAATTTCATTATGTTTGGCAATGTTCTGGGTCATTCTAGCCCATTGTATAGGTCCCATAGCCTATTAGTCTCCGTGAACATTAAAAGAATCTATTCTAACTATTATATTTTCAAGTGACAGATGTGTACGCAGGTAGCGCTGTAGACCCCGTATAAGTGCTGGGTTGACCTGGAGCTAGTAGTTGATGTTTTAACTTGTTCAGAGCACTCCCACCGCAAAGATTGCTGAGGAAGCAAGCATCGAGGCATTGACGCAAGTTATGGTGGTCCTCTTCAATTTCCACCTGTGTGCATCTGTGCTCTTGTGCATTCCATCATGAGAATCACTGAGCTCGTCTCTCCTTCCAATAGGCTTTGAGGCACCGCAGATCCATGGCCACTGTATAAGCCAGGTTGGGGAGACGATTGTTGCTCATACTAACTACCTTCTAGAAGTAGATAATGCGGTCGAGTGCCAAGTGGCCAAGGATATGACAGGGCCCCAGACTTTGACCCCGTATAAAAGAACGGGTGAGCTGAAGTTATAATCATGATTTATTTTCAAATTCCTTAATAATTTTCTAATCGAGCCAATGCTACATCTATGGTAGGGCAAAGCCTTTTGGGGCACATATCGGAGATATGATTCAAGACTGGTCGATAACTAGTAGTTCCTGGAGAACTTCCCCTAAGCTTGATTTCATCTTCTAAAAGCTTATGATCAAGTATGGATGTACTTGACTCACACCAGCTCCCACAACGTTGATGGGTGGAAAGAAGTACATCATATCTACTCTAATCCGACGATTAATGTTATTTTTTGATTGCCCTAGGGCTGCAAAGTCTTGTTCATATATTTTTGGCATATTCCGTGTATATGCCGATATATACTTAGAATATGCCAAAATCGCCCAACCGGGCAAGTTTCAAGAACTCGGCGGTCAGCCCTATTGCCCCTGTTTTGCTCGAATCGCCTAACCGGCTATGACAATTGCTTTTATCGATGGATCTAAGCCGGTTCGGTAAATGCATCTACAAGAGGAACCGACTTTTCTTCTACTATCAAGCAAGATCAATATTTTTTCGGTTTGGGTTATTGCCGATCTCCGCAGTGTAAAGATCTTTGGGGCTTGCGCCTAAAATCGTATTTTTGTTTGGGTTTTTGATGGTAGGCCACTTTTGCAAGGTTGCAAATCGATAAAGGCCGATTTATTGTCAAGAATCACCCATTTCCAAAGATCACCACATTCGCAGCTTGGTGCAAGATCCATTGGTGTAGATCCATTGGTGCGTAACAAATGCTAGATAAAAACTCTTTCTGAAAGTCTGGTGTTTGTCTTTGCATTAGCTGTAGGCAGAGAAATAAAAGGTTTTCTTAGCTTAAGATTCTGCATCTTTTTAGCAAAGAATTTACGGGTTTTATCCTTCCTACTTTTTTCCGTCTTTCTAATCTTCAGTATTTGTCTCTTTTTGATAATGATCTTACTGAATGTATCGCACCAATTTTAGCTATCCAAGCTTATTTTCCTTGATCTTAACCGTAATCCAGGTGCTAAGTTCGCAAAATTCCTACCACTATTGGACCCCTTTCTTTTCTGCAAGACTTGATCTTAGACACTTTGCCTCTCACTGGGCTAATAGCGCTTGCTATTGTTGAAGCAACCCCTATTAAATGGAGCTTACATAGGCATCAGAGTAGCACTGTTAACAATGCTTAGGAGATGCACGATAGTTACGTTCTAATACATTGCTAAGTGTACTGGGAAAATGTGGTGTTGTGCTCTTTGATGACATTCTTGTCTATAGCAGATCCGTGGAGGAGCAAAAGAAACACCTTCAACAGGTTTTTGATCTTCTCAGACAAAATCAGCTATTTATTAATGAATCCAAAAGTCATTTCTTTATGCAACAAGTTGGATATCTTGGACACATTGTATCCAAAGATGGAATTAGAATGGATCCAGATAAGGTGAAGGCTATTCTTAATTGGCCTCGACCTAACAATGTCAAAGAATTGCGATCCCTTTGTGCAATTATGCAGTTATTATCGTCGATTTGTGACGGATTTTGCAAAAATAACTCTTCCATTGAAGAGATTTTTGAAAAGGATGTACCGTTTCAGTGGAATGATGATGCAGAAAAAGAATTTCGGATCTTACGCACAAGATGGCAACTGAGCCCGTATTAACTCTTCCTGATTGGAATAAACCATTTATAGTGTGCTCAGATGCAAGCGGTAGTGCTATTGGTGCATGGACACCCATTGGCTTACATTAGTCGTATGCTAAAGCCTTCTGAGCAGGGCTACAGTACTTATGAGAAAGAGTTGATTGCTCTAGTACATGCATTAAAGAAATGGAGACATTATTTGATATGTCAGAGTGAAGAGTGATGATTAAATCAATTCTTTTGGCAGTGTCCAATATTTAGAACTGAATTTCTTTTTTTCACAAAAGCTTCAACCAATGGCATGTTAGTCTAGTGTAGTTTAGGTATGCTTCAACCCAAACATTCATTATGGTGCTTTTTCTTAGCTTTATCTTCACTTTTGATCTCAGGCCTATGGAATACCTTAGCCAAGCTTATAGAGAAGCTTCTAACACCAAGTCCTGCTTTACACTAAATTCAACACCGCTTAAACTTGACAATAGGTTAGGATCTCTTCATAGCTTTAGTTAAGCAGCCTTCTCCTCTTAAATTTGGACCTTATTAAAATAGTAAATAATGTCACATGCCCGATTCTTTTTGTAGGGTGTAACCAAGATACAAATTTAGAGAATAGGTGGTCATTTATCTAGAATAATGGATTCTGTTTTTTTGAGCTTTTGTTGCTTGATTAGTATGTTGATTGCTTGGTTGCTCACAAGGTAAACTGGGACTCAAGGTTTGCTTGAGGCAATTGACTTTCTAATTACCTAGATTTGGCATCACATTAGCTCTTACACTAAGGCCGTGGATTCTCCGAATCGCAGATCAGATTCACGAGAAGTACATTGCTCCTTTAAAACCATCATATAAAATGCGTAAATATTATACCAAGATTCACTGTGGTGAGAAGGCATCAATATGAATTTTTCTAATTCGGGACCCTTAGAGTGAAAACTTTGAACCGCTACCCCATAGTAACGACAATGGTTGGGAAGGCCGTGGTTATTTATACTAGAGCAGAGTCGGGTAGATGAGTCGATGATAGAAGGTAGGGGATTTGGCATGTGCAACTCTGTTCTTGCAGATTTAAGAAAAAAGCTTTTCATAAAATTTGGAGCAGAGCATTTTCGTATCCCTCTTCTGCAATCCGGCATTTCGGATTCCTTTGTTTCTTCATAGCATTTAAGTGTAAGCTTTTGGTGATTTGGTTAATCTCATTTTTTTTCCAAACTAGCTTATCCAAAGGTCCATTAAAATGCACACAAGGTCCAGTGCCCTATTTTCTCACATTCACTTTGTATAAGCAATATATAGTGGTGGATCCATCAGCAGAAGAGGAAGCTATTATGCACAAACCATCTACAATAGTTCTTGACGATACTGGAAAGCCTATTTCGTTGTTGCAGAGAAGGAGCTGGGGCAGATGCATTTTGATCTCCTCAATCAAACATGATAGAAGGACTGGATTTGGCATATGCAACGATATTATTGTGGATTTAAGAAAAAGCCTCTCACATATGTTAGAGCAGAGCATTTGGTATCCTTCTTTTGCATTCCAATGTTCTGGATTCATTTGTTTCTTCACATATTAGAAAAGCTTCTTGCTAAACCATAACTAAGCAGGTACAATGCTGCACGATTTGATGTTTTTTCCCCAAACCAACTTATCCAGCATATCCATTCAAATGCATGTGGAAAGCTTATTTCGTTGTTAAAGCCTGGGCTGCTTCCACATTTACCATCCAGGAATGCATAAGTCTTGCCATGAGGAGGCTTAAGGACCTTGGTTTTGCACTTAAGATTGCCATAGGGAAATCTCTGGAGGAGGCCACATATGACGTTGAGGACAACTGATCCATACATTAAATACAACAAGGGTTGTGCTTGAAAAACATGAATGGAAAGTATCTAGGACTAAGTGCATCATTGAAAATGAATTGGTTTTTCTGGTGGAACTGTTTAGAATTCAAAACATTGTGGTTATTCTTGCAGCTACAGATGATTTATGTGAACTGGTACGATCTTAGGATAGGCCGAGGTAGGAAGAATGCATTGAGAAAAATGGGCACTTCATTCTTACCAACCATCATCTCACAGATCAAGTTTTGCCCAAGTGTTTTCTGCAATAGACTCATCAGAGCCTCCCCTCAAACTTGCAGCTACAATTTATTTCTTAAAGAACACATCCAATGCTTCATATGCTCTTCATGCATATTGTATATTTCATGGAGTTTATTTTCATACTGAGCATCAAACACCACTTTCTATTACACTCGACCACATTTGCTTATTATCGAGCCGTTATTTCCATTTATTACAATGACGCCATGAAAGGATGCCTTAGAAAGCAGCAGTCTGCTTTCTCATAACATGCATCCAAGTGGGAATACACAATACAATTTTGGATTTGCACTTATTACAATGACACCATGAACTTTAAAAGCTTCATTCTGCTTTTTCATCATATGGGAATACACGATACAACCTTATGTTTGCAGAGGTATTGTAATTATAGTTTTTTCTTTTGATTTTAAGCACATGTTTCCTCCAACAAAACTTTGATTATCATGTGAGAAATACAGAAGATAACATGGCAAATAAACATTGTGGCATACAATGGCAAGTAATTTGGGTGATGCAAATAGGGATGGAGTCACCTCGTCTCTAAATATTGAAGCATCTTATTAAAAGCTAGATTGTGCCAAAAGAGTTTTTTTGTCTTGCTAGGGGACAAGGCTAAAAGCTATATATTGAAATACAAGGCTAAAAGCTATATTTTGGCATGTTGCTGTATCTATCAATGCATAACTTCAGTTGTGTTGTTACGACTTACTTTCTAACAAAAAGCTGCTTTCTAATAGTTTATTAACTCAAATACAAAAGCCAAATTCCAATCCACATATTCAAACGAACAGGATTTACACATGCAACCAATGCAAGATTAACAAGGTGCTGCGCATGAGGGGTTGCCCTCCGGTGGTCCGAGAGTGTGTTTTCATGGGTTCCGTTTCTTCTTTTGAGTTGGTTCTTGTTTGTTTTGTGTGGAGCCATATAAATGCTACGAATACAAGTTGTCATTTTCTTAGTCTAAGAAGGCGCTCATTGTCTATTTGGACTTGAACTTATGACATGACTAAGATAGTAAACAAACCCAAGAGCAATAGCGTATGTAGTGATTTTTATGTAGGTTTTATTAACACAAATTGACTGAGTTCATGAGATTGTATTGGTCATCTAGAGTTGTAACCAATTAAGAAAGGTGTAGAATATGGGTGTTTACATGTTTATGCCTACTTTAATAATAGATTACAGATGCTCAAAATATGCCAATAATCGCTCCAAACCCATTACTAGTTGTAAACTATTGGGCGCTTCTGTTGCTAGGCAGCCACTCTGGAAACTGGCTAACTGGTGTTCTAGCAATCCTTAATATGTTCATTAAAGTAGAATATTCTACACCTTTGTTAATTGGTTACAACTCTAGATGACCAACACAATCTCATGAACTCAGTCGATTTGTGTTAATAAAACCTACATAACAATCATTACATGATAGAGTAGCAACTTTATTAATAAACACAAACACTATTGCTCTTGGGTTCGTTTACTATCTCAGTTATGTCATAAGTTCGAGTCCAAATAGACAATAGCGCCTTCTTGGACTAAAAAAATCACAACCTGCGTTGTAGCATTTATACGGCTCCACACAAAACAAACAAGACCCAACTGAAAAGAATGAAACAGACACACTCTTGGGCCACCGCTGAGGACAACCCCTCGAGCGCAGCACCTTGTTTATAATTTTCTAATTCTAACTCATGGTTTACCACCAAGTCATGGTTTCCAAGCTATGGTTTAGGGCAAAAAAACCACGTTACCATTGTAAGTTAGCCCTAATTGGATGGAGGGGGCACCTTGAACGCACCATGGCTGCGACAGTGGGCGATTTCGAGGACCTTAACGCGCTGAGATTAGAAGATGATGAACCCACTGGCGAAGATATGCTCGGATCACCTGCTCCTGTGAGTTAGATCTCTAGTGTGATTTCTGGTTTTCTTCCATTTTACTCGTTGCTCTTCTAAAGAATCAGAATTGTATGTGTTCTATTCTCTTCTTCGGGGTTTCAAACTGTCGACATATAGAAATTAATTCGTTAGGAAACATGCATTGGAAGTTTAATAGATGGGGCATGAATAACAGATGCATTTGAGTAACGGTACGTTGTTGGATAAGGCTCTGTTTAATATCATCTCGTGAATTTTGTCTCTGCAAACCCAGGAATCCACAGATGCCAAAAAGAAAAAGAAGAAGAAAAAGAAGGCTACTACTGCTACTGGAAATGTGTCAGAGGAAGTGAAAATTAGTGCTAATGGAGAACAAACTCAGCATTCCAATGATGAAGAAAAAGAGAATAAAGAGGATGGTGAAAGTGCAGATCCAGGTTGGATTTCCTTGTCATCAAGCATAGAACGTATATATTTTAGGTTCATCTTATATGCTTCCAGATCTGATTGATAACTTCCAGACCATTTTATGATTGATGGTTAATTTTGAAGCTTGGAGCTGTAGAAAATACTAACTTCATGGGGCTCACATGATCATGCTGCCTTTTTGGTAGTTCACAAAAGCTACCCACAAGGAGTTCACCCATTTCTTATTTTACATTCGTTTTTCATCTTGTGCTCGCCTTTTGAGTTTTGCAGCCTAAGTGTGCATTAAAATGGCGTTGTCTTAATACTGGCCTTACGTTTGTTTCTTATGTGTAGAATTTACTGAAAATGCACAAAATCCTGATGAATGCTTTTGTGGTTTGTGTAACAGATTCTGCGAAAAAGAAGAAAAAGAAGAGCAAGTAAGTGTGATTATGGCTGCTTGTCATTTTTAGATCCATCTCAGTCAAGCATTAGGGTTCCATGCGGCACACAAAAGTAATCCTATATTATTTGCTGCATGCCCATTGGAATTAGACATGCGTTAAAAAGTACTACAGTTTATTTTATCAACTTTGACAGCCTAGCATGCCTACAATGGCCTTTATGCCAATTAAGTTCTTTTAATTTTCAACTCAGTATCTAGGAACGGGAGTTTTGGAACTGGAACTGTAATTAATGTTAGCCCTTAGTGCCGTCTCCATTCTAACAGTGAAATTAGCTAATTTGTTTCTGAACACTGGTGTGCATGTCTGAAGAACAGTTTTGTTCATAAGGTCATCTATGCAGGGAAAACTATTACAGGGTAGGATAGCCTTAAATCTCTTATTGATCATGGCTCAAGAATAAAGAATTGCATGAATTATCTTTTCTGTCACTTGCACTTTGGAACAATGGAGTCTGCTTTTTGCCTTTAGCTAGAACAATGGGGCACATTGATATACATTAAAGTGAATCAGTGCAGTCTATCATTGTATTTTAACTTAGCTTCCTGCTGTTATACAGGAAGAAGAAAATTGTCATGGAGCAGACTGATCCACCATCAATACCTGTGAAAGATTTGTTTCCTTCTGGAGAGTTCCCTGAAGGCGAATTCCAACAGTATAAGGATGAGTAAGTCCAAATGCTTAATAAATTTTTATGCATTATCTCTTAAAGACCTTACAGTGTAGATTGAGTTTTTCTTGGTTATTTGTAGCAATTTTCTTAGGCAATTGGTTAATTTAATGTTGCTGCAATGTTTTATCCAAAAAATTCTTTTTAAATGCATAGGGGTAGCCATGAAGGAAAGCTTTGGCATTTTTTCCAATTGAACATATCTTATCGATGAAATGAACATGAGTTGTCAGTTATAAAAGCATCCAGTAGAGAATCTGCCACCAGATTTTGTACAGTATATATTGTTGTTTTTATGCTGCATTTGTGGCATCCATTTTGTTTTCTTTTGTAGGGACGTTATGATTGTGTGACATGAAGTTTGTAATGTTAAATATAAAGAACTTTAAAATGGTTGTCATATTTAACAAGAAACCAATTTTTTTTTTTCACAGTAACCTATGGAGAGAAACATCTGAAGAGAAGAGAGAACAGGAGAGGCTTGAAAAGCCAATGTATAATGATGTCCGTCGAGCTGCTGAAGTTCACAGGCAGGTTGGACAACAGAACATACAAAGTAACAGAAGCATTAACATGCATATTCATGTGACTGATGAGTGTGAATTTATTTCTAGGTCCGTAAATATATGAAAAATTATGTAAAGCCTGGAGTCCTTATGGTTGATATTTGCGAGACTCTTGAGAACATGGTCCGTAAATTGATCGGTGAAGATGGTTTGCATGCTGGAATCGCCTTCCCAACAGGGTGCTCTTTGAACTGGTATGTGGTCTTTGTACATGATAAACTAAGACGTAATCGACCTAATTCACAAATAAATTTCCCAGGGTAGCAGCACATTGGACTCCCAACAGTGGAGATAAAACGGTCCTTCAGTATGATGATGTTATGAAACTGGATTTTGGAACACATATAGATGGTTTGGCAATCTTTTACATTTTAGATGTTTTCTGTTTTATGTACTGATTTCTATTTGTGTATGACAGGTCGTATAATTGACTGTGCTTTTACAATTGCTTTCAACTCAATGTTTGATCCTCTACTCCAAGCTGTTCGTGAAGCTACAAATACGGGCATTCGGGTATTGTACATAACTTTTTCATAATGTTTTGAGGCTGATTTGTTTGGTCTTTATTCATGAGCTTGATGAACCAGGAGGCTGGAATTGATGTCAGATTAGGAGATGTTGGTGCTGCTATTCAGGAAGTGATGGAATCTTATGAAGTTGAAATAAATGGGAAGACATATCAAGGTAAATGTTTGTTGATTGACATTTTAATTTTCTGTGTTCAAACTAAGAAAATGTTTTTGGTGATGCATAGTTAAAAGCATTAGGAACCTGAATGGGCATAGCATAGGTCCATACCAAATACATGCTGGCAAATCTGTACCAATTGTGAAGGGTGGTGAGCAAACCAAAATGGAAGAAGGGGAGTTTTTTGCTATTGAGACATTTGGCTCAACAGGTTCGTTTTGTACAAATTCTGTTTTCATCTTATGTGGCACTAAAATGTGTTATGCAGGGAAGGGTTATGTTAGAGAGGATTTAGAATGTAGTCATTACATGAAGAACTTTGATGTTGGCCATGTACCTTTGAGATTACCTCGTGCAAAACAGTTGCTTGCAACAATAGATAAAAACTTCTCTACCTTGGCATTTTGCCGACGGTATTTGGATCGACTCGGAGAATCAAAATATTTAATGGCGTTAAAGAATTTATGCGATGCAGGTGTCGTTCAGGTCAGGCATTTGTTTTCTACCCTAGGCATTCCGAGGCATTCTTGGCCTCACATTAATATTGAAGACTATATCTAAGTGCCTACATCACAATAATATAGGATCTATTAATATGTTCGATTTTTGAGGCATATACAATAAAGTCTACCTGCTCAACTGATTTATGGCCTTAATGCAGCCATATCCACCACTATGTGACAATAAGGGGAGCTATGTTGCGCAGTTTGAGCATACCATCTATCTTGGACCAACAAGGAAGGAGGTTCTTTCTCGAGGAGATGACTATTAACATATTTCACTGGTTACATTATGAAAGAGTATTTGTGAATATTTATTGACAATAAATGAGGATCAAATGGAGGCCGAAGTGGGGATATTTCGATGTGACTTTCTTGTATTTTTTTATATTTCGAAAATAAAAATATACAAGAGAGTTTACAGATTTATGTCTCTCTATTAGGTTTTAGCCGTCCAAGCACTTAAATTCGTTTTTATACAAGTATGTTATCCAGACTCTATACATTTTTCTTAGCATTGATGTAGCGTGTGGATAAATGTTACTTGCAGGGGTCTGGGCTTTGTTAATGCATCAAGCTAGTCAATTCTTTAGAAGCATAGAAGAGAGAAGAATGAAGATTGTTTTGGCTGTTTATGATTTGGGCTTTCTCAACGTTAAATCCATATGTCTTAGAGCCCTACTTTCTAATCGGTCTACACTCTCTAATCAGTCTACACTCTCTACAAGAAAAAAATCCTAGCTCTTCATATTCCAACCATTGGCAAAATTAAATAGATCTCATCCTTACACGTGGCATCACCATAACAGAACAACAAGAAAGGAGTCAATTGCAACACAGAATGAAACGTCAACATTGCTTGTTCTAGAAGTCACTCAAAATAATATACAAAGATAAACCATCCTGGAAGCTTGGTTGCTACAGAAACAACAAAACTCCATATGCAACAAGGAGCTCCGCGCCCATAGAGGACAACGCCAGATCATGCCCGCATAGTGTTGGGATAAGTTGATGCAAGTTGATGAAGTTGCCGCAGCTTAGACAAGAGCATAGCTCGCACATGATTCACCTCTCCTCCAAACACCCTTCTATCCCGCACTGAAATGTCAATGTCTGGACCGTCTACTGTAGTCAAAGCTTCTTCTAAAAATGTCCACTGCATTGGTTAAAGCAACAGATAAAGCGTGCACAATTCGCCAAGTCTGCAAATAGAGGAGCCACCTCTTCAATGGCATAGCGCTCTACAGATTCAACATACAAGGCAATAAAGGTAGAGAATGGAGGTGGAGGAATGGCATCCCTCTCTCCTTCACCGGTCCCGCCATCAACATGTGGCCCTGCAACAGAACATTCAACCAATTAATAACAGGAAATGTCAATAACAAACAATTTAGGAATTCATACTATCCAATATGAAAGCCACGATCTTGCATATCTAAAGGAATATAATCTTGGAAGCAATCCATCTATGGGAGGAATAAAAGCGGGTATGATACTCCTCATCAACAGAATAATCCACGATGTCAACTGCATCATCATCATCATCATCATCATCATCATCATCATCATCATCATCATCATCATCATCATCATCATCATCATCATCATCATCATCATCATCATCATCATCATCGCTGTCAGTTTTCATCCTCTTCCAGCGTTGCATCAAGCTTATCTAGCTCCTCGGATGCCAGAGCATCGTCCCAAAATCTATGCCACCTTTTGCCCACTTTCTCTATTACCTCTTCCCGAGGAGGCAACCCATAAATGACGCAGCGCACGTCCTTGATAGAAGCATGGCTTGGATCCAGAGTAAGCCTCCACGCAGCCTCTACACTGTAGCAACTAATTCTAGCCAGGGACCAGAGTAAGCCTCCACGCAGCCTCTACATTGTAGTAACTAATTCTAACTATTGTCAAAAAATACGTATTTTATTGTTTAAAATGCATTTCACGTATTTTTCTCTCATCGGCCAGAAAACATTTTGCATACGCGAAACCTTCTAAACCGCGTATGCGAAAGTTTTTTCGCGTACGCGAAATAGTGAAAACCGCGTACGCGAAAAAGAGAAAGAAAAAAAAAAAAAAAAACTCGCAAAAAGGCACAACAGGAGCCTTGGGCAATTTTAGACTTGGATTCAGGTTGCATTTGATTAGATTAGCTTGTTGAGAAAAACATTATCAGAGAAATTATTAGTTAAAAAAGCAAGTTTATTAATCACAGGTAACATTACAAGATGTACAAAACTCATCTAGCTGTGGAAGCACAAGACAATGCTTCTAAAGCACGAGCTTGAAGCATTATGTACTCACTCTAGCAGAGGAGACTAATGATAAGAATAAATTTGAAGATGCTGAATCCAAATACGGTCTCTCACTTCTTTCCTGAGGGAGGAAGATTCATAAGCCATCAATATCTTAGCCTGGGCTACATCAATGACTCTATGAACAGGTGAATAAATGCATTGGAAAATGTACAGCCTATGACACTCTCAAATTGATCACAGTAACCAACTAGACTCGAGATGGGGGCCCATGCACCTGGATAGAATGCTAGGAGAACAGATTGACAAGCCAATGTATTATTAAATTATGCTTAAAGCCAGCACCATGCTAGTTGAACTCTTGGACAAGAAAAGAGGCAATGCTCAAGTGTTTCGATATCTGAAAGGCAAAGCGGGCATACTACAGAGTTGTGAGGATCATAGTGATGTCGCAAGGCATTTATACGCAAACAACTATGTAAGAATTGCCATCAAAGTACAGAAACTTTAGGATGGAGCAACTTATCCCAAAGCCAGCGCCATGTGCGAGCCCGCCTGGGTTGGGACTTTATAGTAGAACCAACGAGAGTATAAGTTATAAGCAGTTCTTGAACAATCCCTTCATAGAGCTCCATTGAAATTACAAACTCCATTAAATCATGTAAAATAAAAACTACCAATAGATGCACGCAATTTCAACAAAAGTTTATTTTACCTTTTATGAAATGCCTTTGTGGGCTTTTACGCTATGCAAAGGGCAAGGTGCAAGGCTCGACAATAGACTCGATGTGATGGAGACTCTTTCACTTGAAGGATTTTTTATCTTTAAAGTTGCTAAAATTATTGTTTGAATAAAGGGCAAGGCAAGCTTAGGAAACAGAAAGAAACAAGCTAAGAAGCACTTAGCCAGCTACGCTAGACAAATTATTAGTTAAGCATAATGCCAACCGCATGGGCTTATTTTTTGTATGTTATAGTGCTTATTGCTATAAGGCTGAGTGGATTTCTGCATGGGGCTTGTTTTTGTATGCAAGATTTGTACTTGAAAGTGTTCTTGGAATGGTGGACATTTTGTGATGTTCTGATGTTTGTTGTTTGACCTTCATGATGTGGAATGGCGAACATCATGACTTGATGATGATGAGTTGCACCATAGTACATTGGATGTACTAGTATATCTTCATGTAAAAAGGCTCCTCGACCATTGGATCTCAAGATGGCATCTTGAGTTGGTTAATTTGTTTTATTATGTTCTTGAATTAGATATTAATTTATTTTATTATGTTCTTGAATTTTTGCATTAGATATGATGGGGAGGTGGAAGATGTAGGAAGACATAGAATTTGGAGGCAAGCAGCAGTTCTAGCAATACATACCAGGATGAGAAGCATATACTACCATAGAGACCCAAACATAAATCAGTTACAGCTCCACAGGCGTAGATAGGACACCATCACGGACAACTTTATATAAGCAAAAGCAACATATTACTATTCAGTTGCACTCCTTTTGCAGAGAAGTTGCCCAGAAGGTTTATAAAAAGTTATAGTAATCCTTAAAGGTAAAAGAACTTTAGGGTCAATTCCCACTGGCGGTTAAGTTAGGTTAAATGTGTCAAATAAGGGAAACCTGCTTTCACACTAACACTTAAGTTACTACTAGTTAAGTTAGGATTTAGTTAAATAACTATGTTTAACTTAACAAGGTCATTTTCGTACAGACAATAGTTAAGTTAAGTTTAATTAAAACTTTAACTTGTCCCCTTATTTTAAACTAGAAGTTAAGTGATCTAGGAGAGGTACACAACTCAGTTAAGCACTAACTTAACATAACTATTACGTGAGAAAGGTTAACAATATAGTTAGGTTAATTACGTTTTATATAAAAATGCATATTTCTCGTTGTCGCTTTCAACATCTAGGAATATGCATTTTCATAATATTATGTGTATAGTCATATTTTGTTTTAAGCTCTTTCAATAACTATTCGATGTTTTCATGATGGAAGGACCCCTCATTTCTAACAAATTAGTTGCAAAGTCTAGCACTACATTTGTGTTAACCTTAGGTGCGTATTACTTATTAATTAGTATGCACTATTGGTAGTTGGCATTTTTTTTTCCAATAGAACTCTCCTTAACTTAACATAAATTCTTAACTGGCAGTGTGAAACAAGTATAGGTAATGCTAAACTAACTTAGCACTTTAACTACTAGTGTGAATCATCAACACAAGCTTTAAGTCAATTTTTTATTTCTAACTTAGTGGGCATAATGGGAATGCAATTTTTCATGCAACATTAAGTTAGTTCTAATTTAACCACCTCGATGGAAAACTAGAACTTTTTTCTAGTTAGGTTAAGAGATAACTAAGTAGTTAAACTAACTTAACTTAGTGGCGAGTAGGAAATGACCCTTACAAAAAAAAAAAAAAAAAAATAGAAAATGCAAAGATTTGAAATTGTGTGCATGTTTGTGAAACCAACATAATGATAGTGATTGCTTTTGTAGTTTTAAGATTTTGCAAGAGGGCATTGGATTGTAAATGGCATTGTCACTTGAAGAGTAGTGTGCAGGCCTGTCTAGCAAAAGGATGTGCATATGAGAGTTGATGTGATTTGCTTCATATTTTTCTTTTTTCTTGAGAGGATCATTAATGAAAAGACTCATTAAACAAATGGTTCATTGCCAAGAACAATATTTTGTAATTTATATCTATCATCTAAAAATATTGTATTAAATGATCATAAATCACACAATGGCAAAACGCTGGGGCTAGGCATTTGGGCCTCTAAACCATATGAGGTTTTGGGTTTTAGAGTTAAGGTTTATGGAGTTTATAGTTTCATATAGTATAATTTTTCACCCACGTACTTAATCCCTCACTCCTAAACCCTTAAAAACTGAAGATAACCCCTAAGACCGCTAGTGGAGAGGTAAATATGAAGAAGCGGATAAACACCCTTGCTCGTCCATTACCTCAGATAAACAGGCTTCAGGCAAGATTCCTCATCCATAGCTGGGTTATCACAGGTTCAGCAGGCTGCAACTCGATTATCAGAGGTTTGGGCAGGCTATAGATCGGTTATCAGAGGTTCATAGATCTTAATAGATCAGTTATCATAGGTTCGTAGATGCAAAGAAGTTTATCCGAGGCTAAATCATGCACGTCGATGCCCCGTCACAGAGTTTGCTTGCCTGTTATGCCCTATCACAGAGCATGGATCAACGGCCAAGAATGGCTTGATCCATAAGCCTGCCGATTAAGGAAAGATAGAAGGATACCTAAACCTTGCTAGTCAAAGATAACAACAAAATATCCTATTCTCAGAACCATGATGTTGAAGCTTGGGGAATGAGGTACGGAATTTGAGCTTGTTAATTATCCAGTTGTGGTCTGTAAGTTCTACCCAGAAATCTTAAGCTCAAACTTCTGAAGTAGAGTTTATAATAATAGGGTTCATCAACTCCTTAGAAGGAAGCCCTAAAAACTTTTTCATGCTTAAGCCATTGCATAATGTCTCGCATCTTAATGTATATGTTAACCTAAAAGTTTAACCTTTGAACGCGACAACAATTTATTTTAAAAGGGCCCTCTAAAAATCTAGGCTCAAACTAATTGTCATTTATTATTTGCCCATTAAGTATCCCAATTATTTGTTGAAATGTACAACTTGCCACTTTTGTAAATATAAGAAATGCAATTTTTGAAGACCAAAACCATTCAGCTGAAATAACTCTCCCAAACTACTTCCATCTCTACAACATGTAGTATCTACAGGCAAATACATCCTCATGTATCGATAGCCAAATTTGCTACTAAAGAAATACAATTCCACCTATGTAAGTTTTTATGCTATTCTATACTGAAGAACACCTAAATCACAGTAGAACCCACTTGTGTGCTGGACAAAAAATATTTAAATGAAAATCGAGTAGATTCTTACAACGTTGTCCTACACTTTCTAGAGCCGCATTTTCAATATCTGAAACATAAATATGTAACTTTTGGAGATTCACACAATTCTATGCAAATGCTGTGAATCTAATGAGATAAAAAGGTCGGATGGTCACCCTGTTCCTCTATTAGAGTTCTTCTCAGCTTTTGACAATTTGCTGCTAATAGAAGACCATTATCCCCAATGATGTCTCGTGCCCATGGAAGGAAGATTTATTAGAATGAACAACAGACACCAACGCCAACAGCACAATGGCCATGGTACAACAAATGTCCACAATAATACAATTGATTAAAGGTTCGAATTGAGAGATGAAGAACAGTCTAAATTAAGGAACGGAGAATAACTTGCAATGCGTTACCAATAAATAGACTTCCACATACATAGGCTTTGCATACAACCAAAGCAAAAATCATAAAAACATGAAGACACCTATTAAAAGAACTGTAAGGCCAAAATCTAGAACTTCCATTCATTGCTTCTAGCTTAGTCTGTTGCCATGATGTGCAACTACATGAAAATGGCTTTGAAAACACTAATAGACTGGGAAAGAAAAAGAAAATTGCCTGCAAATCATAAGGTTTGGATAATTCTGCAGCAACTCATGTTGGCCCTCTGCTGGCAACCCAGAAATAAGTAAATCTAGCTTTGCCAAGTTAGTTGCTATGTGTTCCTCTATAAGAAGCAGAATATCACCAGAAAGAGATATTAAGTTCCTTGGCAAAGGGATCACTGAATCATCATTGTCAACACTAACGAAAATTGTTAGTTCCTTCAGTGAATTGCAACTGCTCATATTCCTTGACACATATATATTGACTGGTATGCTGACCTTAAACACGGTTAGAGGCTGGCACCTTTCCAGTATTGCTTGAAGGTCCTCCATGTCAAATGTTCCAAGCTGGTCCTTCATGCTCACATATTCCAAGCTGCTTTTAAACGGATATCAAGAGATATACATAATATTACTATATGATGGACTTACCTAAGCAAATCATGGGATTAAGATACAAAGATTACTTTTAGATCAAAACTGTAATCCATATAATTCAACGTCGGGTGCTTGGTAAAATAAAGATATTGTTATATCTCTTTAGGAAAAGTGCAGGGTAGTTTAAGGCCTATAGGCCTTTAGAGTACTTTATGTCTTCCAACTGCGGGAAAGAGAAAAGATGAAAAGTAGATTAGAAAATCCGTCTTTCAGCAAACAATAGAAAGAGTTACATGCAACTATGAACAGTACATCCATTAGAAGATGAAGCAATAATGTACTTTATTTCATATATTACAAGCACTAAATAGACATTCCATGACATTAAAACTACTGAACTAACTAAATAACTAACTATGTTGTAGCATGCTTAGGAAGATATGCTTAATAGCACCAAATTTTAAGCTTGCATTCGTACCTGCGGAATATGATGTATCATTTATCAGCATGAAAAATCTATTCACAGTATTAAAGTGCAAAGATGGGAAAGAGCCTAACAGTACACAGAGAGATCTAACTAGGTTACAATACAAAGGTACATACCTTTCTACAGGATGCTATTTTTCAAATGCCCTCCACCATGATTTTGACCCTGAAATGAACACCAAAGAATGTGAAAAGGAAATTGTGTTAGAGCATAATCAATCACATGCCAGCATATCTTACCTCTATATTGACTTTACAAAGCAGATGCTCCACTCTGTAAAACAGAAGATGCTGTCAGACCTAAAAAACATCAGTGGATTCGCTTGCTTTGCTTGTCATACTGGAACTTGCTTGCATATCCTTGAAGTGGAATATCTATACTACTATCTATAGCTCTAATTTGCTTTTTTATCTATACTATTATTTTCTCAAGCCTTGTATCAGGAATGAAATACTTAAATGGCATAAATAATTAATTAATTGAAAGCATAAGATTTGTTTTTGTTCTTTAATGGAAACTAATGCACAAGATTGTGGGCATACCTCACTTTTTGGGTTGCCCCTAGGGGGACAAACCCTGGCTTATGTGGGTTTGTGGCATATGCTAGGTATATGCTGGAATATATCTAGGATATGCTGGTGACTGCTCCAAACCCATTGTTGCCTGTAAACTGGCAGTATCGTGCATTCTAGATTATGGATGTTCCAACCGGAAACTGGCAGGGCAGACCCAAGCTCCAATCTGATGTTGGGGCCTGTGCTTATGGGTCCGACAGTTGCGGTGGGAAGCATGACATCGCTTCACATAGTTGTGGACTCTACTTGGTAGCCACACTTATAAGCAATCTGGAAGACATTACCTTGCGGTATTGTAAATTGTAACATTCAGCTATTTTTAAGAAATGTTTGCCTATATAGTTTATTCATTTGCTTGAAGCAGAGCTCTTCGAGTTTTGAAGTAGGCTACTATTATTTTGGCAGAGGATACACGCCATTCTGCAAAGCTTCTGCAGCACTACGATATCACAACACCAAGGGGATGAGAACGTGGTTTGCAATATGTTTTGTAAGAGGTGCTTTGTTTGTGCATTGTTCTTTTCATAGTATGAAATAGAACCACCAGCAGAAAGTCATGTTCTAACCTTTAATGCTGAGAGAATGACACTCCACTTCCTATTTAAAATTTAATGTTCAGGGCGACCTTTAGTGCATCCTAGCTCATAGACATAGACCTTGATGTTACATTTTCATGAAAGAAGGTCATCATTTCAGAACAGTCTAATCTTATTTTCAACTTTCTTATTTGGAAGGACAACAGTCATGCAGTTGGTTATATCATTCATCATTACGGTGTAGATAATTACCTGGTAAAATGCATACCAGAGCTGCAACTTGAAAAGAAAGTTCACTGAAATCTACGGCATGAGCAACACCATGCGCGATCTCAACAAAATGTCCAATAAAAGAGTCACGTATCCAACCAGTATTTTAATAAGCATGTTACTTTCTGGGGTTTATGTTTTGATGTTCAGAGAAAATTGCCAATTTGGCCATGTCCATCACAACTTGATATGCTCAATTAATGTCCATAGGAGTTGCTCTACTACATCCAAGCAGGGTCCAAATAAACCAACGTGGAAAGAACTGCATAAAGTATGAAGCATTACAAAAGCAAAGCAAAAGAAGGAAGCAAATGAGAGATCTCTGAAGTAACCGAGCAGTAAATTCCTTTGAAATGACTTATCAATGAATTCCACAGGCATCCTGCAATGATGCACAAGCTGTCTACATTGCTATCCTTGTGTAAGAAATAGGTTGAGTGGAGATTCTTCCTATAATAATTAGAATAGAAGTGAGATTTCAAGGATAGAGTGTCTGACCTCTAGTGGTAAGATGAATCTATTCTCGAATATAATAATACATGCTGCCTTGCTGCAAGAGCCACTTGAGGACAATAGCATCTGCATTCCATGCACATTGCAAGCACAAAAATAATAAGAACATTATGTGTTTGAAACACTAATAGTGAGAAGAACATAAACCATACTTATGACCATCAACAGCTAAAATGACCTTAAGAAAAACAAGCCATGCCTGGTTGTGGCCTGTGATGTTCGTCTAACGCTGCCATAGCTGAGCTCTAGACAATAGATAGCTCATAACTCAGAGTGCCCATAAATAAAGAGCTCAGGCTTCTCGAAGAAGATACCCAAATCGCCAAAGAACCACAATTCCTTAAAAATCAGCATGAGTTATGCCGGATGAGTATGAGGAAGATCGCCAAGCTCTTTTCTACTTAAACCTCCCCTGAAATCATCTCGGTTTTAGACTTGGCTTGCAGCCGTAAATAAATTCAAATACATGGATGCATCAATCCGCATAGCATGGTCATCAAGCATTAGTTTCAGGGAGGTTCATCAAAGAGCTGGCAAAGAATCGTATTTTCAAGCTTTTTCATAGCAAGGAGATAAGGCAGATAAGATGCTTACCTGTGATGTTCCCCTAACTCTCCCATAGCTCGACAATAATCGCCATAGCTTATAGCTGCATATTGAAAATGATGCAGGCTCGCTCCAACAAGGGCATATCTTCCGCAAAAATATCTCAGCATAGGCCATGGCCATAGCCACCGCGAATTGAAAAGAATGAGAAAGTAAAATGAAAGGAAGGGAGCAAGAGAGGATCAATCTCAGTGACTTTTTTTCAGGATCGGATGAAAGCATGAAATTAAGAAAGCACAGGTTCCACCTGAGAAGTCATTCTCCGTGACCTTCTCCAACCATAACTTGGGCGCTTCAGAAATGGATGTCTTTCTCCGAGCAGTGCAAGCTTATTTTTCTCCATCGTTCATTAGGGTAGTTTAGATCGAAATCCAATGGGATGAATATGTCCAAGTCATTTTTTAGACACGTGGATAGCCTAGGCTTCGAGATAATGCATCACTCGAGGTTAGGCTGTTGCGCTTTTTTTTCTTTGTTTTCGCATGCACTTTATACTATTTCGTGTACGCGAAAAAACTTTTGCATACGCGGTTTAGAAGGTTTCACGTACGCGAAATTCAAATTTCAAATTTGCATGCAATCCCCCTTTTTTTTTTTTCCCCGCAGATACGCTTTATATCAATTTTCACGTATGCAAAAGAACTTTTGCATCAAATTTCAAATTTGTACGCGATTTTTTTTTTTTTTTTTCGTGTACGCAGTTTTCACTGTTTTGCGTACGTGAAAGTTTTTTCGCGTACACGAAATGGTATAAAGAGCGTATGCAATTTTTATTTTTTTTCGCGTAAGCAGTTTTCAATGTTTCACATACACGCTTTAGTTCTTTTCGCGTACAACGAGTTAGAATTTGCTACACCAAATCCACTTTTGGCACCTTCCTTGCATCTTCCTAACAAAATTCAAGGGCTAGGATTTCTTCTTCTCCTTTCATCCAACGGCTTACAGACATGGTGCATGTTCAACCCACAAGGGGGCTGCTTAAGGTGGATGGACGTGGCACTGTCTCAGCCGTTGATCTCAGATCTGGATAGCCCAGACAATGACACCTCAAATACTGGACCACTGGATAAGGGGTGAGCTTAAGTGGTCGTTCAATTTGGGCCATCGATCTCAGATTTGGACGGCCCAGACAGCCCCACCTCAAAATATTGGAACACTAGATACAAGGGGGGTGCTTATATAATTGTATACATACACAAGTGTTTGTACTATGAAGGACTGCGTGAAACCGACCCTGCAAAACACACCAATGTGGAAGATTCCGCTAAACCTTTCAGATGATTTTTCTAGATTTCCAAAAACTGTTCCAAGATTCACATACATTCCTCAAGAGTCTATGTGGATTCTCTAGATTCATTCAGTTTTTGTAAAGATTCACCTAGATTCTCATATATTCTCAAAGCTTTTATGAAGATTCCCTTGGATTCCCCTAGATTCTCAAAGATCTAAGATTCCCATAGATTCCCTAAGATTCTATGGAAATTGCCCTAGATTCCCAAAGATTGTCCCAAAATTCATCTAGACTCCCCAGAATTCTATAGATTCTCTTGGATTCCCTTGGATTCTATGAAGATTCCTTTAAGTTATATAAGACTTTATCAAAATTCCCCTAAATTCCTTGAAGAATCCTTTAGATCATATAAAGATTCTCTTAGTCCCCAACATTCTATATAGATTCTTCTAGATTCTATTAATATTTTCCTGAATTTTCAAATATTCTTTCATGAAATTCTCTCAAGATTCCCCTAGATTCCTAAAGATTGCCTCAAGATTCACCTCAATTCTCCATGGTTCTATGTAAGATTCCTCTAGATTGTCCATGATTCCATCAAGAATCCCCTAGATTCCCAAAGATTTTATGAAGATTCTTTTAGATTCCCTTAGATTCTATGAAGATTCCTTTAGGTTCTCCAATATTTCATCAAGATTCCCAAAGATTATTAATGATTTTATGAATATTCCTTTAGATCATATGAAGATTCCCTTAAGCTCTCCAAGATTCCATCAAGATGCCCCTAGAATCTCAAAGAGTCCCCTAAATTCCCAAAGATTCACTCAAGGCTCACATAAATTCCCCAAGATTCTATGTAGATTCTCCTAGATTCTTTAAGATCCTCAGAAAATTTCCCTAGATTCTCAAATATTCTATGAAGATTCCCTTCGATACCCTTAGATCCTCTCGAGATTCCCCTAGATTTCTAAAGATTGCCCCAAGATTCACCTTGATTTCCCATGATTCTACGTATATTCTCTTGGATTCCCTTCGGTTCTATGAAGATTCTCTTGGATTCCCTAAGGTTCTATTGAGATTCCGAAAGATCCCATGAAGATTCCCTTTCGATTCCTTTTTACCATAGATTTTGTAAAATTATAAGATTCTAAGAAGATTCTTAGAATCTAATCATGTTGGCGCAAACTGCGACGGAACAGTGCCAAAGCACCACCTATTGGAAAGCTCTCGACGAGAGGAATCCAAGGCGTGGGCCTCACCTTCATCCGACCCCTCTATTGCAAATTATGTGCCTTTGAATGCGATTAAAAAGAGAGAAGCTTCTTGGAAAGTCCACTCATAAATGCTTTACCGCCTCACTAATATTCTATTAATGAGAGTGCCACATCACCTCTTTTAATATAAAAAGTTAAGGGCGAGGATTTATCCTCACCTTTTTATCTAACGGTTAGAATTTGTTGCACCAAATCCACTTTTTGGTACCTTCCTTGCACCTTCCTCACAAAATTCATGGACTAGGATTTCTCCTCCCCTTTTGATCCAACGGCTCGGGGATGTGGTGCATGCCCCCGTGCCCCCATGGAGATCCAATGGCTACATGTTCGCCACCTCACCTATTTTCAAACGAATGGCCGAGATCAATTAGAATATATAGCCCTATTCATGATGCCTTGCATGTGATATATGTGTATCCTACCTATATAAAGCAGTATCGCATTTCTGTTCGCACCTAATTTATTTCTTCAAAATTACCAAAGCACACACGTTGCATCCATCGCATTTATGGCAGACACATGCATTTATTGCGGCCATTAATACACTTTGCATTTATTGCGGCCATTATTCTGACGTCCGCCATAACCAGACCTGTGCTTGCCCCTGCATACAAAACTCCGGGGCATACAAAACCCCTGCATACAAAACGATCTGTTGCATCCATTCTTGACGCCTGGCAGGGGCCTCATCTTGACAAGAAGTGAAATGCGAGAAGAATGAACTGCGGGGCAAAGCCTTATCAGATGCCAGATTCCAATATGGTAGCTTTTCCCTGATTTAAGAGATAATATCCACAATTTTATTGCAAAAATAGGGCCTTGATTTCTTTCAAGGATCCATCTTCTCAGAGACATGCACAGAGATCCAAATCGGATTATTTATGCTCCAGGGAGAATAATAGCAGTAAAATCGGACAGTTCTAGCCAAGTACAACCTACAGTGGTTGCAATCAGTCTGTCAGATCCATTATTGCATTTCCCTGATTTAGAGAGAAAATATACATGATCGTTCTATTTCTACCTTAAAATGGATTGACAGAATAGGAACTGAGAAATTATCTCCAGGGCTATGAATCCTTTCTCTACTTCGGCTTCACCACGGCATGCACAGCAATCCAAATATGGTCATAAATACTCAAGGAAGAGCATTACAAGCAAAATCAGCCATTTTTGGGTTGCCCCTAGGGGGCAAACCCTTGTTTATGTGGGTATGTGGGCATATCCAGGTATATGCAGGCATATGCCTAGCATATGCTGGTGACTGCTCCAAACTGGCTGCTGCCTGTAAACTCTCGGTCATCCAACCCCATTCCTTCGCAGGCGTGGCTATGGCGCAGCTCGGACCCTTCTTCTTCTTCCAAGCATTTTCCTCTGGCTTCCAAGAGCATGGCAGTCGGACGATGCTGTTCGAACCGGCTAACCGGCCATAGTTTCTGAGGTTATGGAAGTGATACTGCAGGATGGGGTTGTGGATGCGCTTGTAGATCTTGAAAAGTGGATTTGTGGCTTCTTGGGAGAGCCATTGTGATGATCAAAGGCAGGCTTGTGTGGATCTTGGCAGTTGTCAACCATATGAGCAAGACAAGGCATCAACGATTAGTTTGACAGTTTCCATGGATACTTCTGCTGACAGTCTAAGGCAATGCCCCCCAATGATATCTTAGAAGAAGGGACTAAGAACTCGAAGTTTTATTCAGATGAAAACGGGGGCATGCCAAGGAGTGAATAGTTCAGTGAATATGAGCAGACAGAAAAGGAAAATGCATTCTACAATGCCATTGCATGCGGTCGAGAATGGTCGAGACCTCTGCTTTCTCTGCACACGCCAATTGCTCAAGAATTCAATGCTACAGGTATTTTTTTCTTGCCTTTTGCATGTGCGTCAATTTGAATCTGCTACATACAGGTGTTTTCTCTTGGTTTAATCTTCCACATTCGCTTGGTTTTTTGAACCTAAATTACATTTCTAAAATAGTGGAAGAAGCACATATGCTCTGCAATATAGATGATGGAACTGCTACATGTGTTTTTTCTGAATTTGCAATGCTTTCTTTCCACATTCCTTCTATTTCATTATACTAGAAGAAGCACATATGCCCTGCAATATAAATATTAGATTTGCTACATGTGTTTGAATCTGAATCTGCAATGTCTTCATCTTAATTTATTTCTGGATGGTTTTTGTTTCTTTTTCTCTTCTTGTCATGTCTTGGAGATTTAAGGGAGTGGTAAAGGATATGTGGGTTTAGGATTTTCAATCAAAGAGCCAAAGATCATATCAA
Organism: Isoetes taiwanensis; assembly: GCA_021234155.1. Lineage (NCBI taxonomy): Eukaryota > Viridiplantae > Streptophyta > Lycopodiopsida > Isoetales > Isoetaceae > Isoetes > Isoetes taiwanensis. The sequence goes on along the minus strand of JAJEKV010000001.1, from coordinate 49,116,346 downwards.
GCTGTAGTTACTCTTGAAGGAAATGGGGTTTTCACACTTAACAAGGTATCGCCGCAGAGTTCCCTTTTTCAAGGTAATAATCCTTTAACTTTGCGTAATGTTTGTGTGTCTTCTCCTAGTAATAGTAGCTGCAGTTTCCCCTTGAATTCCACTTCCTTCAAGGCCCTTGACGAGTCAAATAAAGAGCTAATATTACTCATCTTTACCGTAGCAGCTGCAAAGTCCTTGAAGAAGCTATGACACATGAGTTCTGTTGCATCAGGAATCATAGAAACTACAGCCTGCAATAGGTGTTGCAACATCGAGAAGAGTAGTGATGTTTCCATCTCCATTTTGAGGACACAGGGCTTGAAGTTGAATTAAAAGGTTAGGGTCTAGGGCAGGATGATTTTTCCAGTGTTTTGGAAATTGTAGAGCCTAGGAAGAATGACTGCACTGGCGGACTCTGCATGGTGGACTCTGCCAATGTTAGTGATCCAAAAAGAACTACCATATCTTTTGATTATAAACACTTGTTTCAAACTTGGTCATGAGTTGTTGAGAGGTAGAGTTTAGTGATGCAATATCTGTATTAGCTTGATGGAACTGTGCAGTTAATGCATCTATGCGCTCGAGAAGCACATCATATGATGGCCCTCCTGTTTGCAGGGAATCAATTACATATTCTATTCGCAGATTAGAATGAAAATGAGCAGGTTTATTTAAGATTTAGGACATGTTACTAGAAATACAGAGAGATTTGCGCAAGATACTACTCCTGGACATTGTTGTTCCAACGCAGCCTTGATACCATCTATATATTCATAACCTCTAAGAGAATTCTTATCTGGCACTGCGTTCTTTTCTCCTTGCATGTTGGTGTATCATCTAGAAGGGAGAGAAGCTCTTAGTCTTTGACTTTAAAATCATGAATGAATGGTGTCAGTGAGCATTATGAAATTCTTGAAGAATCCTAGTGAGCAGCATTGACATTGATTAGATGTTGAAAGAATTATGACCAGAGACTATGGAGAACGCTGTAGTTTTAATATTCTCATGCAGTTCTCAATTTTCTATGCAGTAGCAAACACGTCCTTCTCTAGTGGCTGTGCTAGCACCACGATGATGTAATAACAATTTCACTTGCTTTGTATGCAATAGATATTGTTTCATGTATAAAATTCCTTCAAATTATTATGGTTAAAATTGGCTATGGCAACAAGGCATCGAGCAAATGGATTGCAAAGGATGCAACGTGCATGAGCTTCGTGTTTCAGAAGAGAACAAGAAGCTCTCTGAAATCGATGGCTATGCCTGAACTATTGTTCTGAAGGGCCTGAGGTCGTTTGCACAACATGAAGGCATACTATATGAAGGCATACTTCCTGTGATAGTTGTGATAGTTTCTAGCGATTCAGGGGCTTACAAACCATGACTCTCTCTGAATGTGTGACATGAGGATGCACTTGGATCAAGTTCATATTACTTCATCAACAAACTGCCAGAAAGAAATTAGCAAATACAAAAAATCGTGGAGTATTCGAATGGGCCGGGCACTTATGGTACATAGATATGAATGACGACAAATATAATTTAGGAGGTAAATACCATTGTTTCACATGTATTTGTTTTAAAATGTATCCGTTTCAAAATGTAACTCAATAAATATTTAACATCATGTGTGAAATTAATTTGAACCGAATATTTATAGTTATATGTGATCTTAGTTTAACTAGAATCATTATATTAGTTGTTAACATGACGAATTTGGTGTGAATGACAATTTAATGGGAACTGTTATGTTAGAAATATTAACATAACGGAATGAGTTTAACAAATTTCGTTATGTTAGAGATGTTAACATAACTGGTGTGTGTGGAGTTTGATTCCAAATGTTAGCAGAGTGGTGCGAACCAATTCTAAAATTGTACCTTAAATGAAGACAACTATCAAACAGTTAATTTAAAATTTACCTTGATTTAATCTCCTGTTGTGAAATCCGGTGTTTTCTTAAAGTTGTATCATATATCACTATTATATTTGTTCCGTTTCATTTCAGATGCTTCATCAAATTGAGCATACTATATATTTGTGTCAAGTATGCTTCTTCTACTTACTTGTGCCTAAATGTTTATACTTTTAATTTTGTGGCATATTGCAGAATGGAATGACATTTATGAGTTAAAACCATTTACAAACCAACATGACTTGTTTGGATCAAAAGCAAGGTAAGATAGGTGATTCTTGCTAAGTGCATGATTCAAACACTTTTCAAAATGAATTTTGCATCTTAAAACTAGATACCATCATGCCCGTTGAACTTTAACTACTGGTTATTGGTGCTGTTAAAGCTGAGCCAAGTAGTAAAATGAGTGATATAAAGAATAAATGAGGAAAGTGGCTATGGGCAGCTTGTTTACCCAATTCAACTATAGGCCTGAGCGAGAGAGGTGTGATGAAGCAAGAGAGAACTTGGCATGGCATAATCAAAGGTCTAAAACCTAATTTGTGTTCAAAGAAGGTTGCACTCATAGTCTATGTTCTCTTACAGGTAGTCTTGTCCGAAGGAAATAGGTCCTTCGTGCTTGGGATGATCGAGCACGACATGTATGAATAGGCAATAAATGAAGCTAAATAAGTATAGATGACCTACAGAGTCACCCTCGAAACTACATCCTTGAGTTAACGATTTCTTTGAATAAGAACTTTGTAAGGCAGGGGCGGATGAGAAAGAAGCATCAATTGAGAATATAACATGCTTAAATAATTGAGAATATAACATGCATTTTAAGCATATAGACTTTACGTGCCAATATACATACACATTCCACGTATAGCATAAACAATACAGATTGAGATGCAAGATACATAAGAATTGAATAAAATACACTTTGGTTTTTTTCCTAATTCATCATGCAAAGCACTTTATCTATTAAGCTCTATAATATAGAACAAGCGACCCAAGTACTGATGAAACCTAAACAAACTCATTTTCTACAAAAAACCGTGAAAACACACTCTCGGGCCACCGAAGGGCAACCCCTCGTGCGCAGCACCTTGTTTACTCAGTCCAGCCCATCCAGCTTCCGGATTCTCCACTGACTGTCATCTGTTAAGAGCCCATCCATATATACCTTTTTAACTTAAACGTTCGATTCCAATTCCAGCCTTTTTAGAAAATAATAATTTATCCTTTTATAATTCGATTTCATAGAATCCTAGAAAGGACCATTAAATTCATATTTTCATTTCTAGATCCTTCTATGCACTTTGCCAATTAAAATAATCCAATGGATTTTTCTAAGGGAAAATCTTGCACATATGGATAAGAGTAAAAGCACCGAATTTTTACCTATTAAATTGGCCCGTGCCCTCAATAATTTTACGTCTATAATCCTTACTGCATCAAACACCTTCCGGCTAGAAGAGCCAGAGCAAGCAAAAATAGCTACTTGTGATACAATTCGGCACCCTGTAATTGCTTCGTACACCAGCATAGGCATGAGCAATGCAATTACTTTAACTTTCACATGTCTAGAACTGGCATTGTTTCGACTTAACAATATTCGGCCGCGATAAACTTCTTGTATATATTAATGATAAGAGATATATATAATAACCCAATGAATTGTTTTGGAGGTATGGTTTGTGCTCTCAAGAATGGTGATTTATGCATCCATATCAAATCCCCCTGGAATGAGATCAGTCCAACGAAGAATTATTAAACCAAATAGTACCTAAAAGGGGAGTTATAACTTGGTGCTCACCACTCTTGAGACTATTATAGCCAAAAGAGATCATGTGATTTCACCTGCTTCAGAGTACAAGAGTTGTATGATTTTTATAGCCCTATGCCAGAACTATTAAGAAGACAACATCTAAGAGACATTTGTTTTCTTTGAACAGAGACTAACAACTCACAGTAGAGAAAAATCTCAATCCAACAAAATTAGTTAGCTAGAACTTGAGAGGTATCAAAGGCCTCCTGAAAAGGAAATGGGCTTTAATTTCACTCAAAGAAATGAAGGTAGATGAACACATACTTCTAGCTTTTGAAGCTTTCAATTTGGGCAATTGATCTGTCCCAAGAAGCCAATCGCAGTTGCAGACAGAACTAAGGAAGGAATAGTTGATATTTGGAAACGCTTGAAATCTGTAGGCAGTTTTTGTGATCGTAAGTAGTAGATGGTCCTTTGTAGAAAGCCAGGTACATTGCAACGCATCAAAGGGAAATGTTTTACCTCCTGGAACGTCACCCCAGGACCTTCTGGCGAAGGGTTCTTAGAAAGCTAGTACAACCCATAGGGAATATCACTCCCGAGCAGTGGAGGCAATACTTGCAACAGCTATATGACCCTCAGGGTGCACATGCAATATTACCCTTGCAAGAAGGCCCAGTGCTGGAAATCACAGATTCGGACGTGGAACAAGGCTTACAGCGTCTTGCCAATGGGAAAGCCCCAGACTTGGATGGTATGCGCGCGTAATTGCTTAAGTGGGGTAGGGCCGCCCATAATACCGGTGCGGGCCGCCTTTGTTCAACAAGGCATTACAGAAGAAGGCTTTCACGCAGCAAAGTGGACCAACAACGAGTTATTCCCATCTATAAGGCGGGTGACCCCCCGCCTTGCCCACCCACCACCGAACAATCATGGTCAGTTCGGTGTTTGCAAAACCGCTTCGGGATTCTCGAAAGCAGCAGCTTGATCTGGCCGGGCAGAGGCGGAGAGGTGCGGCCCTCACCCAGGCGAGATTCAGACCCGGCACTCAACCATTGACCACATCTTCACGTTATAACTCGATTGAAGAGGCAGGAACGCCCGTCCGGGATCTATATTGTTGCTTTGTGGATTTTTGGCGTTTGACACTTTGTGCCTCGGGAAAAACTATGGGCAAGACCGCAATGGTGGGGGTTCTGTAGATTTGCGTAATGCGCAGGCTGTGCTATATGAAAGATGCTCTGAGATTCGTTTGCAGCAGACAAGCCAACCATTTGATAGTAGTATCGGGGTTCGTCAGGGATGCCCTCTCTCCCCAACATTGTTTGGGCTTTACATTGATCAATTGGAGAGCTGGCTTGCTAATAATGGGGCGATGGAGCTCACCTTCTCTATCAGATCATCAGACAGTTAATATATGCCGATGATGTGGACCTCCTAGCTTACACACCGCCAGACATGCAACGACATCTCGATGCCCCGACACATTCTCGCCAAGCCGACCGATATGCTTGGCGTCAACCCGCCAAGACTAAGGTGGTTTTCATATCATCTTCACGTCGGCCGAGGATCCCCTCCTTGATTAATAAGGGCGAATGTGGAAGTTGCATCCACATACAAGTATTTGGGAGTGGAGTTTCCTTCTACTATGCTTTGGGACACATCCATGGGCTCACGAAAGTGACTACAGTTTGGAAGGCACTATATGCAATGCAAAACAATAGTCATAGAGCGGAGTTGTATGATTGGGCCCATCAGTCACACCTGTTCAAGGTCTTAGTAGAGCATGTCCTTTTATACGGGGTGGAATTATGGGGCCCAGTAGTATCACTTGCTACTTGGAATGACTTGGAGCAGGTCCAGAAAGCCTTCTTAGTACGAGCACTAGGGGTGAAGTCCACAGTCCCATATCAAATTCTACTGCGGGGAGACAAGATTCTTACCTCTTCGTGAGGGCGGCCCTTGATCGCCACATTGTCTATTTTCGTGGCGGTCAATATGGACGATGCCCGTCTCCCTAAACTAGCTTATATCATGGCAATGGGGCCGCAGCGCCTCAAGGCCTGCTGGAGGGAAAAGAGAGCTCAATGGTTGGCTATATGGAATGTGCAGGAGCACAGGTGCATACATGTGCAAACAGAGGCAGATCGCCATAGCTTGAGGCAATATTTTGACGCTTGCTTCCTCAGCAAGCTTTGGGATGCCAATGCCCTTGAACATGTCAAGGCAAAGACACTACCGCCACATAAATCCCACATTGGAACGAGGCCCCGCAATGCTACCAAGCGTACCCACTTGCCCATGAAAAGGCAATGGACTCATTGCCTCCATTCGCGGGGGCACATCATCTTCGAATTGAGACGGGCAGATGGATTGGTGAGCCACGCCAGGACAGGCTCTGTCAAATGCTGCCAAATGGGAGTCATTGAGGATGAATCTCATACCCTTCAAAGTTGCCCAGCATATGATCAAATTCGGACGCGCTATGCTGAGTTGGTCAGGCCTGGCCAGCCGTTACATGTGACATTGAGCACAGCATCCGTACGGGTGCTGGGATCATACCTTCAGGAGGTTATGGACATGCAAGATCAGCTATGTCCTCGGGCACACACTTGACATGTATATATACATTGATGTATACTTGTACAGTTTGACAGCATTCTTATTACTGCCACGGTTTTTCCCTCGAAAACCCTGTAATAAGTTTGCTGCGCTCCTTATGGGTCCCATAGCGATTGGCCTCAGTGGACGATAAAAAATCATTCTCATTCTCATTCTTTTGGAAGGAATGGATGGTATCATGGGTATTAGAAATATCTATGCCTCGAAGGATCCCAATGTATGTATGTGTGATATACCTCGAAGGATCCCAATGTGTGTGTGTGTGTGTGTGTGCATGCGCGCGCGCGCGTGTGTGTTAACAATGTGTGTGTAATATGACATAAAATATGACATAATACAATAGAACATAACAAGCTAGATATTCACAACAGTGTAATGTAGCCCACAAGATTTCATTATATTCTAGTAGAAAAATAAAATACAATGAAAATGTGAAAACTGATTTTAATAATCAGACTGTCAATCTCAGATACAAACTTGTAGTAGGGAATAAAGGAGAATCACAGAATATCACAACCTTAGAATAGGATAGGATAGGATAGGATAGTATAGGATAGGATAGGATAGGATAGGATAGGATAGGATAGGATAGGATAGGATAGGATAGGATAGGATAGGATAGGATAGGATAGGATAGGATAGGATAGGATAGAGTTTTTATCGTCCACGGAGACCAATTGGCCTATGGGACCCAAACAGAAGACACAGCAAGCGTATTACTCTCCGGGTTAAAAAACCCCCTCCCCGCTCTAAAGAGTTGTTTGGGGGAAAAACCATGACAGGAATAGGTTTGCTGTCAAACTGTACAAATACAAATACAAATATAGACAGAAATATGTACATGTATCGGGTAAGTCACGGCGATCCATGATCTCTTGAATGTATGAGCCCAACCTCCGTACCGAGCTCGTCCTCAGCATTTCATGCAAGGGCTGGCCAGGACGGACCAGCTCAGCATAACGTATCCGAATGTCATCATATACTGGACAACTCTGAAGGGTGTGGCATTCGTCTTCCACAGCTCCAACTTGGCATCGTTGATAAAGCCTCTTCCGACACAACTCCCCAACCCATTTCCCCGTCTCAATCCGGAGATGGTGTGCACCTGTGCGGATAGAGGCAATGGATCTGCGCTTTTTCATGGGTAGATTAGTGCGCATGTAGCATTGCGGGCCCCACTCCAACATGGAATTTATGTGGCATTGATAATGTGTCAGCTTGACCTGTTCAAGGGTGATGTCATCCCATAGCTTACTAAGGAAGCATGCGTCAAGGTATTGTCTGAGACTTCGGTGATCTGCCTCCATTCGCACTTGGATGCACCTGTTTTCCTGCACATTCCATCTGGCCAGCCACTGAGCTCTCTTTTTCCGCCAGCAGGCTTTCAGGCATTGAGGCCCTATTGCCATAGTGTAAGCGAGGTTAGGGAGAAGAGTATCGTCCATGCTGACCACCTTCTGGAAGTAGACGATGTGTTTGTCAAGGGTCCCTCTTTGAAGAGGCAAGAAACTTGTTTCCTACAACAGTAGCTGGTATGGGACTGTGGACTTCACCCCTAGGGCCCGTGCCAAGAAAGCTTTCTGCACCTGCTTCAAGTCATTCCAAGTGGCGAAGGAAATCACCGGGCCCCAGACCTCGACCCCGTACAAAAGCACAGGTTCTACTAGCACCTTGAATAGGTGGGCCCAATCATACAACTTTGCCTTGGCTATTGTTCTCCATTGCATAGAGTGCCTTCCAACCTGCTGCAGCTTGCAGCCGGATGGAATTGTCCCAGTTCATGGCCGACGAGAACTCCACCCCCAAATATTTGTAAGCGGACACCACTTTAACATTTTGGTCATGATAAGTGAGGGTTGGAGGCCATGGTTGGCATGCAGATGATACCAAAACTACCTTGGTTTTGGCTAAGTTGACAAGCATGTCAGTCACCTGGCAAAATGTGTCCAGGGCATCAAGATGGCGTTGCATGTCCACCTGGGTGTGTGCTAGGAGGTCCACATTGTCAGCATAGATCAGCTGCCTGATGATCTGGTGTAGGAGGTGAGCCCCAGTGCCTCCATTATCAGCGAGCCATCTCTCCAGCTGATCAATATATAGGCCAAATAGTGTGGGAGAGAGAGGGCATCCCTGAGGACCCCAATACTGCTCTCGAATGGTTGGCCCGCTGATTGTCTATATAACCTGTACACTACGTTCTGCAGTTCGGCAGGGATGTCTAGCTGCTGCAACCTTGCCCACAGCTTGTGTCAAAAGCCTTGGTGAAGTCTACGAAGCAGCAATACAGATCTTGCCGACAGTTCCTACTGTCCTCAACTAGAGTCCGCAGTGTGAAGATATGATCTATGATTGAGTGCCTCGGCCTGAATCCTGCCTGTGTGAGTGCCCGCACTCCTGCTATCTCTGCCCATCCTTTCAACTGCCGCTCGAGGATCTCGGCGAGCAGCTTTGCAAATGATCATGATGGTCTGGTAATTGGATGGGCAATGCGGGTCTCTTGCCTTGTAGATTGGGACAACCATGCTACTGGTCCATTGCGGGGGAATTCTTCCCGCAATGCCTTGTTGAACATGTCGGTCAGTACCGGTGCCATGGATGGTCCTGCCCACTTGAGTAACTGCCTACATGCCATAAAGGTCTGGTGCTTTTTCATTGCCTAGACGTTGCAGCCCCTGCGATACCTCCGCCCCTGTGATTTCCAAGATCGGGCTGGGAGGGGGTAGTGCCGCCTGCACCCCAAGGTTGTAGAGTTGTTAGGTATTGCCCCACTGCCCCGGTTTCATATTTCATGTGGATTCTGCATCGCCTTCGAGCAACCGCCAAGGTCCCGGGATGACGCTCCACGAGGAAGAACATTTCCGCTGATGGGCAAAGAATGTACTTGGCCTTTCTAGCCTTAAGGAAAGTGCTGTATTGCTTGGATCGCGATCCGAAAGCATAGAGCAGTGGTTCGTGGACTTGGCGGAGCCAAAGATTTGGCGCTCTTTGCACCGCATCGAACCACCGGTTATGTGGAAAGGCCGTAGTTTCGAGGTTTGCCGAGGGCTTACTTTTTCAAAACACCTCTCTCGCAAAGAGTTCCGAGGACGCCAATGAGCATGCCTACCGCTGCTCCAAAGATTGAGCATTGTGAGATGCTTGCCGATCCTTTGTAAGAAACCGGGAGCAAGTAGGAGCGCCATAGTCCGCCAGCTTGTTGGACAAAGGCCCGAGCAACAAATCAAGCTACCGCTAGTAGAGCCGCAGTGGTCGAGTCCACCTCCTCATCCCTACCAGTCGTTCCCACTTGAAAATATTTGACGAGATGCATGTCCTGCTCGACCACCAGAACATAGTCCACCACGCTGGACCCACCTCCCTGGTTCTCCTGCCTGCAAGTGTGCTGGCTGGAGGACGGCCACTGTGGTAGTCCATTGCAAATCACTAGATCAAAGATACTGCAGACCAGCAATAGCTGCCTCCTATAGCGCGAGACCTGAATGTCAGCTGATGCCCGTGGCCAAACTCCTTCTGAAGGGCTCAGCTGCAACACTTCATCCGTAAGAGGGTCAAATCTCATCGGCTGTTTCGTGCCAGTGCATGCATTGAAGTCTCCAACGAGCATGACCCTACCCTCCTGCTTGTGCTCTGTATGTCATCGTATAGATCGACATAAGGCTCCAACCTATATGGTTGTGATAGAAGTTGCTCTCGGCGTGTGGGAAGTAGCACACCCACAGATACCTGTTATGTTTGTATGTCTTGCATAGGGAAACGGACTATGCCAAGGCTGTCCGGTAGTAGCAAGCGACCCCTCCATGCCCCCGCTTTCCTGTGCATTCATTGAAGACGGAGTAGCGATGGTATCCTGGCAAGTCGGGTAGTCTATGTCCAGCATGCTCCCATGTTTCCATGAGGAAGATGAGGTCCATATCGGCGGCAACTAAGTTGAGAAAGTCCTCCTTTTGCCATGGGAAGCCCCGACAATTCCAAGAGACCATGCACATGCATAATCCCTATTTGCTGGTAGGAGCTGCAGCAGTAGGTTTGGCGGTGGAAGCACAAGGGATGGCGGTGGAGGTGGCATGTAGCATGTTGGCAGTGGCAGGTGAGGCCATTGTAGCAGGATGTGCAGCTGGGGTCGCGGCAGAAGGGCCTCGAGAGTTTTAGGTGCCTGCATCAGCATTTGGTGGCCTGAAGATCTACATCCTTTCCCAGACCAGCCCTGTTGCGCCCCCCTGTTTGCGGACACTCTTGACTTTCTCCAATTCATGCCTGCGGTCCTCCTACTGTGCCGGAGTCAGATTCCGATCCACGTACATGGCAGTCCCCTTCAACTGCCTGCCTTGGCGCAGGATGGCTGCTCGCTCTTGCGCGTCCCTGACTATGAAGATGACTACCCGGTGACGGTCAGGCCGGTGGGCCCCATGGCGTGTCGCCCTAACAATGTGTACAGGCGTGTGGAATGTCATCCGGGCCAGGATCTATGTCTGGAGTCATTTGATGAGGTGCTCTCCTGCCTCCTCTGTCAAGCCACGCATCATCACATTGTGGCTCCTGCGTCTCCGTTCCTGGAACCCTGAGGTGGTCGGGCTCGTGGTGGCTGATGCGGCATTCGCTGTTTGCGGTGCGCGGGGCGTGGGTTGTGGCCTGTGGTGGGGTGGTGGTGGCATGGGGCAGCTTGGTGATGCAGTGGTGGGCAGCCCTGGTTGGCATCTTGCAGGCTGTCGGGTATGTGGATCTATCATGTACCGTGCTGTGGCCTCTGCTGGAATCGTTCAGCCCCTACTGGAATTGCTGCTGGGCTAGGCCCTTGCCTTGCTGGACGAGGGTTGCCTGAAGCTCCTGCAACTCCTGGTTTCGTGCTTCGGCCTTCCTCTAAAGCGCTCTCAACTCCGACTGACTCGCTTCAAAGAAGGCAGTCTGCACACTTCACATGATGGTGGCAGCCTCCGCGACTTCTGATTAGAGGTGGGAGATGGTTGCTCTTGTTTCCTGATCAGCACGCTGCCTATCTTATGCCATAGTGTCTATGGTGGTGGAGAGGGAGTCCACACGAGCCCGCAGGTCAGCAAGATCTTGCTTCTGCTGTTGTCTTTCCAAGTGTGCTAAACAGATGCCGTCTTCCAATTGCGTGTACGGGTCTCCATCTCTGCAAGGCGCTGCCTCTCTACTGCCAGTTGTCTTCTGAGAACATGGGGTGATGAGGACTGGATCTCTTCTGCCAGGACCGCAATTCGGGTCCTGTTGCATGTGATTCTTGCCTCCAGTTTTTTCAAGACCGTCGTCTATGCCTGGTCTGCCATGGGGTCTGAACAGCAGTCAATCTCCTCTCGGGTCGTTCTTGCTGATTGGGCCTTTGCCCGTGCCTCTCTCCTCATGGAAGTGGCCTCTCCCGTGCTATCTAGTCGGAGCCATTTACGTGGGGGACCATCCGCTTGATTCTCTTGGGCAGGCTCGTCATGTCTGAGATCGGTAGCTTGGGTGCATGCGTGGGCAACAGTCGGCGGCTGGGCCTGTGTCTCCATCTAGGTGGGGGTTTGGGTAGGGGGGGTACATAAGTGGGCCATTGTTGATTGGAGTCCACAAGGTCAAGTAGGGAATTATAAGCGCACAAGGAGTATTTAGGGACTCAAAGATTAAAAGGGAAGCATAAAGATTAAAGGCGCACAAGGAGTATTTAGGGATTAAAAGGAAAGCATAAAGAATGCCCACGGTTAGTGGTTGGCATGGGGGGTTTTGGGAGGATTCAACCCTATGGATGGGGGTTCAATTGGGTTTAATGCAACACGCCACGCGCATCGCGCATTTTGATGCTGCCAGAATGTAGACACAATGCGCGGCCGAGTCGCCTTTGACCGAGAGAGAAGAGAGAGAGAGAGAGAGAGAGAGAGAGAGAGAGAGAGAGAGAGAGAGAGAGAGAGAGAGAGAGAGAGAGAGAGAGAGAGAGAGAGAGAGAGAGAGAGAGGCTAAAGTACCCCAGGGAGAGGAAAAATGTGGAAGGACGATGGCTAGAGGGCAAACTGTGCCAGGAGGAAGGATGGAACAAGGAAGAAAGGATTGTGCAACAACTATGAGAGCGAATTTTAGAGAGAGAAAGCCGGGAGCAGGCGCTTAGAGAGAAAAGGAGCAAGGTGCTAGAGAGAGAAAGCATAGAGCAAGGCGAGAGAGAGAGAGAGAGAGAGAGAGAGAGAGAGAGAGAGAGAGAGAGAGAGAGAGAGAGAGAGAGAGAGAGAGAGATGGGCCACATGCCGAATTTTAGAGATGACTAGAGAGAATACGTAGAGAATACGAGAGATGAGAGATGGGGAAGAGATGGAGAGATGGGTGAGAGTGGGAAAACCCAACTCACCTCGAGATGATTCGCCCCTAACACCAAGCTAGGGCGTTTTCATTGCCCACTAACCAAACAATTAGCCTTAATTTCGCCGCCGAAAAAACTGTCCAAATGTTTCCCACAATCAATACCGGGGCCATTTCCCTCGTTTCTTGATCTTCAAGGTCGCTTTAATTCTTGCTCCAAGTATCCAATTCCTCGAAGCAATTAGCCGACACGATCCGTATTCATCGATCACGCAGCATTTGCATTATGTTTTTTGTGCATTCGTTCATTAATTTCTGATCGTCAATTTCCTTTTATGTCGTCCTTATTCCCAATCAATTAATTGGATTCAGATGTCTAAGGCCTCTCGATCTGCTTTGCCAGCAACCAGCAAGCCTTTCGTGCCTCCTCGGGTTGAAAAAATGGCACCAAGAAGGACCCAGAAAATGACAGGCCAGATCTCCATGGATGTGCAATTGGAGACTAATTCTGAGCCAATTCCCTCTTCAAGACAGTCAAAAGAAAAGAGATCCAAGCGTGTATTCAGCGAAATTCAGGCATCCTCCAATATTGTGAGTGAATCTTTTTCCTTCACAATGCCAAATCCATTCTCCACACACACTCTGCCCCTACAAATCCTTTTGTTGAACTTACCATAAGCACCCTGATTTTGAGGAAAGACTTTAAGGAGAAAGGGCCTGCTAGAATAGGCTGAATCACCTAATAGTAATGGTGGAATATTTACCTGAACATCTTGATCAGTAGGCTGCCCCTTCTTCAGTTTTCTGCCACTAAGAGTCACCACTGGTTCTTGTAAAATTTGTTTGGAGGCAATTTTGTTATAGATGGAGCTCTTCTTGAACTGGTTGGAATCATGGACTGAACCTGTTCTTGTTACACAAACATTTATAAAAAGTCTGCTATGTGTCACAATTCCTTGCATGAGACATGAATGCCTCTTATGTCTGCTGTAATAGTCTTCCCCATTGTCCTTTTTTTTCGGTTTCCTCCATAAAAAAATATGGGATCCGTCAACTGCACCATATATATTGGGCAACCCTGTTGCATCATGGAATTCCTTAATGCACTGAATTAATCTTGCACCTGTAGGCATTGCAACAAAACGTTTGTACAGCATTGTCTTCGAAGCCAATACAAGCGTGATTTTCTTGGTATATTTCTGTACTGTTGCCTTCCCAACATAAAATCTCTGACCGACATCAAGAAAATACAGAACCATAGCAACTGCTTTCCTCGGATCAACAGACATACCATTGTTGTCTTCTAAAACATCATCATCGAACAGATTCATTGGATCTTCGAGCTCGTTGAGTTCCAATAGCTGCAAAAAAAGATCTCTCAGAATGCAAATCCGAGTGTCAAAGCCCGAAAAAGCATGGCAATCATACCAAGAATGACCGGATCCATGGTTTAGTGGCCGGAATCGAAAGAATGGGGAGGGAAAACTAGAAATGAATTATCCCACATAGCCCGCCGAACCAAGAAATACAGGCTTGAATATCCCACAATTTGGCGCCCGAATTGAACGTTACGATCGAATTATCCCACATTTTCTCTCGTCGGCCGGAATTGATGCACGATCAAAAATCCGCAAACAAAGAAAAAATTTTGCCAATAACAGAGGTCGTTAAGCCTCGAGATAATCGTTTCTCCTCTCCTCCCAAAAAATACGCATATTTCGGGAGGAACCGTGATGTGACGAGAGATGGATTTTTTTACGAGCATGTGGCCGACGAGAGAGAGAGAGAGAGAGAGAGAGAGAGAGAGAGAGAGAGAGAGAGAGAGAGAGAGAGAGAGAGAGAGAGAGAGAGAGAGAGAGAGAGAGAGAGAGAGAGAGAGAGAGAGAGAGAGAGAGAGAGAGAGAGAGAGTGAAGTGAATTGTATTATTTCGCCTTGTCGGACCATCGTGCCTATAAGACCGAGTATAAGCTTAATACATCAAAAGTCGGATATGTCATCATCGTGCAAAACTCATCATCGAGTATTTCGCCATCACTCTCCTCTATCTCATCTCCACTAGTTTCAATAACATGTTTAATTGCTACCTCCCTTAGTTCTATCGGGTTCTAGTAAAAGCTACCTACTATTGTAGCGGTATATCAAAAACTGGTGTAGATTATACACTTTAATGCCAAACTTATCTCTCAAGGCTTGGTAAGTCGGACATCTTATTATTGCATGTGCTTCGCCTTTCTACCTCATCGTGATCCAAGATGCCCCGCAAGTCCCAGACTCCCACCAGATGTTAAACCATCTTCCCACTTCTACATCCGTGTGGTGCCCACGAGAAATGATCCTACAAATTGCATGTCTCTTGGACAAGGAAATATTCTCATTTAAATAGCTCATTCCTAGCAAAGATAGGATTCATTTCCTTCCTATAGTGTGCCATTTTCACACCGGTGCATACCGAACTCTTTTCCCCCAGACTTTTCCCCGAACCCATTCCCTAATTCTATTTTTATTTTTACCAAGTCTTGTATCAATATTCCCCATTTCCTCGAACTGTGACTATCCCATCGCGTGATACCACCCTTTGTCAATGTTGCTTTCAAGGCTAGCCTTGGGTAACTCTCTTCATCCAAATTTCCTATTCTCGCCAGATATGTTAAATATCCGCATAGAGCCTCCCTTCTAATTGCATCATCCCCAAGACTCGCTAGGGACATATCATATGGAGTTTGCATTTTAACCCCAAGCTCACTGTGTAAAAACTTTTTCTGCACCCTTTCTATTTTTTGCCATAGCTCCAAGGAGAGTCCAGGGCCCCAAACTTCGCAGCCATATAACACCACCGACTGCACTAAGGATTTAAATAGTGTCCGCTTTAAGCCAAAGTTCCAAATATAAGCTTTTAGACACTGCTTTTGCATGGCAAACAACGCCTTTATTCCACCATTAACCCTTTGCTCCACTGTCCGATTCCACCGGAAATGTTTATCCACAATAAGCCCCAAGTACTTATATGAGTCCGTGATTTCTATCATCTCTCCCTTGTATGTAAATGAATAATTCTTATCCAGATTAGTCCCAAAGAGCACAATCTTAGTCTTGTCCAGGTTCACTTTCATACCCATTGCATTACAAAAGCTCCCTAATGTATCTAAATGTTGTTGCATACCTTCTTTACTTCTGGACACCAAGACGATATCATCTGCATATAATAATATGCGAATCACATAACCTGCAAGTTCATCTCCCCCTCCACCGTAAGTGGATATCCATCTTTCTAAATCATCTATAAAAATACCAAAAAGTGTGGGCGAAAGTGGACACCCTTGTTTGACTCCAATATTACTCTCCACTTGCTCTTTACATTGACCATCAAATGGGAAAAACAGCATGACTAATACCTTCTCATATAATACTCGCACTGCACTTCTCAAGTGTATAGGTACGTTTATCCGTTCCAAGCTCTCCCACAAGTTATCCCTGGGTACCATATCAAACGCCTTGGCAAAATCTACAAAACCTGCAAACAATGGTTTTCGAGTTCCTTTGACTGTATCCATCATCGCTCTAAAAGTGACCAAATGGTCAATAGTGCATTTTCCGGGTCTAAACCCTGCCTGGCCCTTAGCCCGCACATCATGTTGCTCAGCCCACATACTTATTTTATTCTCTAAAATAGTGGCAAAAAGTTTTGCAAATAAATTACTTACCATAATCATACGGTAATTATTCGGATCGCGAGCATCACCTGTTTTATGAATAGGGACAACTCTACTAACTTGCCATGTTAGTGGGACCCCCTCTCGCACTGCAGCATTAAACATCTCCGTTATTTTATTGACCACCCCTTCACCTGCCCATTTAACCATTTCAGCCACTAAACCCAATGAATCGGCTGCTTTTCCATTAGCAAGTTTTTCTAACCATTCTTGCACATCATCCAGTGTAACTATAAGTTCAGATTTGATCGGTTGCTCTCCACTTGAGACGGTGTCAACATGATATAACTTTTTAATCTGGCATATGAGATCCTCCACTGACAATTGTATATTATTTTGCTTCCTATTCTTCACCTTTTTCCAGAATTGATTTGGGTCTATCAGCAGCTTCGTAACCAATTCTTCCTATTTGAGAGCTAGGAATGCTCTTTTTTTGCGTCTGATAATAGTTTTAAACTCTTTGATGAACTTCAGTCTTTCTTGCCCTTGGGAACTCTTATACTGCATTCTTTTTAGTTTACATTCCTCATCGAACCAGCCATTGTGTGGCAGTCCTTTCTTTTTACGCGCCGAATCAAAGCATGTTCTTGCTGCATCTATTAGCAATGAGGTCAAAACCTCGCTCATCTTTGCCACCTCCTTTGGCCAAATTGCAATCGTCATACATTCTTCACAATACTTCATGTACTTCTCTCTTTTCTTTTGATTAACATGAATGCGATCTATGTTGACAAGTGCATGATGCTGCACTACTCCAGTAATAGAGATATGTGCAATTATTGGCACGTGGTCTGATTCTCTCCTCACATCTGACACATGCAAGTATGTGACCTGCTCTACAAAATGCTCAGATGCAATAAAGTAATCCACTAAACGATGGGTGCCTGGAAATCTCCTTATACCATTATAAATTAATAAATTGAGTCCACCACACATACCTAACAAATGATTTCCCATTGCAGTAGGCCATTTGTCTTTATCTGAGGTTGTCCGGTCCCATCCTGCCAATTCTAGCTCATATTCATCCATCTGATCTATCCAAACTGGATCACCATTGTTGCTCACTAACGGGGCCTGTTTCCCAGCAGTTCTACCGTTAAAGTCACCCACTAATACTATTTCCCCTGACTCCATTAGTTCAAGGCTATCTAGCTCTAGTTGTTGAAACGGGTCCTCCATGTCCAATCCATATTTCTGGTATGTAGGCTTTTGTAGAGGTGGGAAGTAGCATCCCGCCACATAGATTTTACCTTGTTTCCCTGGTAGTTCCACCCAAATATACTGCTTAGATTCTCTTCTTTTTTTGACCTTTGCTAAATGTGCCATCTCTGCTCTAATATAACAAGCTATCCCTCCAAACCCTCGTCTGCGCCATCCCTTTTTATTCCATACTGAGTGCAAAACTACAAAACCTGGTATATCTGGGAGACCACTCTCCTCATGCTCCCAAGTCTCTAAGAAAAATACCATATCGATGGATGCTAGAATATCTCCCATCTCTGCAATCTTCCCATTGCTCAGATGATTGATATTCCATGCCAGAAGCCTAATGGTCTCTAATCCCTATTCATCCTCCTCGATGTGAACCTTACCCCATCTCCATACTGCTCTTTTATTGCTTTGTCGGGCTGCTTTGAATTTTTGTAACTCCAATTTATGCTGCTGGAACTGTTCTTGAGTGAGGTCCTCATTGATCCATATATTCTGACCCTTCAAGTTAAATTTTTTCTGTAACACCTTCATCCGATCTTCTCTTCCATGGAATCTGACAATCACATTTCGTGGCTTCTCCTCTTTCTTTCCTACTCGGTATGCTTCAGCGATGGCCACATATGGTAGCTCAAGACTGCTAGTGAATATATTATTCACTTCTTGCTGGATATTCTCATCAACGCTCTCTGGAATACCAGCAATCCTGAGGTTCAGGGCACGTTTGGCCCTCTCTTGCTGCTCTAGAACATTATTCATGCGAGAATTCATTTTTTCCACTATATCTTTCCAAGATTCAGTGGCCCCTTCCTCATCTCGTTCTGACACATTGTCTTTCGCCCGGGGGCTTCACCCCTTTATATAGAGCATATGGCATGTGCGTGCAAGGGGTCGACTGAAACCCCCCTGTATACGGCTTTTTGCGGGCGAAACCCCCCACCATACGTAAATATGAATTTTAATTTTTGGCCCCTTATCCGTACATGTACGCCAGTCCCAACTAGCAATCCATATACCCTTTCCCGTACATATACTGGAATGTTGGCGAATGTTTATAATACATATACTGGAATGTTGGCCAATGGTTGGGTTTATAATATTGGCATATGGGATGTTGAAATGTTCATGAAATGTACAAGACCCTTATGGCAACACTTATGGCCAAACATCATAACCTATGTCACCTCAAAAGGTTTACATCATAACCTATGTCACCTCAAAAGGGACGTTGCCATCATAACCTCTAACATGATAATCATAACCTTCAACATGATAATCTATAACCTTTAAAATAAAATCATAACCTTAACATGATAATCTATTGGCATAATGACATCATAATGGTTGGGCATATTGGCATCAAATCTGCATATTCAGTTTTTGCTTTATAAGTAGTGGCGGGAGTAGTGGTGTCGTCGTTTCCTCTTCATCACCATCACCTATCCATTTCCCGGATCCTATTCCTTCCCCCAAGTTCCTTCCTTCCTTCTCCTCGCTTTGGAATGGCCCGGATCAATGTGACTGCCCGAAGGCAGCCTGCAGAATCATCCTCTTCCAGCCATCCAGGCATGGAGATGATGTTCGTGGCAACATTTACTTGTTTGGAGGTGAACCGATTGAAGGAACAAGGAGCAAATGTGTCTGCCCAGGTGCAGAACTGGCTTGATCGGGTTTGTCCGCATGAGGCACGTCTTCTACAGATGAACATTGAGGCATTCTCTGAACATTGCTGTTATTTCCTCAATGTCTTCCACAGCTGAGCCTGCACAAGAGCCTGCAGCAACATCCTCTTCATGTTCCACTTCAGCCCGATCTGTCTCATCTTCACACTCCATCGAATCCAACTGTTGGAAGTATTTCTTGTCAAAATAATCCTCATGCTTCCAAGGATGAGTCCACCATGTGTCAACTCCCTTCTCTTTACAGCAAATGCCAACTTTCAAACACATCTCTTGTGCTTCTCTCATTCCTTCTTTTAAAGCATACGTAATTTTGTCTGAATTGTCAACTGTGCTATAATTTCCTAAATCACAAGTCAACTCTATACCATCAGGATCTACCTTCTTCTCTAAAACATGCCAGATGTTTTCTTGCTTCAAATGTGTGGCAGGGAACAACAATTTCCCGAGCGCTTGAAACTCTGCCACTCTATTCAAAGCATTTGCTATTTCGAAAGGTGTCCGCACTGCTGTAGGACCTTTCATTTTGGATCATGCCTCCCACCTTACTAAAGAAATTTTCACAATGGGGCCTCAACCCGTACACTCAAGGGAATAGAAATGCCAATGCAATTTTCATCGAAAAAAACTTGATCAACAAAACAAAGAAATGGCATGACAATTGTATATCAAGGAATGTCTCGGCTGATGAAGTTTTGCTTCAAAGTGTGCGTTGGATGCCTTATTATCCACAACCTCCATAGCCTAAGAAAACAAGAAACATAACAACTCTTGTGAGAGAAACAAGAAACCATCACAAACATAAACTCAATAATTACCTTAAGAAGAATGAGATCAGATGTCGCCTTGACACGATCCCACATTGTGTCCATATGCGGTGATAAGAATATGTCAATGTATAAGGCCACAACAGAAAATGTAGGTTTCAGTTCCTAAAGTCCGCATTGGAGGAGAATTAGATGGATCTCAGAGTGTACGAGACAAGATTGAACCTTCCGTGAAGCAATCCATTGTGCTGCCTCCAATTTTGTCCGGCCCTTCCTTTCTACATCTCCAAGTTGAAGGCCATGCTCTCCTTGGAAAGCATGGAATACATGCCAAATGTCATTCAATGTGACAAGATCTTCTCCTAAAAACAGCCTCCTAGCTGCATTATCTAGTGGATTGATTAGTTTCTTTCCGTTGTGTATAAAATCTTGATCATGCAAGCCTTGAATGCTGCCATCATTCCTCTTTGCCGCAGAAAAACCCAACCTTCCCAATCGGATTGCAAATTTTGTTCCTGATCTTTCAATTTTGTGTAATCTTCCATCATGCAACACCGCTTCACGTGCATCTCCATCCGAAGCTATGGCCAATTAATGGCCCCAAAACGCCCCCTCAAATTCTTGTCCCACGTAACTTCAATTTCTTTCCATTGAGCTTTCACGGCTTTTACTATCAAACTTGTTGCATGTAAGTTGTATGGCTAGGACAAGCTTCGAAGACGGCATGCAATGGATTTACAATGAAAACACGAGCATAGTGTGCTATCATATTCTTCTCAAAAGCATCAACTATCTTCTTGTAGCCTCAGATCACCACTCCAACCTTTTACAAGAAAGCTTGGTTCACATGCATGGTTCTCCAAGACGCCACAAAACCCTACTAAGGTCTTCTTTTGCATTCCAAAGATACTGCACCTCTTTATGACTGCTCTCATCTTCTCGCAACAAGAGTGGGAACACATCCAAATTTTCAAGTCAAGGGCTGCCATGTGCCTGGCATATATGTTTGCCAAATGAATAAATGTTTCCTCCACTATGCCAACCCTATAAGTAAATTTTTTCCTAGTGGACCGTATTGTGGTTGATAGACTAGGACCAGAGAAATTTAGGGTAAAAAAATTATGCATCCTCCTTCCACCCCATATTCTAATGGTCTCAAACAACTCTTTGGTTGTCTGGTTGTAACGTCTCTTATGTCCTGGTCTTATGACATTTTGAGCAATGTCAGTGAGAAAGTTCCACAAGGCTGGTTTACCATCAAATTTTCCTTGTGAGTGAGCCTCTCTTATATCATTGCAAAACTTGCGCACATCTTTTCGATTCATGGACTCACTCAAACTTCCTCGTAGAGATCTGACCTTCACAGTACATTCTTTATCTTTGAGAAAGTCAATTCTTTCTTCAATAACCTATTTTCAAGCCTGCTGTCTTTGGCCATTTTTTGCAGTTCGGTGTATGTGAGGAAATCTACCCTTGTACAAGTCTTTGTATCACTCTCTATTTTTTTCTCATCTTGTCTGTATACTCTCATACGGAAGTCCCTCTCTTTGGGAATTGCTGCACAATAAGAACATTGGAAGTTTGGAAAGCTTTTACTATCTAAACCGACTCTGGCAAAGACCTCACATGCCGTAATGTTCCATTGACCTCAACCACCTCGTTACCTATATCGAACTTTGTCGCTATCTTTGGTCAGAGAGTACCAAGATTGACCTGCCTTGAATCATCTAGAAAAGGCCTCAAGTCCCTCTTCTTTGTGCCATACCTATATTCTAGTTGCTTAAACCCCAACATAGTAAACCCAAACACTCATTTCCTGCTTTATTTAATTGTTTTATGACAATAATGAAACAAACAGGAAGAAAAAAATCATACATCTCGCATGCAAAGATAAATGAGACTATGAAATACTAAAGTTGCTACAATAAACTTACTTGAAGAACTCAAGACTTGTCTCAAGGCCACAAATGCTTGTAGGAGCTGGAGCACACAACAAAATGTCAAGCAAAATGTTAACGGGCAGATTTATGTGCATCACTAAATTATACAATACTTTGTTACCTTTGATGAAATAGGAAAGCATGCTTTTTGCCAGTGTCCATTAACTTCCTTTGCTGGCCCGCCAACCCTTTTTGGTTCATTGGACCTGTTTCGTTTTCCTTTTTTGTTGGGCAGCAACATGTCTATTACTTTTAATGTGCTCCTTCATATTGTCAACTACATCCCCCTCTCCGAAATAGAAGAAGAGCCCTGCTGCATGTCATACAAGTAATACAAATGTCTTCCCTCTTTGCATAGCCTCCTATGTCTGTCTCTGAAAACAGACTCAAACCTCACTTGATATTGCTCAATAAAAGGGGCAACCGTTGTTGACATGCAAAGCTCCACTGCTGCCCTATTTTCAGCCACAACAAGTTCATTGGTTTGAGTATTTGATTCAACATCTGGAAAAGGTTGAGGACCTTGTCTATGCTTAAGGAAGTTGTCTTTGTGCTCTTTGGTTTCCAAGTGTCGGGCTGTAAAATTATACATCATATCTTCTCCCCCTTTACCATACTTCAAGTCACATTCTACACACCACAAGCTGAAAACTGCCACTCCATTAACATCCATGGACATAAGCTCAAATCGATCCTGCTTTTACCTCGATTCTTCATCTTCATTTTATACTTTCTATACGCATGTTTCCACCGTTTGTTGTACCAGAGAGGCCTTCTTAGATAGCAACCTTGCAAATTCAGGCTCCTCACAAGTTGCACTAGAACCGTCACTGCCTTTGTTGCCAGCTGCCCCTGCTGGATCACTTGTATAATCATCTACATTAATGTCTTCCTCAACCTCCTGAATGACTAGTCTTCGTCTTTTCTTGGGATGGTCTTCAATTTCTAAATGCACATTTGGATCTTCACAACCTGTTACCTTTATGAGAACCTGGTCTCCTCAGAACTTATGCCTCCCTTCTTGCTTCTTGAAAGTGGCAACTTCTTTTCACCAAGAAAAGCAAATGTCTTCCCTTCTAATCGCTCCAAACCGGCCCAGCCCAACTCACATCTCAAATCAGCAAATGATGTGTTGTTTTTCACTACGACAAAACCAATCTGAGTAAACTCGCCATTCCCAGAATCAACACAAACCACCACTTCACGTTCCATTGACATGGCTTTACAAAGCACCTACAGTTAAGAATTTTGTTCAAGAAACAATAAATCTGAGATGTACATAGAAATAACAAACCACCAGGGTACCTCAAACGAGCAGGGTTGCTTTTTATGCTCTCTTGTCTGCCTTGATAAGGAAGAAACTTGCTTTAACCTGCAAAATGAAACTCACAAGATTGTCACAAGAGAGTCAAAGGAATTCGAAAATGGATGGAAGAATAGATGATTGGCTGCATTCTATAAACCAAATGTTGCAAAATTTATGAACGTAGGGTCTATAAACCTTGAAGATATGTAAAAACTCCTACGAAAATTTCATCCAATGTCTACAAATTCGTCCACGGTTAAGAATTTCGTCCACCAAATTGCCAAGAACAGAAGACCCGTCCAAGATTAAGCTTGTGTCTTCACCATACACCCCTAGAAGGATCCATACGGGAGCGCCATCTCCCGCTCGACCACCTCTACCGTACAGCAAACGGAGGTAGGTGGAAAAATTCGTATGGCAACCAGGCCGTACACGGACCCCTAACCCAATAAAAAATACCCCTACCAGTCACGAAGGTGGTTTGTACGTGTTGTTCAAGGTGAAGCCCCCTTGGTCTTTCGTATGTTTCAGGATTTCAACTTCCTCTCTTAATTCCTGGTTTTCAGCTTTCAACTCTGCCAAGGCTCTAGATATATCCCTGTTTTCTGTTTTCAACTCGACCAGAGTGTTTGATATATGCTTAAGGGTACTTACCATTTCCGCTTCCCTGGCTGCAGCTTCTTTTCTGGACTGTTCCATGGAGTCCCATATCTTCATAATTAAGGCGATTATGTCCGGTCCAGTATTTAAGCTCGATCCTCTAATTGGGGCCATCAAGTGTGCTGCATTCAAAATTGTTGTAGTAGAGGATGGGTCCATGATTCCCTGTCCTAAAATCCATGTGGAGGCCGAACTCATAATCCCTGTATTGTTTGCAGCCAAGGCCACAATATTTTCAATTGGGTCGTGACCTCCAGCCTTCATAGTTGAGCCCATAATCCCTGTAAACGTCCCTGTGTTTGTGGAAGCCGGACTCATAGTATCTGTATTGTTTGCAGCCAGAGCCACAGTATTTTCACTCATGTTTGCAGCCATAATCGTCCCTGTGTTTGCAGCTAGGTCTTTAGTTGGAGAGCCTCTATTCGGCCCAGCTTTCATCGACCCAGCTTTCGTATCAGAGCCTATTCCGGACTCCATCCCAGCTTTCATAGCTGCCACATCAGAACCTATTCCGGGACATCCAGCCTTTATATCATCCTCTGTTTCGCTTCCAGCCTTCAGTTCGAGTTCAGAGGAGTCTGCATCAGAAGCTCCATCCGAAATATTCCCTTCATTTTTTGGGTCTGACATATCCCCTTTACTTTTTTTATATTCTTTCTTGGAGTTTCCTGTTGCAGATTTAGATGCCGCAGAGCTTGTCTTAGAGCTGCCAGATTTAGCCATGGCCATGTCCTTTCTCGGTCTACCCATCGAACACTTCTATATAGAGAGAGAGAGAGAGAGAGAGAGAGAGAGAGAGAGAGAGAGAGAGAGAGAGAGAGAGAGAGAGAGAGAGAGAGAGAGAGAGAGAGAGAGAGAGAGAGAGAGAGAGAGAGAGAGAGAGAGAGAGAGAGAGAGAGAGAGAGAGAGAGAGAGAGAGAGAGAGAGAGAGAGAGAGAGAGAGATGGCAAGGGCCACATTCAAATAGCTATTAGCAAATAAACTAGTCCATTGGAATATTGAGTAGAACCATTGTACGCAAATGCTAATTCTAGGTTCAAGGATTGATGCTGGTACCTGCAGACCATCCAAGAGCTTAAGCTAGTATGGGGATAGTAACTAGACTTGGGAACTGTAGGCGTCAACACATCAATTCACTTGTTATCGATGTTCAAACTTAGAAAATGAAGAACATCAATCAATTCTACTACACGTGAACTAACCAGATTCTGTCCCAATAGAAATGCGAAGAGCAAGTTTATAATTACATTATAGGGAACATAATACCAAAATCATGCTACCACAGCCAATAGATTTGTAATATAAAGATGGATACATAAAATGGTCTCACAAATTGCCATAATCTCTTTTAATCAAAATAATTTATTCACTACCAATTGAATGCACATATAACTGAATCAAAGGACTAATACCAAGATTTAGTCCAAGCTACTAATGCTCATATGTGCCTATCCATCAGTGTCTTTAGAAAAAAACTGCACCACTAGGAAAGAGAAGCCACCAGGAGAAACACAAAAGACAGAGCATAGAACATCAAGAGCAAAGAAAAAAGCAAAAGAAGGAAAAAAAAACCAATAGTCCAAAAAAAGTTGTATTGAAATCTAAAGAATATTCTAGAATATGACATGAGAATCAATTAGATATCCCATCACCTCCCCTCCCCAAACCGGGTTTGCCCTTCGAGGCAAACCAATAGCCATCTTTTTTTCAACATGAAATGTAAGTGGATGACAATACAAACAGAAGGGCAAGCATGCGAGGAATAGAATCTCTTGGACATGAGGGATAGATAAAGAAGAGAGCATTGGAAAAAGAACCTATAGCTTTTGAACTCAATAGCTTTTGAACAGCTTAAACATAGCCAATTAAATAGTTTGAACAGAGGCTAAAGCTTTGATCATGGAAGGAATAGAGTCATTGTCATCACGTTTTTGTTTGTCATTTTTTTCCTGACAAGTCTCCTCGAGCACAATAATTGTCGTCTATTGTAGATGACTATCACACTTGAACGTAGAATGTTTATTCAAAATATGGACTTTTGGAAGTTGAGCTCGTCCCTAGAACCACGCGTTTACTCCCCTACACTTCCCTTAAGTTCGCATTTCTCACTCATATCTTCATTCACAAACATTAGAGGCCATGTACATAGCTAATGAGTGAATATACCATTTTCTTTTATCGTGCCAAAGCTACCTTTCTAATCATCCTTGTTTTGAGTTCCTTTTGCAATTTGTTTTATATTACCACGAAATTCCTGCCTTGAGACCATCTCGTTTCAATGCACATATAATGTGCCAGCATGGCATTGACGTGGCAGACATCTCATAGAATATTCCCCCCAATGCCTACATGGCATTCATGTGTGCAAGATAGCTCTTAAATATTTGCATAGGAGAGACCAAATATCACTGCAATGGAATTCCAACAAACGATGGAGAACAAATTTATAAGGAGTTCGAGGCCTTCTCGAGTCGTATTCAATATAAGATGCAATCAAACTAACATTCATGTATTTTGGCTTTACATCTTAATTTTTGGACGTATCTTAAATAGCGCTTTTTGAATTAGATTCAATTTTTTTTTAACTTATTCCATTTCGCATAAAAACATAGAATTACAAATAGATGTATGCGTAGCCATCACAAACGACTTAATAATCCATGTAACATAATAATATGTAAACACCCATCATAAACTAATAGAAAAGAATTAAATATATTTTGAGTCAATTCTCATGGGTGATCCCCAAGGATATCTTGTATTTGTTCTGACACTCTATTTGCTGGAGTTTATGGAGCTGCTCCATGCGATAATACATTTTGGTTGAATAGTTCTTTTATGGAGGGAGTATAGCACTAAATATGTGATCTTTGATTTAATTTTTCTGTTCTTTGGTTGTTGAATGTTTTCAGAATGTCTTTTGCAATGCGAAACATAGAGCTGACCATGTTCCATTCACGATTTTGCGGTTGAGAAAGATAGGCTTACCATGTCCAGCTGGAGGCAAGGACAAAACAATGTGGTGTGCGCGTATGTCCAACGAATGCTGCCAATGTTGTCCGTTGCCCCAGCATTTTGTGCTTACAATTTGATCTTCTCGCTTCTTATCTTTGTTGTAATTCCAATACTAATACATCTTTTCCTCATTAATGTTTCATATATAATATATTTATGTAAGCAACAACCAAAAAAACAAGGGCGGCTTATAAAAATACCCCTATACTTATGCAAAATTGTGAAAATGCCTCTGTTTTTTGGATAGTTTTGATGGAAATGACTGTGATTTTTTCATGATAATCCGAATGAGAATGTTCCTTCAGATGATTATAGATGAGAATGATATCTTTCCAATCAAAGCTAGAATCACTCGAATTGGAGTTCGAAAGAATTGGAGTTCGAAATCTTAAGTTATGATCTCCTAACTCACAATTTTTTGTTTGTGTATTACAAGTAACATAACTTATGATTTCGAACCGATTCACATGATTCTAGCTCCTCCTTATCTACAACGCATCTGAATGCTACATTCTCATTTGAATCACCACAAAAAAGTTACGGTCATTTCCATCAAAACTACCCCAAAAATAGGGCATTTTCACAATTTTGTATAATATAAGGGTATTTTTATAAATTTCCCAAAAAACAATGCCCTATTTAGCATATTTAGCAAATGTAACAAATGTAACAGAATGAATCCATCGTGGCACATGTCCACTCTTAGAGTTGTATAACTCTCAATCTTTGCTATGATAAAGTCTGGACTTGCAAGAAAGTTTCGGTGATAGATCTTTAGCTGCCCATCAACTTAAAGCAATAGAATGTAAATACAATGAAAATTACAACACCAAACAAGTTGGGAATGCGATACATATGCTTCTTTGCTGCCATCTTTGGGATACACATACAAGATATACATGGCAGGGTATGAGCATTGTAGCTTTTCAAAAATTGACTCTGATGCAGGATGTGCCCCAACACAAGAGGTCTCTTTTAAGTTCGGAATCAAAACCGAACAAGTCTAGACTCTACATAGAAGAAAACAAGAAGAAATAAAGACAAGTTAACTTTGTATTTTTTATGTGCTTGGTTAGATCTATTGTTGACAGAATGGACCAAATGAAGGTGCAAGTTTGGTTTCCACATATCACGTTCTGTTCTCTTACATGTTCTTCTAATTAAAAATCGAGAGCCGTTTACAGACTCAAAAAATGCCTAGATTTCTCGACTATTCTATGCAAAGCCTTCAAAAATGGGTTGGGAAGAAACAAATCAACTCTCAAGCTTTGATCTTACGATTTGCTCCAGCAGATTGCGCCCGCCTAGGCAAACGTGTTGTATATGGACTCACATTCTTAGCATGTTTAGGAGGTATAAATTGTAATATCTCTCTTGCGGCAGAAGCTGTTTGTAGTCTGGGGGATGTCCTTTCCTGCAAGTGGACTGGAACGTGGTTATTTCCTTTCCATGCAAATCAACTGCAATTATATTCTACAATGCGCAGTTATATATTAAACCCACAATAGTGAAAATGCGCTCTGCCGAGAACATTGGAAGTAGCTGTTTCGGCATAACATTTGTAGGCACATAATCAGCACGTTCTGGATTCAGATTATCAATGGGACTTTCACATGACCTGAAAGAAAGACATAAAGAACAAATATTATTTTTGTACTATAGTCTGTTTTGCCCTAGAAACATACAGGCATCGAAAGCCGAGTAATGGTTTGCCAGTGAACATTGCATTTTCAACGTCTGATCCTTGAAGATGCATCGCGACCAGCCGTGCTATTTTCTGCAAAAATTGGGTCGTGGGTGTTTCTTATTAACACTTTATGCACGGAGCACACATGTATAGGGATATTATTATTATTATGCACATGCGTTCAAGCAGGTTAGAAATATGCCTGGTATTCCTTCTTATCAGCCTTCTCATTTTTGAGCTTTGATATTGATGCGCATGCCTCCTCAAATTGTTGTCCCAACTCTTCAAGGCCTTGCATGAGCTCTGCTAAAGTTCTCGAATCCTCTTTTGGTTGAATTTTGTTTTCTTTTAGGGCTCTCTGGAACCAAAAACATTAGGAGGGATTTCACTTATGTATTGAGAAGAATAAACAAGAACGTGCAATCTTGCCTCCAAGTCTTTTACAACTTCGGTGTGCTGCACTTCAGTTGTATTATAAGTTCCTTCGATAGTGCTACCATGAGAATAGTTTACATCATCCATCCTGAACTTTTGAGCTGGTTGCTGCTCGGGATAAACATTTTTCTCAGTTGACCGGCTAATATCCTGTTGGTCATTTTGTTCTGCAGCTGTTCCTATATTTGGCCCGTTCATATCTAACATGGGCCCTGCATTTCCAACAGTACTTGGTGCCATAATTTCGGCTGCATTGCTTGTATCTGGTGAATCTTTGGTCTCAAATGTAGGTGGCTTACTTTCTGGCATATGAGAAAGCATATCATCGCTCTGCTGTCCTGTAGGTGCTTTTTGAACAGAGTCTGCATTCTCAATGCTCATCTTTCTTGCCAATTCTTTGCCAAATAATGCATTCAGTG
The DNA here is from genome assembly GCA_021234155.1 of Isoetes taiwanensis. NCBI lineage: Eukaryota > Viridiplantae > Streptophyta > Lycopodiopsida > Isoetales > Isoetaceae > Isoetes > Isoetes taiwanensis. Next base: position 49,086,916 of record JAJEKV010000001.1, on the reverse strand, counting down.
CTGGAAGGTTGCTCAAATTTTCAATTATGCTTTTTGACCTCAATGGTGTATTATGTCCAGACATGATAAGGACCCCCTTCCCAAGGGATCCTATAGCATCAAACACCTGTCAGTGAGTGATAAAGTCACATATCCTCATAAGAGATAGAAGTTCTACTTAATGCCATTAATATAAGTCGATGTGTCAACGTATGCACCTTGTATCAATCCTAAGTTCAAGTTAATATCCGCATAATGCCAGCAGAAAATTAAGTTTGAGTTTTTAACTAATTTTACAAGCAGCTCAAGTAAGAAATATTTAATCAGGACTTGGGTGCTAACCATAATCTCCCTATCCTTGAACATAATAACAAAACGCAATATTAAAGTTTATATGCGGCTTATTTTACAATACAAACCTTTTCAAATAGCTTCTCATGATTTTGTAGTGTTTCTTTCAACTCATCAGATGTAGGTAAAGAGACCAAACTCTGCAAACAGGGAGAGCATCGTTAATAACCATTCAAGCTGTTTAATACCTTTGGTCTGGTTTCAAGAACATAGAACTTATTCTACTGCCGCAGAAGTTTGGAGATTGGGCTCATGCCTTATGCTTTGCAAATATGGTCAATATGGTTAGAGATACTGAAAAGTAACTTTTGACAACCACTTACGGCAGCACCATTTGTTGACAAAGTCAATGAAACTCTAGATGTTCTTCTTGGAGGAGCTGAAGTGATAGAACCCCTCCTCATCCTTGCAACAGCCTATTGCAACGATCAATACAAGAATACCACAAGGATATTGTGATGTAAAGCTTGTAGATAATTAAAATGGTTTCCTATGTTAACCTCACATCAGTGACATCTTGTGCTGCTTGTTTAAGTTCATCAACAACGGTAACATCAGCTTTCTTCTGCAGGCGTTCCTGGAGCTCTGCAATTGCAGCTTCAAGCTGTGCTAAATCTTGTTTGGATGGCTTTGACAAACTTGCACGACGTTCTGTTATACTTGATCTACGTTCAGTTGGAGAGTTTGCTTGAACTTTATTCTCCAAGTTTGTGCAGACATTCTGAAAGAAAACAATGCCATATTCATATACAGGGATACAGCATGCATGCATAAATACTCATACATAGGGACAGATCTTATTAAAGTGGATGCAAAATTAACTCTTGCTCTCTCAGCAGCCAAGTTAGTATAATAAATGAAGGCTAATTTTGATAATTTGTTTACCCCTACGAAATTAAAGCATAACCACATTTCATTTGCGTTGTGGTGACAAGTACGCCTTTATCAGCACATCTACACAAAAAGGAATGCATTTCTGAACTGGACATAACAGTTACAACTGTAATCTCGTAAGGTAATTAATCACATGCAAAGCATGTCTGTATCCATGATTCTTTATCACAATATCATCCCTTATTCTTAAAGCCAAATATTGGTTGGAATTTCGACAGGAAGTACTAAAACATCTTGGTCTTAAGAAAGTTGGAGAAAAACACTAAGCATCAGAATGGTACAGTGAATCTAGCCAGGATTTGCAACTGCAAATCATAGTGCAGGAAGGGGAATAATGAAATCAGACCTATAAGAAGGACCTGCCGGCATGAAGCGCTGTAAAAATCATGTGAGTGTGATGCAAAAGGTTAGATGCCCAGTCGTCAATACTTTGTAAACAAAGTCGCTTCCAGATGGTTTTCTAAAATGACTTTTGAGTCTCTAGATGCTTTCACATTCTGCTTGCCCTGGTCACTCACTGGTGTTAAATATCTCTAATAAGGCAGAAATGTCCCATGTAGAAGTAACCAAACTTGTGTCTGCTTCTAGTTATAAAAGATGGCATGACTAAGCAGTTGACAGATAATATACTAGAGGTTTTAGACCAGTTTGGTGAATATCAAGAATGTAGCTTTAAACATACAGTTATCCATGTTGATTCTAATATTATATGCCAGATTGACAGATCAATAGATATTACATAGATCCCTTTGTAAGACATGTCTATATGACCTTGCTATTTTTCTTCCTCATCTTTATAAACTGAATTAAGAAAGATGGCCAGCACAAAAAATGCCAAGGATATTTATATCAATACCTGGCAATAAGTTCGAAGTTCTTCAAAATCTGTTGCTTGGACCTTCATTGACTGTTGCATCAATGCCAGCTCTGCACTCTATTAAATTCAAAAATAATTTGGATGGCATTTTGGAAAGACCATTATCTCACACAACATTCTAGTATTGCATTCTTACTTGTGTTTCGAGTAGTTGCAGACGGGTATCCTGATTCAAAAGGTCTGAGTGCAAGGCTTCCACTTCATCATCTAGGGTATGAAGTGCAGTTGCTATCTCCTCTGCATTTCTATTGACCTGGCTTCCCAAAACCACAAATTCTTGTTTTAACACATTCAATTGTTGAGACAAATTCTGGTCCTGCTCTTTCTGTTTACCTTCCCCATCATGGCATCTAGCCTCCACATCACTAAGCCTAGCTTCAAGTGCACTAAGTGCCTTGCTATTCTCTTCGACCTTATCACATTGTTCTCTGACTTTGATGTCTTGTACCAAGGATCTTTTCTCCTGCTCTGTAAGCTTTTGCTGTAACCCAACAATATCATTATTAAGTACCTTTGTCAAATTTTCTAGTGAATGAAGCCTTTGAGAGGAGTTCAGATCAAGACTTTTTAAAGCCTCATCTGCTTGTTTGACTTGAGAAGCTGCTTCTTGCAACCTGCATTGAGACAACGTCCAGTTCAATTGGTTATAGCATTTTGATAATAGATTTACATGGAGAAACTATATCACCCCTCCTCAAGCTTGTTCAAACGGCCTTCCAAATGTTTGAAGTGTTCAAATCCTGTCTGAGCGGCATCTTTACATTCTTTCACCGCATTACTACTGCATATGCATGACGATGGGCCCAAATTATGCAAATAACTTGTGAGCCTAATAAGATTGAATTCAGATAAAATCACCAAGCATACCACTTTTGATTGACTTCCTCTTTTAACGCCAAAAGATCCTTTTTGAAAGCCGAAATCTCTGTACCCTGCCCCTCTGCTTTATCCAGTCTCAAGGACTAGACCCATTGAGAAAAGCCGGTAGTTAGACAAAGCACAAATAGATTCACAAAAGCACTTACAGGTAAGTGCATTAAAACCAAGTCATTGAAATAGTGAAATGTCGAGGGTACATAACCAAGCAGCTATCATTAAGTAAATATAAACCATGCTGTTCAGAACTCTTCTATACAGAAGCAACGTGTCCTGATTCTGTAATGCATGTATGCTAGAGACACATGAAATAAACCGTATAGCATATCATACATAATTATATGGAACTTGAAAACAGGCTTGTTTCATGTGAATTTGGAAATCAATAAATTTGATTCCAGCCCTGTGGAATGAACCAGTTCTATTGCATAGATCTGTTTCCGACTATTTTTTACACCTTCTATAATGCGCGTCAAACTCAAAATCCAAATAACACGATGGAGTCCTAATCCGCAGCCATAAAAAGGGAAAATTTCAACCCACCTGAGATGCAACTCTATCAGACAACACCTTGAGAAACTCTTGAAGTTTATCCCAATGCAAATCGGCCAAAACTTGGACTCTTTGGAGTGCTATCACATCTTTAATTACGACGACATCCTCTGATATTTGGTCCGCCATCCTTGTGGGCGTAGATGGAGCGGCTAACCAAAATCCTAAAAACTCCCATCGTAATAGGCCACACAAAAATAAACCCATCTGAGCCTTTGAATTCTTAACTTGGAACAAATTGTTGTGGGCTATTTTTGATCAAAATGTCGTCCCATGGTTGATTGAGATATGTGCCACCTTTCATGAGCGTGTGCCAAATATGTCTCCGAAATGACCAGTTTCCGAGATTTGGCCAAAGGTTGGGCGAACCGCGGGGCGGGGTTTTGGGGGTGGGGGGGGTGTGTGGGTTTGGTTTTTTTTTTTCCTATGGTTGATCTTTGTGGCCATTTTTTCGCACATCTATGCATGGCCGCAGAGGGCAAGTTCCCTCTTCACAGGGGCTGCTAAAAGCAGCCCAACCTTGGCGAGCAGCGAAGCCGGACTGGGGGTTAAGAAGAAGGCATGTGTGGTGTTGTCCTTGCAGCTTCGGTTGTCTTGGGAAGAGCTCGGTTACAGGTTATCTTGGAAGGTGTAGGTCATCTGTGGAAGGGGCCACCAGGTTAATTGGTGGCAGGAACCCTGAGATGGGAATGCCCATGTCTGGCTGCTGCATTCTATCTATGTCGGATGTGAAGAGGTTCGTGTGCATATTCAAGAGGGAGTATGTGTGGATTGCTGGAAGGTTCCTCAGCTTTGCTATTATTTGATTGCTGGACGATTTTTTCCGGAGTCTCTTTTCTCTGTGCTGGAGACGATACAGACAGAGCAATCTTTTGTGGTATCAATGAGCTTGCTTGAGAAATATGCTGGTTGTGGAGCACTGGTGCCAATTGCCACACTGTGGGTAGAGACGTGATTGATGGAGGGTCGAGGAGAATTGGAGGTATACAACTGCCCTCTAGTCTGATGGCAGCCTGTTCTGCGATCACTCTTTTGTATTTCTGGATGGTTGGGGAAGATTGATATGGTTCACAACAATGGACCATACCTTTTATCTCTTCTAGACAAAATACCAGACTTCTTCAAACAAATCATAATCTTATAGCCTGTAAACTGTCCAGGTTTGCTACACAATCAACAGAATAAACGGTTAGCAATGACAAAATGAACTAAGTATGAAATAAAACGACAAATAAGCACAGATCCAATAAACATAGCATACGAGTTACACCAATAATTCAGATTGATCAAGCTCTTAGTTCACCAAAACTAGAGCTAGATCCAGATGCATTAACCAGTCTTTGGTAGTTCACCGCCCAACCGGGTCACTCGGTGCGAAGAACTGGCAGAATTATAACAAGGCTTGCTGGCAATAGCAAAGTAACAAGCAAGGGCGGTCTAACAAAACATGACCAAGCAAGGGCGGTCTAACAAAACATGAATGCGGTCACATGGTCAAGGAGATATTTAAATTAGAGTTAAAGCTAAAGTAGTTTGTCCAAAAAGGTGGTCGTCTAATAATAACTATTCATGCCCATCACCTCTTTTATAGTCTAATAGTTACGTTCTACTTTTTCCCTTGAAACTAATTTTGGCTTTAGTTATTTTTATATTTATCTTTGACTTTTGAATATAAGAATACAATCTTGGCTCAACTATATTTAAACTCTAGAACTTTAACCATTAAATAATATCTTGCCTCCAAGATATTATTTAACCATAACCATTATAAGGTTTCATTGCCATTTATTTGCCTTGCTTTGCCCATAATTTGCCATTCTTACACACCCATGCTAGTCCACCAAGACTAACGTCCAAGACCACTCCCCCGAGCTACCATAACCATATCAAACATGAGCTGGCCCTTTTGTTCCTTCTACCTAGTAACATAGTTTTGCTACTCTGTGCATTTCTTCTCTCCGTGCTACATGTGCTGTGGAGTTTTGCGAGTTGCAGGAACAAGCTTTGCCATGGACTGAGTGTGGTCCTGCTCCTTCCCAGAGTTGCCCAGCGTTCAGTCAGATCCGGGCCAGATACGCTCCCTTAGTACGGCCGGACTTGCCCTTACATTTGCTGATGAACACACCATCAAGACGTGCCTCCGGGTCGTATATTCGTGAGGTAATTGAACCCGCGAGGTCACCTTTCCCCCCCGCTTCGGGCCGATTAGGATTAGGCACTACGGGTGCGGTGCATGACTGTATATATTTGGGTGTTTCTGCATTTTATATGTTAGGACAGTTTGTCAGCAGGCTGATTGCTGCCACGGTTTTTCCCTCGAAAACCCTTCGGGGCGGGGGTTTTTTAATCCGGGCAGTAATCCGCTTGCTGCGTTTTTGTATTGGGTCCCATAGACCGATTGGTCTCCGTGGACGATAAAAGTACCTTCCTTCCTTCCTTCCTTCATGTTATTGTTGCCCTTTGCTTGCTGTATGCTGCTATTAAAGAGCCCACATAGGTGCATCCTTCTTCTTGTGTATTTGTGGATGGTGACATGAGTGCTACAGTTGCTTGTAAACGACATTACCTGTTGTTGGTGTTGTAATATATGGAGCAACCTTTTTGTGCAATTGTGTTTCTGTGATCACTATTTCATAATCGAATTCATTACCTTACGTACGGCCACAGCCCTTGCATTAGGACGTGCTCGCTGATCTGTGAATGTTTGATAGGGAAATAAAGTTCTCATGTCGACAACTTGGTATTCCTTTTTATGTGTTTCGTATTTCCATATGTACTTGTGGCGCATGGGGAGCATCAAATTCCTTGCTCTTGACTTGATTTGGCATATTCACACCTTTATGTTGGGATCCAATGGTCCTTAAAAAGTATTAACACTTGAGCATTAACTTGGAGATCCAAATCTCAATCGAAACTGCCAAAGAATAAATCAAGAAATGGTCGGAACTGCCAAAGCCTAAATGTAGAATATCTTAAAATAAAGCTAGACATTATTGCATGGCTAGTATACAACAACATTAGGATTTGGATGTCGTCAGGTCTGTAGTTTCTATAAAGAATTTTGGCCAAGATAAAAGTTCTAGTAGTTTTGTCTTCCAAGCAGTGCTAGTCACCCCAATCCAGCAGTCAAATAGTCCAATCCAGGTGATAAGGATAACATGATGACAAGCTTTTGTATGCTATGCAAAATAATTGGGACAAAGTAGAGCTTTATGATTACCAGGCTTGCCTAGCCCCCCTAAAGAATTCCTGAAATTCAAAGTTGTTCATCTGAATAGCCATGTCAGCAAAATTAAACAAGAACCATTAGATCTATTAATTTTAATTTTGAATCTAACGGTGCTAAACAATAGAAAATTCGTGGAAATTACATTCCCCCTTCTTCGACCACGGCTATGGCGTATTGCATTCTACACACAAAGAGGAGCTTTGCGCAATTGGGCAGGTTCAATTTGGTTCACTTAGTTTTATGCATCTATAATCTGTTTGATTTAAATACTTTCCTGTTGAATTTGATTCTACCTGCTTATGTACTCTGGAAAGAAACATAGGCTATTGCACCCATTGTGCCCTTCGTTTTCGCTAGTTTTTTTTTCACTGAGACCCTTTGCCCTAAGGTTTTAAAGGTTTTCTGGTAGCTGAAATGCACCATGGAAGCTTCTATTTGCCTCTGTGTATACATGGATCTCCGTTTTCTAGTTTAGGTCTGATTAGCAGCGGAGGAGGTATGGTAGCTGGGTCTATGAAGACCTGGAGGTTTCGTTATGTGCGGGGATTCGGTTGTTGCAGAGCAAAATAGGTGAGCTGGGTTTGCTGAATTGTTCTGTACTGTTAGGGTTTGTGTAGGATCTAATCTTGACTCAATTCCACACAGTACAGAACAAATATTGGGCATGTACATGCATCGGGATGGTTTTGTTTTTGGCCTCATCATGATGTTAAAGATATGTATTTGACATTGAGAACAGGAAAAACATTTCAGTTGTTTTACAACAAATATGCTCAATTTGGCCAACAGACAAATATTGGGCATGTACATGCATCAGGTTGGTTTTGTTTTTGTCCTCTTGGGATTCTTATCTTGATTTTATGCCTTATATTGGTTGTTTGACTATCATGCTCGTAGGATGCAGAAGAGTATTGGACACAAATATATGGACTATTGAGCACACAAATTACAAATATATACACTATCTCAACATTTTGCGTCCTGCTCGAGACAATAGGTTTGTGCCAGCTGGGCCTTCGAATGCAATACCAGCTTGGGAAGTCAGCTGGTGATCTAACCTATTTTAATGTAAGGATTTAGATGTCTCTTAGTTACATAGAACGCAAGTATAAAGGTTATACATTATACAAGAAACTTATCGCGACGGCCAAGGCCGCCGCGAACGTTTCTCTTTCTCAGCCTTTTGTATACAATCACAACCTTATTCGGATCATATGATAGAATTCAATAACATGTGGGACTGTTGTCCATAACAGATGGCCTAACGTGCAACATCCCTGCTATTCTACCAAGGTGAATAAGTTATAATTTTTTTTTTTTAATCGCATTTCAAAGAGTAAGATTGGACAAGGCGCTGATTAAGAAGCTAAGGCGATTATTAGATGCAGCAGCAGCATTGCTATTATTAGATGCAGCATTGCGATTATTAGATGCAGCATTGCTATTATTCATAACACAAACCTGTTATAAGACTTAACTGCTCATCTGAAAACTTGAAGGATATTAAAGCAACAAGGCATCAGAGACTATTGCAAAAATAGTTTTACCAGATCGCCTCTGTATGTTCAGCTTGTGCCAACTTCCCTTCTTTACAAATTCGTTGCTCCACCGATTCAACTGTATCACGTTTGAATTCTTGGCAACTAAAGCCAATTACTAACCACCAACAACAAGACACTATCCACAACAGAAACAAGTTCCTGCACCAAATAACCAAATCAATCCACTGGATCTGGATCTGCTGTAACTCTGCAGATTCTACAACTTAGGAGTTCTGCGACATCCACCAAGTCTCTACAAAAAACAATTTGATAATCCATCATCAATCTGTCACATAAGAAGCAAACCCGGAGAAGCAAACCGACCTGCAAGTTCTGGATTCCGATCTGATGGACATGCCAACTATCTGGTCTACATATTTGTGTTTGCACTCATGATTCTATCTGCCATGCACTCATGATTCTATCTGCCACAATCTGATTCGTCACTACAATCACAATGCCGTTGACTGCACCTTATATGCCTTAACAAATTTGTTCTCCTTTTATGTTTGCCTTAACAAATTTGTTCTCCTTTTATGTTTGTATACAGGAATGTATACAGGAATGCCCCTCTGCCTTGAATTCTGGCAAGGCTGGCCGCGCGTTTCCTGCAAGGCTGGCCGACGCGCGGAGCGCGGTGGCCTGCCTGACTCAGCGGAATTCAAGACAGAGGGGTATTCATGCAACGTGAAAATGAGGTAGCAAGGATTCAACGGGGTAAGAATCGCTGGAATGTGGGATTAAAACAATAGAATGCTGGGTTTAAAATAAGTTAGCATTCTTCAAAAGAAAATGTTCCACGTGGCATGTGGTGACTATTGGCGGATACGACTGAATCCGTGCTACTTGTTTTTACGTTAACCAGCATTGTGCATGCCGACATGTGTCTAAACCCATCCTTTATTTTTGTTTCACAACGCCTATAATAACCCATATGTTATGACATTATATTTCACACCCATTGATGCAACGTCGATGGAGATCAGAAGATATGTATATGATAGCTGATTAGGATAGAGTTTAAAGCTAAATTCCTTCTTTTAAGGTGGGATCGAGCTATTTGGCAGAACGTGTCTTCAATTCTTCCTCCAATAACACAAGTAGATGAACCCCAGCCTTGGATAGTTCATGAGCGTGTCAAAACAGCTGGGACGTCTTGCCTCCTTCATCCAAGTGGCTATTGTACTCAAGCCCAAATCTTTTGAGCATATTCTCTATATTTTTTATTTGAGACATTCTATTGTCTTTTATCTATGATCATCTCAATACCCAAAAAATGTTCTTAGTTCCCCAAGATCTATTATCTTAAACCCTCCCTTTAAATTTTTTTTGCATTTATCTACCATTAGAGCCAGTTTGTTGTCATTTATGCAATCATCCACATATAAAGCAATAACACCGAACTTATCTCCACTTGTTCAAGTTTCTCGAATCTCCACTCTTAAGCATGTATAATTTTCCATCATTTTCAAGTTTTTCGAATCCTTGTTCCCATTGGTATTTATCCATACATTTATACCATTCCCTTTCACATAAATTTCTTCTATAAATTGCACACTTCAATTTCCAAACCATATCATCTCCTCCTTGAAACCCTAGAGCTTGTTTCATATAAGTTTCTTCCTCCAAGCTTGCATTTAGAAATGCAATCCTTACATCCATATGATTATCAAGCTTTGTAAAATTAGCTAGCATTATACTTGTTCATTTGACAATAGACGAATGTCTTTTCATAATTTATTCTTCTTTTCTAGAAAAAACCTTAGAGAAACTAATCGTGCTTTAAATCTTCGTGACCCATCATTGTTTATTTTAATTTTAAAGATCCATTTGTTTCCAAGCAAATTTTTGCCTATCGGACATTTGACTAGCTGGTATGTGCCTGTATCCTTAAATGATTCCATCTCTTCTTGCCTGTATACACTTGCCCTCATCCTTAAGTAACTAACTAAATTACATGGCTAGCGAATATTTCTTCCAACAGACAAGAAAAAAACTAAGCAAATCTTTTCTCCAGCAGACTATCACGGGCAGTTTCAGAAGCATTGATGATGCAGTGGAGTGGGATCTCAAGGAATCCAGATCAAGCATTTACATAATATCGCATTTGTTTCCCAAAGATGTGTTCAACAGATGCAATTAGAGCCTTCCTTGCCAGAGACAAGCAGTGCTACAACTATCTATTAGACATCAAACTCCAATGATCTTTTTTCTACAGAACCAATCGCGATGTCATATTTCATTTTCAATATGCAAGTAAAATCTTTCGAAAAGCAGTAAAAGTGAAACTTCATACTGCATTTTTACTTTTGCTGCTTTTAACAGGCTAAAATCAAGCTTTCATGTTGCTTCTAATTTCCTTCAAAAAGACAAAACAGAATATCCAACATCATAGAACCATGCTATGGATAGAGAACCAGAAAAAAATAGCTGCAAAAAAAAAATGCTGCATTTTCCAAAAAGAACACTATAGAGACAGAAATCAGGGAAGATGTTGCTAGAATTTTTAAATCTCAAAGAATCTAAACACTCGAGGAGATCCGGAAAAATTCAGGCATTGATATATGCCATGCTCATACATGACTGGCTTTAGGTTTACTCCAGCATGTAATCTTTATGGCAAATCGCTAATAAAAAAAAGGACGGAAGCAGAAAAAGAACGAACCTCTCCCAAAGGCGCATGGGCGACCTGAGCTCTGCCGGGATGATATAGGGCTACCAAACCCTAAACCCTGCGCCAAACCCTAGCGAAATGCAACCCTAATCGATTTATTTTTGGTGTGATATTATGTTCAGGCCCGCCCATTAGTGGCTCGCCCTATATTTTCAAAGTGAAGCCATTAAGAATTAAGAATTGAATTGAACTGCTCCGAGTTGAATTGAGAGAATGCTAGCAAAACAAGGTTTCTCTTTGGAAGTACCGTCGTTGTTTTCATTACACATCGGTTAAGAAGATGAGAATCATGTTAGTTTATCCTCTGCATCAAAGCAACCATCCAGTTGAACAGAAGTTGAATTAGGGGAGGGTGCCCTTCTTCCACTAACTGCCCTTTAATGGCCCACTTTTTTCCATTTGAACACACATTTTGCCGCTTTTACTACTTAATTTTGACCTTCAATAGCCCGCCTTAAGAACTATTGTAAATTGGAAAAGATGCATGGTATATTCTTGGGCGCTTGTGGCCAAACCAGGTCAAGTGTGAGCATTTGATGGTCCACTGAATGGCATTTGGTAGCAACGTAAACTTTAGTGGCCAAGTTTAGCAAAAGGGCTAAATTCTAGCCTTCTAGAGAGAAACCTTGGTTAACGTAACGCGAAGGAGCCATTTTTGGAAAAACAAAAAATTAGCCAAATATTTTTTCTAATGCTTTGGACCCATTACAATCTTAGCCAGGCGTTCGAAAGTATGAATGAGAAAAATATGAAAAGTTTAGTCAAACACAAGAAATTAAAAATTCTTGAATTTGCAAACTTTAGCCCAAAGATTAGCGCATAACTAGTTTTACCATTTAAGAGACATGACTACCTTACGGTTTCATAGTCTACTGGGATCAAACAATCATACAACTTAAAATCTTCACATTGTGGGATTCCAATTGTCGAAAGACTTGTGTTTGCTATCAGTTGAAAGCTAAACTTTGAAGTTTCATTATCTATCTATCTATCTATTGTGCTATATTCAAATTGGAGATTTAAGAAGATTAAATCCGTTCAACTTAAAAAATTTCCCCTTAAAGTGGGTTCTTTATGGGCACCATTTGCTAGAATGCCCACAAGTTAAAATTGTCTGAGAGTAGAAGTGTGATGGTTATATTCAAGCCATATCTTAAAACTCAAATGGTATCAAATGCTTAATGTGCGAAAGTGCTGCAGCCTTAGTTTACCACCTTCTTAAAAATAGTACCTTCTTAGTAATGATGATAGTACATATCATGCATGATATAAGTATGGATAGCACATCTAGTAGTCGGAAATTATTCGATGCTCGGGTTTCTTCCATTGTCATTTCATTTGCCTTTTCGATATGTTTAGCAGGCTTGTCTAACTCCGTTATATCAATTCTTGCAATTCTAGCCTATTGGCTTGCCTGTCAAGTGAGCAAAACTTAACCTAAGTCATTGGATCTACTAAATCTAAGCCATTGGATCTACTAATATTCAGATTAATGGCCAATAAATTTGACATCTGTGAAAAGTCTCCTTCCTCTACTTCGATCATTTGACCATGGCCTTGCTGCAAGTGAATGAAATGGCTTTAGAAAATATTTCGGCAACTTTAGAACATTTGGCAATCGTCTCCTGCCTTAGTCGACTTTGTCCTACTCCACGAAGCTAGGATCCATGGTATTTTCCTCAAAACCTGCTGGAAGGACAAGCAAGCTCAGTGGTTCTCACGTTGGGATGTACAGGCAAACAGATGCGTACAGGTACGGACAAAGAAGGATCACAATGCACTAAAGTTGTACCTAGATGCTAGTTTACCCATCGCGATGGTGGTCTAGTGGTAAGGTCTTGGATTGGAGTGACCCCCACCAAGGTTCAAAACCCACTGGCTACCATCGGTGGGAGACGTGGGCGGGTGCAAGTCCCACCAACCATGCCTTCAAACAAAAAAAGATGCTAGTTTCCTTCGCAAGCTCTGGAATGCAGATGCTCTGACACATGTTAAGATGGCACACTATCAGCAGCAAGTCAATCTTAGGATCACGAGAAGCTCACACCAGTACTTGTACACCCATTTGCCCATGAAGAAGCGCAGACTCATAGCTTCCATTCGCACGGGTGCACATCGTCTCCGCATTGAGACATGGCATTGGACTCGGGAAGCATGGGAGGATACGCTTTGTCAGTGTTGCCACCAGGGCGTCATTGGAGATGAATGTCATGCCCTCCAGATCCATTCAGCCTTTGCCCATATCCAAGCGCGGTATATTCGGTTAGTTGTGCCTGATCAGCCGCTGCATGAGTTATTGAATACTGCGTCAATGGGCTTGTTGGGGTCATACCTCCAGGAGGTTATGGATACACAGACTCAGTTATGTCCTCTGGGACAGTATTGAATTGTCCTATACAATTATACAGTGTACCAGCGTACTTATTACTGCTAAGGTTTTTCCCTTGAAAACCCTTCGGGGCGGGCGTTTTTCAATCCTGACAGTAATACACTTGCTGCTCTCTTTTTGTTTGGGTCCCATAGGCCAATTGGTCTCCGTGGACGATAAAAATTTTATTCTATTCTTGATTTCTACCAGAATGCAGATGGTTTTTCATAGATTAGCGTTCCATCGTTAAAAGATCAGAGTTTTACAAGTTTTTTAAGCTAAAGCAGGTAAAAAAAAATCCATCCTTATCTTTGCTGGGAGTGGGAATCTACAATTATTTTAATAGTTCTATTGCAAATGAGATGAGTCTTACAGAGATTCTATGGTTTCTGACACAGGCAAGGAAGCCGAAGAATATCTGGAAAACAATTGGTATGTCATAAATTAATTTTCTATATGCTTTCCATTACCTACTGCATGGCCCAATATTTTAGATCCTTCTTGGCCTGATTTTGAAGAAAATGAAATAAATAAGTTGTCTTTCTCTTATCAGATTTCATCATTATTTTGCTGGATGCTTCATAATCATCTGAAGAGTATGATTCTTGTACATTTTGATTTAGGTTTATTGCCATATTTACTATTTCGTTCGTTAGTCAGGGCTATCCGAAATAATTAGTGGTACATAAGGGAAGATCAGTTGTTTCCAGTTAGAGTTCAAATGAACAGTCCTAGAACAATATGATAAGGTTGATGTATCTTTCTTGGAGGTTCTCCATTCAGAGCAATGAACATCAAAATGTTTGAGTTGCTTTGCAGAGCAAAGATCCTAGGATGGCAAGGCCACAATGAAGTGTTGAATCCTTGTACCGAACGCTTAAATCCAAGGGTTGTTGCAGATTTTTTCGGTCTTTAAAGATCTCCATGCCAAGATTTTGGATTCATATTTGATCTACAAAATTTGTTTCAAATGGATTCATTTTATGGGAATGGCAATGATATATTAACATCTATAAAGTTCTAGATATAAACATCTATTCAGAAGGAGCAGATCTGGAACCCTTCTTGTTTACATATGTTTACATATTATTTCTTTGTTGCGGCTGTTTTATTTGTAAGTGTTGACGAAGGATGCATTTTGTTTTCAATGTAAAATGCATATGTTATAGCTAATGGATTTGTAAGCCGTGTTATATTCGACATTTTGTATTGAGAACCCTGGAATGTAAAGTGTACTTCCGAACTTGATTTTATATTGCGGGAATACAGATTGCCAACTTCCCATGGACCTCTATCAGTATTTGTGTGGTGATCAAGACATGCATGCTTTCATTATATATTGTGGGTAATAGCCACATACATCCATCCATCCTACTGTCGAGATCGTATGTTGGAGCCTATGAGTGCTTCTTGTTTAAATTATGGTCATTTACGATTGGGGGTGCCTATGATTTTCCAATATAAAGTACAAGTTCACCTAATGTTTTGAAATATGAAATACAAGGACTCATCTCTACACGAGTTCGTCAAAGGCTTTAAAAATATAAAATATTGAGACTCGAACATCTACCAAAACAATTCAATATCCTAATAAGAATGCATTAACCAATGCAACAGCAAGCTAACGTGCTTTTTTTTGGGTTGCCAAACCCTTGCACAAGTGGGTTTTTGGCATATTTCGAGTATATGCTAGAATATACCCAGCATATGCTAAAGACTACTTCAAACTGGATGTTGCCAGTAAACTGGCAGTCACCCCTATTTCCCGCCGATGTTGTTCGAACTGCCTAACTGGCCACAGTTCCCGAGGTAGGATCAATGCAAAAACTCATAAATAACAGAGCTAATGAACACAAAGACACCAGAACCAACTAGCAGGATAATAGGGGTGACAGTTCGTTCAGTCCATAAATTACCAGAAGGGCAATGGCAATGCAGAGGATCAAATTTGAGCTCAACAATATTGATCATGGAAAGAAGAATAAATAAGGTTCCTGCAACAGATCCGGCAGCACAAGCCAGCATGCCAAATCTCAAATATTTGGCATTCAACCCGGCAGCCCCTGCATTCTCAGAGTCTTTGCTGTTCGAAAAAATGACTAATAATTTCATTCCATGCGCCATGAGGGTGGTGAAAAGGAAGCAGCTGAATGCCAAAACTTCATAAAGTAGAGGCAGTTTTTGAATGTCAGGTCCTGCTTTGCATCCTTCCATCAAAGATGTTATATGTTGAGGCACTGTCAACAAGAAAGGAATTCACACTTAATACTGAATCTAATGTAGTCATATGGATTGATGTCGCTCTAGTCTCGAATCTTCTCTTTATGGACCCTGCTTCCTTCATCAACCTGCAAAAAAAGTTCTGAAAAAATCAACTTCCAAATCTTACCATGTTTGAATATTTCTGCCTTGATCTACTTGCCTTGATCTACTTGCCTGTCTGTGAGAGTGTCAATGTCTTTGGCTAAATTAGAGCTTCGGGCTATGGCCGAACATAGATCACTCACACTTACGGTGCAAAGCATTTGCTTCGAAGCAAAGCTTTCATCCTAACTTGGTTACCCCTCTATTTCTGCATCCGATGCCTCTGTTCCTCTTCTTGGCAAGACATAGAGAAGTGGCATAGAGATCTGGCGGTTGGTTGAGCCATCAAAGATTGCTTGAAGAGCAAGAAAGGGAAGGCCGTGCAAGAAGACTTACACGTGTCTCTTCCAGAGTTTTTCTTGGTGAAAAAAATTACGCTCAAACAAAAAATAACACTGCCTTATATATGTTTAGATAAGTTGTTCCCCACAAAAAAGTCACATTTGCTTTCATAATGTCATTCCTTATATAAGGCAGTTTATTTTCTGTTCTTAAAAATTTGGAAAGTAATATCTCTGGGCTGAGGACAGCCGTGGGGTCGACACGTATACTTTTATTGCAATTCCAAATTCAAGAAAAAAAAAACCCCACGGATGCCACGTTTTTGTTCTTATCTGATTTGAATGAATTCGCTCCGTCAAATGCAAATCCTCTGCTCTGCTCTGCAAATGCAAAAGGCGAGTTTTGAGGAGCTCTTCTCTGCCATAGCCAGCAGCTAGTCTCCTTACTTTAACTATACTCTTCATTTAGGGTATGAACCGCAAAACTCAAGCTCTAGTTTTTCCTCTTCAAGAAGCGTGTTTAACTTGCTTGAATGTCACAGAACCGAATCCTCCAGTTATTTTTCTGCTATTACAGGTTTGATTTTCATGTGGGTCTTGCAGGTTCTTCGATTTTTGATGCTTAATGCTCAATTCTGATATGGGTTCTTTTCCAGATGCTCAATTATGATGTGAGTTCTTTTCTCTATGCTTCATTCTGACATGGGTTCTTTTTTAGATGCCTAATTTCTTCTCTAATTGCTTAAATCTATTGTGGGTCATTTTCTGAATGCTTAATTCCGGTGTCTCTACTATACTAACTAGTCTGCATTTTGCCGCTCTGTATTTTGCCTCTCTGCGAGTTTTGAAAGACCGTGATATGTTCAAAGGCGAATACAGAAGATTCTTTATACACGAATATTACCTGCAATTACATTTCTAAACATGAAAATTGAAAAAATGGAAGACAACATACGGATTATTTGTGCTATAGATGGAGACCACATGCATGCGATCTTCCAAAGCCTGATGCTTTTAAGTTTCTAAGGTGAATGAAAGGCAAAGAATTAATGTTCGTCGTGGATTCAATAACCCAGAATCCCTGCTCATCTCTGATCGGTTCTCTTTCTCAAATGAAATATGCTCTTGAAAATTTGACAGCTTAAATTCTGATCTCTCAGAAATTGTATGCAAAATGCAGGTTGAAATCCATCTGCAAATGTACATAGATTTGGAGCAACAGAGTTTGGAACTTGTGGTGGACGCATGAAGAAGCAGCTACATGAACCGTGCAACAACGGCAGGAGGCTGGTAGAATAACAGTCTTTTATAGAGTAATCTATGACAATCATTCTAACTTGGCTTCAATTTTGACGGATTCAAGTAAAATAATGGAGGATTGGTTCAAGTTGACTCGACGAGCGAGGGCATGGACTTACCTGGATTGACGAGCTATGGTGCAGTACTGTCTGGATGCTCCAAAAGCTCGATCCTGCCTGCAGTTCCCTGAAGTACCATATGAAGACCTGGTTGTTTTTCCTCTAATATTGCGCTTTCTAAATTCTAGTTTTTATTATCTCATATCTATTTTCTAGAGGAATCTCCTCATAGATTAATATGTAAACCTCAACTCTTAGCTTAAAAAAAGTGGAAAGTAAAACAATGGCATGCCTGTCAATCTGTTCGTCAATGATCTCTCAATGGCTGATATTCAAAATATTGTTGTGGGCACCTTTATGTAGTTTCTGTAGTTTTTTGTAGGTAGAAACACATTCTCAGATACCCAGGCAAGGATTTAGACGAGATGTTTGTTCTCTTCAATATATGACAAGAGAAGATAGATATAGTTCAAGCATTGAAAAATGCAAAAATCTTTGAATCAGAGTTGTTTTCAGTTGTACAGTTGTAGTTTAGATAAGAGCTTGAACACATTCATATACTATGTCTATTAGATTGATTAATGCATGAAGATATTTCATACTATGTCTATTAGATTAATTAATGCATGAAGATATTTCGATTCATAAAGATATATTCTGTTTCTAAAATTTTGTCTTAGATTATAGAGATGCATTCTCTTACAAGCATTGTGATATTGACTACACATGTAAACCTAGCAGTTGTACAAAAGGCAATGGAATGAATATTTGCACAAGTTTGAAGGTGTTCCTCAGTCTTCTCCAACTATAGGTCGCTGACTCCACATGGTAATTTATTTGGTAGCATCAATCATTTGTCTCAAGTGTTGGAAAAAGCAAAAATTCGTGGGTTTTGGCTGAAGGGCGCTGGTGATGGCGCCTAGGGTTTCAGCCCCGTTCGTTTGCACATAACTTTTGGTTCCTATGTCAGATTTGAATGATTCTGGGCTCGTTGGAAAGCTCATTGCTCCTCTTTCTGTTGTTGTGCAGCTTGTATGATGATTAGACTGTTGACATTTCCGGCCCTTTATTGGCGGTGTTACGGTTTGGCTGCAATTTTCTTTTTGCCATAACTCTTGCATTTGGTGGCAGTTTTAGGCGTGCTTGAGCTCGTTAGAAAGCTCGTGGAGTGATTCTTTCAATGGTGCCTAAATTTTTCAGAAGTTACTCTGTTGTGGGGGACCGTAGAGCTCTAAAATCTCGGCCCCTTCTAGTGGAGATGGGAAAAGCAACTCGTCGTCCTTCCAAGCGCCTCTCTGGTAATCCGAATGGAATACAGGGCAATGGTGGAAGGAAATATGCTCTAGATTCTCCAAAGATTAGCGTTCGAGATGCCCACAAACTGTCTCGTGAATGTGCTCCTTCTTCTCCTAAGAATTTGGTATCATTAGTGGTAGTTGGATCTGAGGCGCAGGAGAGGCAAGCTTCTATGCACCTCAATCCGTTGGCATTGCCTCATGCTCCTATTTCTTCCAGTAGCATATGTGTACCAAGTTCAACCGAGGCAGCAGCTTCTGCTCTCTCCTCTTCTCAGCTTGGTGTTCCAACGTCTGACAATATGTCTCATGATTCTAGAGGTAGTGTGGTACAAGTGACCCTAGAAAGTTCTTCTGGGCTGTTGGTACCTTCAAAGGCACCTCCAACACATGTTGGAAGTTCTTCAGAAAATATGAGATTAGTAGCTCCTGCTCAAAAGAATGTGACACAGGTTGCATCCCCAACAGATATTGGGAGTCTCTCACATGAAGGAGGCCCTTCTGAACAAAAAGAACATCCAACGCACGTTGGAGGTTCCTCAAGGCAAAAGGAGTTTTCCCCTCTTCCCTCGAAGAAGCCTGGGATACCTTTTTCTTCAACCACACCACATGTCTCGACCTCTACACCTTGGAGGTCTTCTGACACAGTGGCAAGGGTTACAGGTGTCCGCTTCTCTGAGTGGCTATGTAAAGGTGTGTCTCCAACCACCTCATTTCATGTCTCAGAGGCCATTGCCACCATGGTGGACAATAATAAGAAAGAAGTTGCATCTTATCTTCAGCAGTTGCAGGCCAAGCAGGACTCCATTGATAGTTTGTTACCACCTGCTGAAATTTTTTATGAGGTTCAGGAGTGCAGGTCAACCTTTGAGCGGTTTGGGGCCCCTGTGGTGCAGATCAGTCATGAGACTCACCGTCGTCATGTGGAGCAATTAGTTGCATGCTCTGTTGTTTGTTACTTCAATGGCCCCTTCTTGGATTTGAAGCGCGTGGGATCTTGGTTATCTGGGCATCTACACAAATTAGGGCTTCCTGCGTATCAATCCATCAAGCTCGTGGCCAAAGATCAACGTTGTTTTCTCCTGATGTTTGAGTCTCCTGGGCCGGTGGCTCAGCTCATAGAATGAGGTGTCGATCCTCTGTGGAAGCATTTCTTGTTGTATCAACAGTATGTTCCTAGCTCTTTTCCAGGTAAGCCAGATGCCTTACGTGCCCCATTCTGGATTGCTATTGAAGATTTTCCTCCAGAGCTTCAGGATGCTGAGTTCATTTCTGCCATTGATAGTGAGATTGGGCTTTACCTGCAACATGCTATAACCAATGGCATTACTAAGATTTGTGTAGCACGCCCCATTCATCATGATCTGCCTCAGACAATTGTTGTTCAAAGTGGACCCATGTTCTTTCCATTCAAGCTACGATTGTTAAATGGCCCAGAGCTGGCTCTCATGTTCCCTGAGGCCCCTCTCTTTGCTCAGTATCGTAAGTCTTATCAGCAGGCTCCTCCAGTTGCCTCTGCCACAAATCCTACTCCTAGCTCTGCTCCTTCTTCAATGGATGTCTCTCGTTCCCCTGTGACTTCCTCTACATCTATTCCAGCTGCTGGTCCCACGCCTCTGCTGCTGGATCAACAGAGGCAAAGGTTGGATGAAATTCAGAGGTCGCAAGAGCAAGTTGAAGAGGTTTGTGGGCAGTACATGGACAATGATCCTCGTGGTGCCCACCCTCCACCTAAACATCCACCTGCTCTTCATCAACCTCGAAAGTTAGCTAAGGGTTGTAACACCTCTGCATCCCAGCTCTCCTCAGCACTTGCTATACATGATTCTGCTCCTTCTGTTGCATGTGATCACTTTGCGCCACTCCGGTGGGCTGACTTGGTTGAAGATAATACTGTTTTGTCGAAGGCCCAAGTTACATCTTCAAACTCTCTTGAGATTTCAGTAGTCACATCGGATTTGACCCTATTACAGGTTCAATGTGGTTAGCCTCTTAAGCAGAGCCTTCTCTCCTTTTACTTATCTAGTATGGAGTAAGCACATGGTGTCGCAGGCTCGTGTTCCAGCGGCACCCTCTTGTGCTTACACAACTAGATGAGAAATATTCATTTTGTACTTATTCTTGCTGATTAATAAACTTTTTTGTTCGTCAAAAAAAAAAAGCAAAAATTCGTGAATCAAAGTTGTAGGTAATAGTAAAACGCATAATTCTGATATTCAAAATACTCTTGGGGGCACCTTTATAATTTTTGTGTGCTTTGAAATGTACAAAACAGCTAATATTGAAGCCATGGTCTTTGTAGTTTCTTGCACGCAGAACTACATTCCCTAGGAAAGCATTTAGACTAGGCGTTTGACTATTGCACTCTTCAGTATATGACAAGAGAAGCCAAATATAGTTCAAGCATTGGAAAATGCAAAAAACTTTGAACCAGAGTTGTTTTCTATCAGTTTTAGCCACAAGGGACGAAATATGCAGTGGGTACAGTTGTAATTTAGATAAGAGCTTGAACACATTCATATACTATGTCTATTAGACTGTATAGAGATGCAATTTTATGAGGTTTGTGATACTGACTACACATGTAAACCCAGCAATTGTACAAAAGGCAATGGGATGAATATTTGTGCAAGTTTGGAGGTGTTGAGTCTTCTCCAACCATAGTTCAATGAATCCACATGGTAATTTATTTAGGAGCATCAAATATTTGTCTCAAACACTAGCAAAAGCAAAAAATCCGTGAATCAAAGTTGTGATAGGTAAAACGTATAATTCGTGAATTAAAGTTGTAATAGGTAAAACGTGTGTTAAATATTGGATGCTTGAAAAGCAACTAGAATGACTTAAAGATCAAAATATTTTGGAAGTATGAGGTTGCTAGCATATGCAATGTGCATAATCATGGGTATACATTATTACGCTAAAACAATGGCTGCAACATATGATTGAAATGGTTTCTATTCCAAAATGCATCATTTACATATTTGTTAGTTTATGGTAGCATGCATTCTCATGCTTCAATGACTCACATTTCGCTTTGAACTTTAACCATGTTGGTTGCGGAATGAAATGCATATAATGATCCAATGTAATTACAAACGTACTAAGTGAAGTTGAAGAATGCATGCCTTTTGTAGAAATAGTCGAGACAGGATGCACCCTAAGCCATTGTGGACTACAAAAATGTATACGATAAGAACTGGGTTAATGAACGAGGAAGTTTTTAACATAGCTAGTAGATTTAATTGATATATAATAGGAGCTATTGCATTCCCTATGGGGGAATGGTTCTATAGGAACACTATATGTGATGCTGGATATAGTTCTATATGAACATTGTATGTGATGATTTGCCATGTAAAATAATAAGTACAACATTGGCCATTATAGCAATTTTGGATAATTTTTTCTTATAAGGGGATGCGAGTATTTTTATGTACTCCTTTTAAACTATCAAACTAGACATGTTAAATGTAAAGGACAAGTCCCAAGACTTGTAGTTCTTTATATGTAAGAATCATATAGCCATAGTGACATTGATGGCATATTTGCAGTTCTAGTACTAGACGAATAAATATTGCATGGGCGTGTTAGTACATGTGGTCTTTTATACTTTGTCTTGAATATAGTTATACCTTTGCATTATAAATACATATTATGATGCTATTACTACTTAAGAAGATAAGCATATGCTTGAACGATTCTTGTAGAATGATGTTATGAACTAGCATGTTAAGATTTGGTGATTATAGTATGTGATTGCATGGTTATGCACATGGATATGCTAATTCTGACTATGTCACGAATATGCTATGGTATCATGGATATGACAATGACTCAATGAGTGACATGTGCTGAGTTTTTGGTTGGTGCATGAGTGTATATATTCCAGGGTCAGAATCCATTTGCGGTAGCTTGGAGTTGTGGTTTATTCTTATTCTTGGCAGTGGAAGTTGTCACCTCGATGAGGGTGCTTCGTTGCATTGTATGGCTTGGAAGTGCCCCCCTACTGCTGGACGCAGGCTAGGAGAATGTATATTTTGGAGGCTTACCCCACCCGATATCAACTGCAAGGCTTGATCAACCCGGATGTCATTCGTGAAGTGGAGTTGCACTGCATCCTTATGGTTATCTCATGATTTCCATGGTTGTCATATTATTATCCCATGATTATCTCATGATCTAGTTTTGACATATGCAGGTAACTTATTTTGACCCATTGGTATTGCTTCGGTATTATATCCTCATAATGCAATCCTTATCTCTTTGCTAGCATTTTTTTTATATATATAATATTGGCAATATATGGATTTTCCATTGTGAGATTCGTTTTATGAGGATGGTCCTCATGATTGTATTATTCTATGCATGATGCTTGTGTATGATGCTAGCTCGAGCTTTTTTACCGCCTTCAATCCCCACTTAGTCTTTATGACTAACCCACATGTTCAAGAAGATAGACAAGATAGATGAGATAGGCAGGAGACTTGGAGGATATTGTTGAGTAGTGTTGACCGGGTTTTTGGCTAAATTGGTCAATATGGGAATGTAATTTGTATGGTAAAAGGTGAAGGGGGTCAATCATAAGGCTGAAATATTGTAAAGGTCTAAGGAACCAAAAACATTAAAGGGCCTAGAACTAGTTATTAAAATTTAAGGGCTTAGATTTCAATCGTGGTATTTATCAACCACTGTCATGTTTGAACCAAAAAAAATACACGAGGTTTTTGTGGACTTAACGAATTTTTTAGTGAGTGTCATGTTAAAACCACATTGAGAGAAAAAATACACAGAGTTTTTTTTTTTATTTCATGCTGGTTCAAACATGACAGTGGTTGATAAATACCACGATTGCTTAGATTTGAGGACAAAGGTGACTGAAACAAAAAATTAAAAAAAGGGGCAAGGATCAATGACATGACACTATCAAGGGTGGAAATCTTCATCAAATCAAGGCCCAAGATTTATTGAAAAATTTATAAGTCTTGTGAGAATGCTCCTTCTCTCTCCTTTATCCACGATCCTTGAGAGGGTTCAGAGACCTCTTCTTGATCATGGATTCAAAGGCCCTCCATGTTTCAGAAGCATGGAGGGCTAATTGCGATGTATTTCTTCTCTTATTTTTATTATCGAAAGAATATTTTGGGCCCAAGATTTCTCTTATCTCAGTCCTCGGTCACTTACCTGATACATACATGTACATATTTCTGTCCCCCATGATATATATTTGTCTTTGTATTTGTATAGTTTTATTTACCATTCTTCACGTTGCACCTTGCTTATTATTTTTTTGGTTTGTCCTACTTTACTCTATCCTTTTATCATTAGTTCATAGGGAAAACTACCAAAATACCCTTATGAGTTTGTGTAATTACCAAAATGCCCTTATGAGTTTCAAAATTACCAAAATGCCCTTGTGTATAGTAGGTTTGTGGGGGCATTTTGGTAATTTTAAGACTCATAAGGGCATTTTAGTAATTACACAAACTCATAAGGGTATTTTGGTAGTTTTTCCTAGTTCATATCTTCACCCATTATTCTCTTGAACCAACACATTGTTTGGGCACCCTTTCGCTTTGCGAGTTTTTCCATATATATGCATTTTTGTTTGAGCAAATTCCATAGCCTTTCAAAAATCATATTTTCCTTGCCCTATGCATTTATGCCCTACTCAAAGGTTCCAAACTACCATTGCTTTTCTAATATCATTTTCCACACACATATCATCATGGTGTTACATAGTATAGATGTATGCTATGAACACTACAAATTACATTTTGGTGTTGGAGTACACTTTAGAAACTCTAAATTATTATCACTTTTAATAGGTTTGGAGGGATCCATAAAACCTCCATTGAGCATTTTATAGGTTTGGACGGATCCATAAAACTCCTAGTTAGTGAAGTAGATGGGCCGAAGCGACCGACCCATTTTTTTTGTTTGGGCATAATGTTGACTAGGTTTTTGGCTAAACTGGTCAACATGGGAAAACTATGTAATTTCTTATGGTAAAAGGTAAAGGGGAGTAATCATAAAGCCCAAATATTGTAAAGGTCTAAGACACCAAAAAAGTTAAAGGGCTTAGATCTATTTGTTAAAATTTAAGGGCTTACATTTGAGGACAAAGCTGGTTGCAACAAAAAAATAAAAAAAGGGGCAAGGATCACAGACATGGCACTATCAAGGGTGGAGATCATCAAATCAAGGGTCAAGATTTGTTGAAAAAACAATAAATATAGTGAGGAGCAAAATGCTCCTCCTGTATCCCTGATCCACGATTCTTAAGAGGGTCCAGAGACCTCTTCTTAATCATAGACTCAGAGGCCCTCCACGTTTCAGAGGCATGGAGGGTTGATTGCATTGTATTTCTTCTCTTATTCTTATTATTCAAAGATTATTTTGGGCCCAAGATTTCCCTTTAAATTCCTCTCATTCTTTATCTTGCAGCATCAAATTTGATGTTGATTCTTGCCTCTTGAGGCCACTTTGTTGAGGATTTTGGAGAAAATCCGTCAACAAGTAGATAGACATAAGACAAAAGGGGGTTCATTCATGTAGAAAGGGGGTATGCCATTTGCGTTCAAGAGGTGGCAAAGAACCCCCCAGTATGGATTTTTAGAAGCCAATTTTGATTCATTCGGAATAAAATTTATCTAGATTAGTGCAAAGAATACCAGGAAAAAGGACCCCCTGTCAACCATATATGTAAAAAAATGGGTAAAAAACCCTCCTCCTGCACATAGTTTATACATAGAAAATGATGAATCCCCCTTGCATGAGACTTGGAGGATAGTGTTGAGCAGATGGAAAAGAAGCTTGGAGGATAACGTTGAGCGCCGCATCTAAGTTAGAAGCCTAAGGATCTTTAGCAAGACCTGTAGGAATGCGAAGTTGTGATTTGAGCTTTCTACATAATTTATGTCTTATATACCTTTAATAAACTATCATTTGTGTTAAGGATTAAATGAATTATAGAGATAAATCCTTTGCCAAGATCTGTTCAAATCATGTACACCAGCTTGTCATTATCTTATGCAAGTCTGGATGGAATCTCGAGTCACCTAGAAGGTCGTCACATCCCAACCCCTGTCGGATTTGTTTCTTCTTTTATTGGATTTGGATTTGAGGTTTTCTGTAACCGATGTAGAAGTTTACGCATACCATAGCCATAGCCAATTTAGGGCAAAAGTCATAAGACAGGTAGAAACGTTATTCTATAGGATAGCCATTGATAGGATGCCCATAGATCACTATTCAGCCTATGGTTTATTCAGATGTTCCATTCTTTTGAATTCTATGTTTTACATGATCTTCACTTGCAAGTCCTCCTTAAAAAAAGAAAAAAAAAATCTATACAACAATCAAGGGCTCCAAAACAACAATAAAAAACCCCATAACAATCAAAGCAAGGATATAATCACGGGACTAAGATATGATCAGAAGCATCTAGAATTCAGATAGAAGCATCTGGAATTGAGATTGAGATGGAGACTAAAATAGAAAGTGAAGTACACTTGAGCAAAAGCATGACTTAGAACTGAGGCAGTACAATAACAAGTATTGGAATGCAAGAAGAAACTACAATAACAAGTATTGGAATGCAAGAAGAAACTAGAATTGATGCTGAGCAACATCTGAAAGATGTGACAAAAATTAACAAAAATTTAAGAAGGGCTTGGAACAACATTGCTTTATGGTATTCAACCCGCGTGGAGGTTGTGGTATATAGGGAAGTGTGAAATGATCAAACTTTTGACTGGACGGAGGTTGTGGTATAGGGAATTTCTCGTTTCAAACAGCCAGGATTAAGACTCATGTGATGGTTTTAAGTATTACTAGTACGCCCGGCGTTGCCGGGCTAATGTCTTAGGCACGTGCTTTTCCTTGGCCTTTAACACCCTAGTAAATATGTGCCTCAAACGTCTATATGTGAAATTTTGACGTTATTTGCTTTTGCAAAAAAAATTGCTATTGAAATCGTATAATGCCAGTAGCATTTACGTTCATAGATTTCAATAGAGAAAACAATGCTTTATAAGGATATTAAGAGATAGCTTAATCTACCATTGAAGGCAAAAAATCTGGAAAGACAAATCTAAAATTGATGTTGAAAATGTCACTCTTAGAAGTAGTTAAGTACATCAATAAGAAATAAGTACAAAAATATGTAATGGAACACTTTTTAGGGTCTACAAATTATTTCTTCCCGATGCGGTATCTGATTCCATTATACGAGTCTACCTTCGGGATGAGTTGTCTCATGTGCTTGATAGTCGTGAGACATCGTAGGCAGTTCGAATCAATGACTCACCTGTACATTTCACTTTTACCCCGGCTAAGATGTTATCTGTCGGAGAAGTGAAGATATCACGGGAGCATCCAACGAAGTACAATATTAAGCCTTGGTGATGTGCGCCATGTGGAGATGTATATTTAGAGTTCCATCGTGAACTAAAACATCAATAAGCCAAGACAATATTTTGATGTTTTAGTTCACGATGGAACTCTAAATATACATCTCCACATGGCGCACATCACCAAGGGCCTAATGTTGTTGCGCCGTTGGATCCTCGTGATATCTTCACTTTCTCCGACAAGAAATGGGTAAAAGTGAAATGTACAGGCGAGTCATTGATTTGAACTGCCTACGATGTCTCACGACTATCAAGCACATGAGACAACTCATCCCGAAGGTAGACTCATATAATGGAATCAGATACCGCATCGGGAAGAAATAATTTGTAGACCCTAAAAAGTGTTCCATTACATATTCCAATGCAAATATTCCAATGCAAGTCAGCTCTTTTGCCACCAAAACACTAATTCGCCACTACACGGTGTCGTTTCTCATCTGATAAAAAAAAAAGATAAACAATCAAAGGTTAGTCAAAGCACTACGTTACCCGATAAATAGACACATGTACTCTAGTCTCCACCTACCTTTCACAGCACATCCGTGTAAACTAGAATTGATGCTGAGCAACATCTGAAAGATAGGACAAAAATTAACAAAAATTTAAGAAGGGCTTGGAACAATATTGCTTTATGGTATTCAACCCCATCAAACTGAGTGGAGGTTGTGGGATATAGGTAAGTGTGAAATGATCAAACTTTTGAATGGACAGAGGTTGTGGTATAGGGAATTTCTCGTTTCAAACAGCCAGGATTAAGACTCGTGTGATGGTTTTAAGTATTATTGTATATATATACTTATAATAAGTTTTGGGTGGTTTCAAGTAGCTCATAACATTTGAGTCCTCCAATAAGCTCCATGTATGTTAGTGATTAGATTAAAAAAAATTGCTAGGGACGATTTACATATGCGGTTGAGGAGAGTCATATCTACGTAAAAAGGCTGGCCTTACCAATTTTTCTTCAAGTTTCTCCAACCAATCGCTGTTACATGAAACCATGTAAACCGCCACTAGATTAGTGGCCTGATTATGATATCTTCCTCCACATCTAATCTAAACATCCTACTCGTCTAACGTTACTTTCAACCGACACTATAAGACAACCTAAAATGAAGTTAATTTGAAAACGATTTAAATAATATAAGCATTAAGCACCACGAGTCAAAATGTTTGTTGACCGTTAATAGGGTACGTTAGTGCACGGAAACAATCTATAGACATTTTGCCATCCAAACAAACCACCTTTGAGTAACCCAACAGAAATTAAAGCACATGAAAAACAATGCATCAGTAACAGTGGGTCAAGAAGAGTTTCATGGCAAGATGATTATCAGCATGTCTCATGAATCTCAATGCCACTTTTGAGTCAGCCTTTGACACTTTTGAGTCAGTCTTTGATAAGACAATGTGTTCGATAAGTCAATGTTGAGATCATTGTGCATATAATAATGTAGCACATGTGAAATGACCAACCTGATTATCACTAGTTGTCTTGCAAATACTGCTTGCTCTTACTATAATCTCTGATGCTTGCCGCCATAAATGTCGGCTTAGTCATAACAACCACCATTTCTTGCGGCTAAGATCGGCTTAGTCATAACAACCACCATTTCTTGCGGCTAAGATATAAGAAATTCATTTGAGCACTTCAATAACATCACACTTTGCGGCTAAGATATAAGAATTAAATTTAAACGTTCTAATGTCCTTATTCTTAATCCACTACGATTATTAATGATATATTCTTATAACCTATCACACTTCCCAATGATAAATATCTAGCTGCATAATTAGTAGTTTCAGCACCTTATTTTGGAATTGCCTAACCAAGAAGTTTCAATGGCATATTAGGGTAAACTAACATCAGCAAAGATAGTTTCAAAAGCATATTACGTAAATTAATATCAGACTGCATATTCTATAACTATAGACCGTTTTGGCATTGGATGAGAAAGATATTTCAGAAGCATGTTGAGACAAATCAGTATCAGCTTCATAGCTTTTATAACTAAGCACTTGGCTTGGCATTATTAGACCTATCTAAGATACTAACAAAGCAAATTAATTTAATATCAGACGGCATAGATTATAGATAAACACTTCTGTAAACATTGGCAAGCTTATTTAACATATTTCCAAAGCATATTAAGCTAAACTAATGGCTTATAATGGCTTATAGGCAGCACTCTCCTTAGCCTTGGCATTGACAGACCTTTTAGCAGATTAAATATATAGATATTTCTAAAGGATTGTAAGATAAACTAATAGCTTCTATAAGACCTATCTTAGGATAATCAGAGAAGCATCCAGAAAAAGTAATCTCTCGTCTTCACGGGGCGAAGCTAGAATCTGTCAAGAGTAGTTGCAGCCACGATCTCCAAAAAGGATAACAGAAGAAGGAAGAAATCAGGTGTAACGTAAAGTAATTTTCCATCAAGGATATGGCAATGAATGAATAAAAATAAATGAGGCAGCATGGGGTTTGGTGCAAAGGATACCGGATGCTTAGCTATCAAATTAAAGAATCGAAAGATTTGCAGAGAAAAAACAAGAGGATAAAGACAGGAAAAAAATCAACCGACCTGAAAAGCTGTAATGGACATTTTCTGGTTCGGGCAGCTTTGTAGCTTCGCCGGATCACAAGAAGCCAAATTTTGAAGACCATGCTACAGCGGCGCCTGCTAAGCGCCAACAGAGGTCACGGGCCTCCTGTGTTCCTCTCTCTTTCTAACCCTAAATTGTGCATTTTTATATTTCACCCTACCCCTTGATTTTTTCCAAAGGCTAAGGGCCCTATCCTTTGTTTTTTGCCTTATCCTTTGTTTTTTGGTTCCACCCATGCACCCGTATCTATTCCATGGTCCTCCCAAGTCTTCCCCATGAGATCAAGTCTTCACTGAATCTTTTTTGTGGCTCCCCTTGTTTCTCGCCGCATCCTCGCCCTCGTCTGGGCCCCATCCTCTTTCGTCTGTCCCATGCCTCCCTGCCCCCCTTCACCTGCAAGTTCTCTTCTTGTGGCTCATATGTCCTTAGTGCTGGCATCCCAGGCAATCTGCAAGCTCCTTCTTGTGGCTCATATCTCCTCAATGCAGGCATCTCAGACGATCTGTTCTTGTGGCTCGTATTACTTGCATGCTGGCAACTGATGCTCTGTAGATTGTTTCGTGTAGCGCTCTGGATCTCTACTACTAGAAAATCCCAATTACGTGGAAAATCCCTAATAAGACAACTTCCAACTACTTGGAAATACCTAACAAGACAACTATGTGTTACTGTATCTTTGTTGTCCTGCTATATATTTGCCACGTATCTAGTTTGTTGTCACGGCTTGATTGTGACACTAGTATCATAGCAAGGAGGAAATCAGCAATCTATTCAATTACACTATGCAGTAATCATGCCGTCTTAATTTGTCATAATCGAGTCTCCTCCTCACAAAAATGAATAAGAATAGGAGGAAGAGCATTTTATACACACAATTGCTCTATGGGTCTATTCTTCATTGTTCATTCATCTTACATTACATGTTCTCAGACCAAAAATTAACCAAATAACAAAGCCAAATTAAGCCCCATATCTTATTTACAATAATATTAATTAACGTCGTATACTATGTTTACTTTTACTTATTCCTGATTGAGCCACAGTGCTACTATTATGGTTAGGTTTAGGCTTTGGTTTTATGGTCGAGCCCATATGTCTCGGTTCACAAGTACAATGTGTTTGAGCATTGACTAAAGTCGCTACACGATAGTTGCTATAGCTCTCTTCTCGTGGCTCGCATCCCCTCAGTGGTGGCATCCCAGACAATCTGCAAGCTCCTTCTTGTGGCTCATATCTCCTCAATGCTGGCATCTCAGACGATCTGTTCTTGTGGATCGTATTACGTGCATGCTGGCAATTGATGCTCTGTAGATTGTTTCGTGTAGCGCTCTGGATCTCTAATACAAGAAAATTCTAGCTACGTGGAAAATCCCTAATAAAACAACTTCCAACTTCTTGGAAGTCCCTAACAAGACAATTATGTGTCACTGTGTCTTTGTTGTCCTGCTATATATTAGCCACCTATCTAGTTTGTTGTCACGGCTTGACTGTACAGCACCGATTTTATTATCGAGCCCAGACGTCTCGTTTCACAAGTATAGTGTGTTGAGGATTGACTAAAGTTGCTATATGATAGTTGTTATTGTTGTGCGTGCAAGTAGTATATGCAATATGTCATGTTGGGTGAATCGAGTGTTAAATACCAATGTCTTCATATAATTAGAGCTATTAAGGAGCATTCATGTGTATAAATAATGTAGCGCTTGAGGCAACATCTAGATGCATGTTTCATAAGCGAGCTTTGAAATGCTAATAATATGGAAATTGTCAAAACATCTCATGTGGAGTAAGCCAATTCTACATTGACCCCCCGGACCAGAAGTATTTGTTAACACCTTTCTCCATGAAGAGACGTAAAGCAATTGCATCAATTCATAAGAGCTCAACTCTGAGCTGATAACACTCACAGATTCTAGACTCCCTTAGTTCATCAACTGACCTTTCTTCTTCAATCTGTACAAATAGCTGCAATGCTCAACACCTTTTCATAGTTAGGTGCGCCAGGATACAAGTGTAGTCCATGGGTTAGCGTTGATTTGTTCCTTATAATGAATTTATCACTTTACCTTTTCTATGCGACTGGAATTCCAAGGTTTTCCCTAGTCTAAAGGTGATGGTCTGAATCCAGTTGCAAAAGATATAGATATTCTTTTTTCCATGGAGTCTTGGGAGCATTTTGCCAAAAGGCTCTCTCATTTCACAGGCTATCAATACTTTTCATTATTTAATGAATATCATCAGCAGCGGGTATGTGGTGGAGTTGCTTGCTATTTTAAGAATACCCTTGCTCCATATATCGCATTATATAAAGTTGATAGATATAATCACATCATGAGGGTCAAACTCCATTGTGCAAATTGTATTGTCTTTTTGTTGCTGCATGTTACTTTCCACCATCATCACTACATTTCTATGATGAATATGGTGTATGTCGCAATGATCCAACTGGTGATCTTTATTATGGCATTGCTCAATTCAAACAAGAGATGGTATTGTCCTTGGTGATTCTAATGTTCGCACTGCTGCAATGCAAGCTACTCATCTTATATTTGAGGGTTTGCAGGAACCTTTATAGATGTCTGCTAATGATACAGTTTTGCCACATTCATTGCTTGACGCTAACAAACTTGCCTCAATATTTGGAAGGGAACTCATCCAATTGTGTGAAGTTTCCAAGATGGTAATTTGTAATGCACTAGGACAATGGCCACATCTAAATATATTACATGCAGACATCATAGGCAGGGTGGTGGTACCAGTGTTGTTGATTATGTCATTTCCCAAGTGCAAGATTTGAATATCATTTCCAAACATTTTAGATTTTTGGATTGGAAGAAGACATACAGATGACTGATCACTATCCACTTTATTTGTCATTGAAGTGGCAGCTTATACCTCTTCAACCGGTTGATATACATGCTCATGCCTCTTGGATTCACTTGATTTATGCTAGATCCGCTGAATACGTACAAGCTTTAGCTAGACGTTCTTGTATACTATACGACGTAGATACGTATATTATATTGCCACATCACTGTACATGTCATCTAGATGAGATGTACAAGATTAGTACACGTGTGACTCGATATATAGGTAGCCTACATGTCAAGAGCCTATAGGAGATCGCCGCACAAAGATACAATATCATTGAAGTGCATGCAATCATTGACACTGTGACGTCCCCTATTCGTATATACGGTGCACTCACCGTATACAAACAGGAGTTCATCCCCCATACCAGCTCCATGCCGATACAGGGCCCTCCACATGACACTGCAACCGTGACGGGTTCCAGTGGGAAGAGTGAAGGGGTCATTTTACCCCGTCTCCCTCAGGGCCTACCTAGCTGCGGAAGCGTAAACATACATGTCAGTATATAACATAAGCACATATCCACCTCGAAGGGTGGTCCATCACATCTGCATAAACAAGGGTGAGCACAATACATATGGGAAGCCCTACCCGAGGCTCAGACTCAAGGGGATGACTGACGGCTTGGGTCTCCAGAGTTCATTGCAAACAGAATTCATGGCAATGGATTTGGCTGGCATATGAACATGGCATAGGGTTGTCCACTCCATCCGCCCCTCCTGTGCACACTTTGCGAGTATTTGAAAAGTGTCGGGACCGGGAGTAGCCGCGGATGCATAGCCAAAGGGGCTATTCCCTCGGTCTCATCCTCCCGGTTCCGATGGGGGGGGAAGGGATCACTCCCTCCGAGAGATCGCATCTTTGACTCAAGGTGACTAGAGGCCCCTTTGCCCATATTCGAGTGAACCCATTGGAAAGTGTACACCACTTCACGGGTGTCGAGCCCATGCCCTACCCACACTCAGTGGTAAGCCATTAGACCTAGTCACTATGATCCCTGGTAGGCCTTACACACCAGAGGGATCGTTCAAGAGTCAAAACATGAATCTCCTTCTTAGCCAGTCTGGCCCCTTCACCCACAACCAGGTGTGGTTCTTGTGCACAGGCCGAATCTATAGTGTGCTAGAGAGGCTAATCTAGGAGCATCTACTACCAAGCTTGAGGTCTCTACCCCCCTTCCCAATACAAGGAGTTCATAGAGATACATCATCCATATATATCACAGAAGAACTAAAGAACTATATCTAATCTATATCATAGAGTTAGGTTCTTTAGTTAGAGGCTGCTATCTAGAGATCTAGAAGGCTGCTATGGGCAATTTAATAGGCTAAACCTGCTGATTATATGACTGAAATAGGGTTTAGACTATTTAATTGGCCAAATACCTGATCCTTGAGTGGCTCCTCGACACGAAGTTCGACCATCCATCCTGGCAAACGCTTTCGAATCAAGGGAAACTAATGGTGCAATTCTCTCGAGCAGAGTCTGGGAGGCGGTTTTGGCTCTTGAGGCAGCCAAAACAGAGCTCTAAAACCCTAGAAACGAAAAATGGGCAAGTTAGGGTTTCCCTTCTTAAATAGACAAGGGGTTGGCTAGGGTTTCCAATTATCCCCTTTAGGCATGTGGGATAATTGGGAATGGGCCCACTTGCCTTTAATGGCTAGGTAGCAAGATGTGCCCACATGGGAATGTGTGCCCACATTAATGTGTACATTGGTAAATGTGCACATTAATTGCACACTTGGGTATGGCCCACTTGGCATAAAGTGTCCACATGGAAATGTGTGCCCACATTAATGTGTACATTGGTAAATGTGCACATTAATACTAATGCACATTCTTAGCAAGTTGCCCCCTAGGGCTACCCACTTGGCTACACGCCGGGCGTATTACACGTCGGAGTGGCGGTAACGCGATGCGCGTATGGCAAGATAAAGATACGCCCCGGGACCGATATATCGCCCCGGAACGCCACATTCTCCCCACCTTGAAATGATCTTGTCGCCCAAAGATCGCGGGTTCTCCCCACCTTGGGATCATCTTAACCTGCAATCAACCCGATACATACGATAAACTACTATAATACTTACACATTTATTAAGATTACCTTAAGGTAATATTTTTAGAACATTATTACGCCATTATATTATGAAATAACTTATCAAT
The DNA here is from genome assembly GCA_021234155.1 of Isoetes taiwanensis. Classification (NCBI taxonomy): domain Eukaryota; kingdom Viridiplantae; phylum Streptophyta; class Lycopodiopsida; order Isoetales; family Isoetaceae; genus Isoetes; species Isoetes taiwanensis. The sequence continues at coordinate 49,052,222 of JAJEKV010000001.1, read as the reverse complement.
TCATAACATCTTTAAGCAAGTTACTCGATAGTTTACTTATCACGTCGATTAAGTTTATCAAAATTTATCATTTCATATCTACAATTATTGTTCGAGGTACTCTTCATTCCTTGCAACACATTCCAACAAGATTTGTGTTGCAAGTCTTCATAGCTCGACCTCCTTGCCCTCCGGAGCGCTCTATTGGCCTGCAGGTCGACACATGTTAGTACCATTTTAATTATTAATAAAATTTTGGTTATATGGTGACCACCCCACCTATCTACATGGATGCATGGCTAATCTCCCGGCGTAGGAAGAGGGTGAATCTTCCATTATGGCCGTGAAGACAGCGCCTATATGCCTATATGCCGCTCATGCCTACACCCTAGTTGCCCAGCGTGGAGGATAGGTCCTTCCCGTATATGGGGCGTGAAGGCCTGATTCCTCCTATCAAAGCATATATGGGGCTAGAGGTGCTTTTCCTATCAGTGCATTCCTTAATGACCTCCTTTCTCTCGAGGTCGTCTACTTCCGTGGAACAGAAGTAGACTTTCTAATCTACCTTCCACTCGCCCAAGCGAAAACGCAGTCATGCCTACATTGATATTACACCACGCCCTAGAGATCACCGTAGTGGTCCCATCATCGGTAACAACGCATGCGACCCATACCTAGCATAGGTTGCATGCGTAGATTAATCTTAACTATACAAGAATTAATCTACACAAATCGACATGCCTGAGCCGATTTCTTCGGAGATGACTTTGCCGTCCCATTGCTCCATAAACTGCGGGTACTGCTTTATTAGATCTTTCTTAAGTACCCACGTCGCGTCTTCCACCGGTAAGTGTTTCCACTTAACCAAATATTGGAGGAACTCCGACCTCCTTGTTTTCTTGAAAGCTTTATCAAGAATCAATTCTGGAATTATTTCCAGCTGCTCCTCTGTCATTTCTAACAACGTTGGAGTGTCCAAGACTTCGTCTGGATTTGGAGTGTGCTTCTTCAACAAGCTCACGTGGAAGACCTTATGAATCTTTAGGTGTGCTGGCAAGTCTAGCTTGTAGGATTGATTGCCTACTCTCTTGACTATTCTGAAAGGTCCAACCCACCTTGGAGCAAGTTTCTTGCAATTCCCGATCCTGAGCTTTGTCTGCTTCACCTTGATCTTGAGCCAAACATCATCTCCAACTTTGAACTCTCTGACTGTTCGATGCTTGTCGGTGATGCTCTTCTGCCGACTTCTTGCTGCAAGCAGATATCCTCGAACTTCTTCCACGAGCTGCTGCATATCGGCCAACATCTGCTGCGAAACCTCTACTTTTGACACGGGATTGTGCCAAGTGTCTGGAGTTAGGCACTGATAGCCGTAATTAATCATAAACGTCGACATTTGGGATGATTCCTGCTTGGTGCTATTGTATGCAAACTCCACCAAGTGAATAAATTCTTCCCACATACCTTGCTTATTCCAGACATAGTTTCGTAGCATGTCTTCCAAAATCCTGTTGGTCCGCTCCGTTTGGCCATCCGTCTGAGGATGATACGCCATGCTCATGGATAGTTTCGTCTGAATGGTCAAAGAGGTCTTGCCGAAGGCACTCATAAACCGGATCCCCTCGCGGGAGATAATCTCCCTTGGCATGCCATGAAGCCTGAAGATCTCTTTGGTGAAGAGCTTTGCTGTATCCATAGCCGTATCTGTGGTCCTGCAAGGCACAAAATGTGCCATCTTTGACAACTTGTCGACCACTACCATCAAGGCATCCTTTCCTCTTACTGTTCTTGGAAGCCCTGTGATGAAATCCATGCTGATCACCTCCCACTTAGCATTTGGCACCGCTAATGGCTCTAATGCTCCCTGGAATTTAAGTTGCTCGCCTCCGCCGATGCCTCACGACATAGCCGACATTCCCCGATGTAGCGAAGCTACCGCTTCTTCATTCCCGGCCAATAATAGCTGCTGCGACTTTGAAATATGTTTTCATGAATCCCGCATGGCCAACTATTGGGTCAAGCAGCGTGTCATGGAGGATCAATTTCCTTACCCCTGATGATTCGGGCACGCACAACTTGTTCTTATGGTATAACAGGTTGCCTTCCTTCTTATAATGTTTAAAGGCTTCCCGCTCTTTATCTGTTCTAGCCTCCCTAGAGAGACTCGCCCATACTTCCCTGAAATCCACATCCGTTGGCAAGGACTCTTCAATCTTCTTACCAAAGTCGCTGGAGAGCGTCGAAATTGCATTGCAATGCACTCTAGTTGTCAGGGGATGCCTTGAAAGCGCATCTGCTACCACATTGAGCTTCCCTGGCTTGTAGACTATATCAAAGTCATACTCTTCAAGGAACTCCATCCACCTTCTCTGCCTCAGGTTGAGGTGTGGTTGCGTGAATACATACTGGAGGCTTTGATGATCTGTATCCAGTTGGAACTTCCTTCCCAAAAGGTAATGCCTCCAAATTCTTAATGCCCTGACAACCGCAAGCAATTCCTGATCATGCGTGGGGTAGCGCGTTTCGGCATCGTTCATCTTCCTGGAATCATACGCTACCACACGCTCTTCTTGCATGAGCACTGCACCTGTAGCTATCTTACTCGCATCTGTCGCTACAAGCTTATCCTTCTCTGGGTCCGGCAGGGTTAGGACTGGGGCTGTTGTTAAAGCTTCCTTCAACAATTCAAACCCTGCTTGGGCTTTCTTGTGCCAATGCTCTGCCCAATCTTTCACCTTCTCCGCCCTCGTCAAGTCTATTAGCGGGGCCGCTATCTTGGCAAAGTTCTTCACAAACTTTTACGTAGTACCACTAGCTGGAGAAAACTTGACCTCATGCACATTCTTGGTGCGGCCAATGAATCATTTGCTTCAATCTTGGCGGGATCCGCCGAAATTCATACGCTCTCTTGCGGCGTGACACCGACAACAGCGCATAACCGTGCCTCTTCAACTTTTCCAAAGACTCTCCTTAAGTGTTTAATGCGTGTTCTTCAAGGGATCTGCTATACACCAAAATGTCGTCAAAGAATACAATCACAAAGGTGTCTAAAAACTCCCTGAAGATGTCGTTCATGAGCCTCATGAACGTCGCGGGGGCATTCGATAATCCAAAAGGCATTACCGTGAACTCATAATGCCCATACCGCGTTCTGAAGGCGGTCTTATGGATATCTTCTTCCTTTATCCCGATCCGATGATAACCCGACCTTAAGTCGATTTTTGAGAAGACCTTTGCACCTTGGAGTTGATCCATCAAGTCATCCGATCCGGGAGCGCATACTTGTTCTTAATTGTGTGCTTGTTCAACCGCCTATAGTCTATGCACATCCTTAAACCGCCATCCTTCTTCTTTACAAAGAGAATGGGCGCCCAAATGGCGAGACACTAGGTCTAATAAAGCCTAGGTCGAAAGCAACTCCTCGTAATTGCTTCTTCACTCAGCCCGTCAACTCCTGCGTCGTCATTACGTATGGAGCCTTGCTTGTCGGCTTTGTTCCCGGTTCGAAAGTGTTATCTCACACTCGACTCGTAAGGAGGAAGCCGCTTGATCTCATCCGGAAAGAGATCATGGAACTCCGTGATCAGCTTAGCTATTTGCCCGGCAACTTGCCGAAAGCACCTTGTTTTCTTTGCTTTCTTCTGACTCTGGCTCATCAATCTCAAGCTTGAAGATGTATGCTACTTGCTCGCTCTTGATGCACTTGAACAGCCGTTTAGAAGACATACACTGCATGATGGAAACAACTTCTTTACCTGTGATCTCAATGATTTTGCCGTCGGGCGTTGGGAAGGTCACCTTCCGCTTTCCACAATCAATAATGGCCCCTGCTGGTCCAAGGTACTCCATTCCTATGATCAAGTCGTACTTGCCAATGCCCATTACTTCTGCCCCCATCTGGATATTAATCCCCGGCAAGTCGATGTCGGTTAATTCTCTTGCACGCCGTCATTTTATCGCTCCACTTGCTAAGACGACGGGCCTTGGCTTTGACTTTAGTGGTTTCAACTTCAACATTTGAACCATTCTGGGGGATGCAAAGTTATGGCTACTTTCTGAGTCTATCAAGACTATGAAGGACTTGGTCTTGGCCTTCCCTATTGTGGAAATTACTTTATAATCGGCTCTCCGCTTTGCTCAGATCTATTCGCGGCAAAGATATGACACTCACCCCCGGAATGTAGTCGCGGGCTTCCTCGTCTCGCCTCGCCGCACAGTGTCCCAATCTCCCAATTTCGCTAGTCTTTGCACTCATGACGAGGGGCGGCTTCACGTTCTATGGCCCGGCTGGAAGCACTGAAGCAAAGCCGCTTTTCTATGCACTCTGTCTCTTTTCCTTTGGCATAGCCTCGCAAAAGGATCGCGACCGCTTTGGAGTAGTTTGACCTCTCCCGCTTGTCCTTTGAAGGACACCCCGCTTCTCCTCGCTTTGTTTCCCCCGGTTGCCACCATATGGGGCTCTAGGTGGACCCGGACTTGCTGCCCTAGGGCTATAACTCCCTGTTGCCTTGCCTTTATCCGGTAAATGCCGCCGCCCGCTATTATTTCGAGGTCCCGTTCCTTGCAAGCTTATTGCCTTGGACTCTCGCTCGAGCATTGTCTTAGGATTTATTGCCCTTACAAGCTTGCGGATCTCCTCATTCGGGCCCTCAATGTAGCTCTCATCTTGCATGTTTTTCGCCCAACTTTGGCACATAAAGTCTTAGCCTCATGAATTCCTCAGTATATTTACGACTGATTTGTTTCCCTGTTGCAACCTAGAGAACTTTGCATCATCTTTGGACTTGTGCTCCCTTTGGGACGTAATGGCGCTTTGAAGGCTTTAGCAAACTTTTTCGAACTTACAAGCATCCTCGCTTAAGCCATGTGCCTTTGCATAACCCTTCCACCAAATTCGTATGCGGCTCCTTTCAAGTTGGCTGTTGCCACTCTGCCTTTGTCTTTATCCTTCATACCATAAGCATTGCCGTACTCACTCATTTAGATCCAGCCATGCCTGCGCTTCTAATCGACTGTTTCTCCCAGGAATTTTTCGATTTCGGGCCTTCCATACATTGCCGGTCGCGGGAATCTACCTTCTTTCGGTAGTCGAGGCTCGTGTCCCTTTGTCGTCCATCTATGGCGCCCCCGCTTTGCATCCGCCGTGTTCCTCGCCTTCCATCCGTTCGGTCCACGGGCCTGTTCTTCCTCTTCCTTTGAGTCTGAGTCGAATCGAGCTTGAGTCGGAGGATTCCGAGAGCTGGAGGACCTCCTTCTCTTGCTCCTCTTCTTGTCCCTTCCTTCATCTTCCGAAGCTGATGCTTGAGGCAACCGGCGTTGCCCACCGAACCCGCCTCCAGCGTGCGGCTAGCAAAGCCTTTTATCTGCGCCAAGGTCCGGTCCTCATCGTGATATTTCCTCTTCGGGGTCATGGGTCCAAATTCCTCGAAGCGGGTTCCTTGGGGGAGGTGGCACGGGCGGACTCTGTTCTTCCCTGAGGTCTTGGCGTTGTCGTTCCCCTGAGCCTAGGCCCCTAACTGCATGCACAAGTAATTCATGGCTATGTGGTTAGTTTTACTTGTTCTCTTGTATTATAAGTGGTTTGTTGGCATAGTTGTGGGACAAAACACATCAACAAAACATTTAAAGTGCAAAAGAAATTATATTCATATATTATATAATATTTTAGTACAAAAAGTCTCCGGGATCAAGAGTCTAACTAATCTTGAAATCGCCGGTAAGATGGGTTGTCCTCTAGGAACTTCTTAACTTGGGCCGTTCCTACCGAATGACCCAAGTTCCTGAAGACGCTTGCTGACGAGCCGCCCTGCAAGGCTCTCGCCAAGTCTTCCACTCTGCGGTCGGATGTGAGGGCCGCGGCCACCGCTAATCTCGCCTGACGTCGATGAGGTATGGCGAAGTCGAAGAGGTCAAGTGCCATTGCTCTCTTGACTAGGACAGCGTAGTCGACATTTGTCGCTATTCGAGCATGCCTGCTGAAGCCTGAGAGTGCAATCAGCATGAACACTCCTTCCTCACCCCTGGGGCTGAATTTGCGGTGTACCACCGCTATTCTCCCGTCTAGCAGCAGTGGCAGGTAGTACCTCAGCGACCTGTCGTTGTGCGTCGCGGATGATTCCCCACTTGTTTGGCCTCCTGCTCTATGCCGCCCGGCATATTCGTCGACCTCTATCTCGGTGAGCTCCCGGTAGTCTTCGATTGTGGAGTCGACTCGCCTGAGGTCGATTCCTGCTCCTCTTGCTGGAGGTGGTGTCGAGGGACTCGGCATCAGGATGCTGGTGGTCTTGCCTCTGATCCCCATCCGTTCCTGAATGGCGAGGAACTCTTCTTCAGATGGCAGGTCTCCAGTCTCCATAACCTGCCTTATGCTGCTGTATGCCTGGATGTCGGAAGTCGCTTCCCCTGAGTAGGTGTCGGCTTCCCTGACTTGAAGCGGGAAGTCTGAGACTCCCCGGACGATGAAGTCATCCATGTCGGTTTGCCGCAGTTGGTGGAGCAGTTCATCCAATCGGAGCTCCCTCTCTCTGCATTCGGGGAGGTTCTGGATGTCGCTGAGGAGTAGATACTCCTCCCCATCGATGATGATAGGGGCTAGGCTTGTGATGGCTAGCCCAAGTGGGGAAGCAACTCTGATGTTCTGCCGGCTCTGCTCGAAGTTGACCAGCTCCTCTTCCGCTTGTCGCCGTTCCTCCTCTGAGTCTAGCTCGGTGTACTCTTCGTCGTCCGACTCCTCTTCTTCCTCTCTTCCTTCTTGCTCTTGCTGGTACTGCAAAAGCATCTGCTCTTCTGCTTGGGCTGCTATGGGGTCTACCTCCATGGGAGGAATAGAGGTTGCCCCCAATGGGTTTTCGGCACGGTGGGATAGGAAAATAGCTAAGGCGGCGGTGTAGGAGAAATACTTGGTCCTGTTAGCTGTCAGGACCATGTAGTCTGGTAGCCTCTGCGCCTTGTTAGTTAGGTACTTGGCGATGTTGGGGACATCACCCAAGGCTGCTTGAAGGGATGGGTGGGGAACAAAATAGCCTATGCAAGGGGGAACCTGGACAAGGGAGGGTCCTACCCTAGCTTGGAACTCTGCTAAGACTTGTCTATATGCTGGGGTTGCACTCAGCGTGGCTTGAATATCTATTTACCTCCCAAAGACTCGGAAGATGTTATTGACATCCGCCTCGGCAGCATGGGCACTGGCGCTGTACCATCGCCTGAAGTCAGCAGTGGCCATTGATCTAGCGAAAAAGAGAGTATCAAACAGATGCAGAAGCGCCTCTGGGAGCTGGAAGATCGCCTAAGCAGTCGAGAGCAAACTTGTAAGGTGCTAAATGAGAAGTGGAGGACCTATTTATAGAAAAGGGGAAAACCCTAATTTTTGGATGATCTAGAATTTACTGGGATTGGGTGATTCTGATCTATTGAAGGGTGCAATTGAGAGTTTGAAGACTACTTCTAGGGTTTGAGCATGCTAGGATGGACTAATGAACCCATTGCAACAATTGGGGATCATTTGGATATGGCATGGTGAAGAAAATGCTGAGAGGTCTCACACGTTGCGCCCAGACCGATAATGAAAAGTTCATTTTCTGCCCTGGCACGACGTGTGAGACATGGGCTCTAAATGGGCTAAACTTGATCAATCTGGATGATCTAAGGGTGTAATTCTACTGGACTCGTCAAGATAGGCAGAATTGACCCCTTATTTGGTCGATTTGGAGCTGCTTTGGGCACTTTTGGGTCATGGTCTCACACGTTGCGCCCAGCCCGAAAATGAGATTCTCATTTTCTGTCCTGGCGCGACGTGTGAGACATTGTCTCAATTTTGCTCAAAAACTCCAATTTGGCCAAAACAAAAGCTAGAATTCAATATCCTAACCTAATTAAGCAAGATTTGGACACATTATTTACACAAAAATTCTTTATATTAACAAAAATTTTCGTAATTCACAAAAAGGTTCAAGGGCCTTGATGTGTCTAGCTAAGTACATATCCTGCCTCATGAGCGTGACCCTCTTCGCGTGAACTGTGCAGGCCGTGGAATCTTCAAAATGCTGCACTATTTTCGCCTCTGCTGCCTCCCCGTAGCCACGGTAGCATTTCATCGGTCCACGCGTATGTCCGCAGTGTTGTACTCCGCATGACTTCGGACCAAAGCGTTGAAATGGTGCCCGGGGGATCAAGAGTCCGTAGCTTCGCTGGAAGTGCCGGATTTCCTTGAGGGCCCTCTGCTCCTTCTGCTTGCTCTTGGTCCACTTCTTTCCTGGTGCTCTGGGAGGCTTGGGTTTGGGTGGCGGCGGCTTCAGGGTCTGGCTTTTTGTTGGGCGTCCGCCTTCAATCGTTCTCACCCTGTGCTTCTGGTAGTAAGCGTTGTACGCCTCCCACTTCGCCATGTAGGCGTTGTGCTCCTTAATCTTCTTCTGATAGACCTTGACGGGGTCTATCACGTATGCTTCCCGTTGTGGTCGCGGGGCTTTAACTCTATCCCGTCGGGAAAAGGTGGGGGGGCCCGGCGCTGCCGGGCCATTCTTCTGCTTTCAGTCTTTGCACGCTCGGTACTTCCTTCTCCACGACCGGGGTTTTGAAGAGCTTGCACCCCAGTGTTGGGGACGTAATCTTTGTCCGAGTCATCGGTAGAAGGCAGGGTCTGCTCGCCTGATGGCTCGTTGATGACTGGACCCGTCGCTCGCTTACCAACCTTCACAACTTTTCTCTTGCCCGCCTTAATGGCTTTGGCCTTCCTCTTCTTGCCGGCCATTTGTGGTTTGGGGTCGTCTTCCTCTTTGTCCTCCTCTCTTGGCGGTGCTCCTTGGCTTCATACTTGCTGATGAAGGCCGCGAGGTCTGCTTCTTCAGCAGGGCTAAGCTTCGGCTGCTGCTGCTCCTCTCTCTCCTCCTCCCGCGGGCGGGCCCAAGCCTCGAATTGCTCCTCGGCGATCGGCTGCCCTATCGCTGCTCCGTTCCTCCCTGTTCCTCCCTGTCTTCCTCGGCGATCTCTCGCCCGAGAATCTGGCGCATAATATCCGCCGCTCCTCGCCTATGACCTCCGTCGGCGCCCGGTCCGATCCCGCCTCCTCATTTGAAGAAGATTCGCCTTGCCGGAAAAGGCGTTCTTGGAGTATCCTCTGAATGAGGGAAGGGTGGTATTTGGGCGGCGGACGCCTCGCCTCGGGGCTTCCTAGCGATGCCGCTTTGTCGGGCCATGTTCGACGGTTCGGCCGATCCGTGCTATGCTTGAAAGATCGCCTTTGGCAAATGGTGAGCGCATTTTCTAAGGAGGGGCGGAAATGGGGGTCCAGATCTATTTATAGGGAATTCCGATTTTTAGGTCAAATTTCAAACTACCTTTTGGGTTACCTAAAACATCTAGAACACCTAAATCTAAGCATGGTCTCACGTTGCGCCCCGGGCATCGATAATGAAAAGTTCATTTTCTCGTCTCCCCGGCGCCGACGTGTGAGACATGGTGGGTCCCGCTATTAAATTTTATACTTTTAAGCATTATAATATGCCAATTTTATTATTTCTTAGCTCAAAATTAGAATTATCAAGTTATTTTTCCGTAATTTATGACTTTTTGGTGTGTTTTCACATTTGAATGTCTCACGCTCGCGCCCAAAAAAATGAGATTCTCATTATCTGTCCTGGCGCGACGTGTGAGACCACCCTACTTTTTGAAGGTTGGCTCGCCAATTTTAGTCTTTTTATGTTTTTATTCGTTTTAACTGTTACTAGCTTAGCATAAACTACAAGGATGAGAAAAAAAAATTTCCCCATTTTTCGAGGTTTAAGGGTCCTATCAAGTTAGTACTACTGGGAGCATGGCCAGTGCTTTGCTCTTGGTCTCCAAGAACATTGCTCTGATACCACTGTGACGTCCCCTATTCGTATATGGTGCACTCACCGTATACAAACAGGAGTTCATCCCCCATACCAGCTCCATGCCGATACAGGGCCCTCCACATGACACTGCAACCGTGACGGGTTCCAGTGGGAAGACTGAAGGGGTCATTTTACCCCGTCTCCCTCAGGGCCTACCTAGCTGCGGAAGCGTAAACATACATGTCAGTATATAACATAAGCACATATCCACCTCGAAGGGTGGTCCATCACATCTGCATAAACAAGGGTGAGCACAATACATATGGGAAGCCCTACCCGAGGCTCAGACTCAAGGGGATGACTGACGGCTTGGGTCTCCAGAGTTCATTGCAAACAGAATTCATGGCAATGGATTTGGCTGGCATATGAACATGGCATAGGGTTGTCCACTCCATCCGCCCCTCCTGTGCACACTTTGCAGAGTAGGCTGAAAAGTGTCGTGACTCGATCAGTTGTCTTCACGGATGCATAGCCAAAGGGGCTATTCCTGGGTCTCATCCTCCCAGTTCCGATGGGGCAGGAAGGGATCACTCCCTCCAGAGATCTGCATGCTGACTCAAGGTGACTAGAGGGCCACTGCCCATATTCGACTGAACCCATTGGAAAGTGTACACCACTTCACGGGTGTCGAGCCCATGCCCTACCCACACTCAGTGGTAAGCCATTAGACCTAGTCACTATGATCCCTGGTAGGCCTTACACACCAGAGGGATCATTCAAGAGTCAGAACATGAATCTCCTTCTTAGCCGGGGTCTGCCCCTTCACCCACAAACCAGTGTGTGGTTCTTGTGCACACAGCCGAATCTATAGTGTGCTAGAGAGGCTAATCTAGGAGCATCTACTACCAAGCTTGAGGTCTCTACCCCCCTTCCCAATACAAGGAGTTCATAGAGATACATCATCCATATATATCACAGAAGAACTAAAGAACTATATCTAATCTATATCATAGAGTTAGGTTCTTTAGTTAGAGGCTGCTATCTAGAGATCTAGAAGGGTGCTATGGGCAATTTAATAGGCTAAACCTACTGATTATATGACTGAAATAGGGTTTAGACTATTTAATTGGCCAAATACCTGATCCTTGAGTGGCTCCCCGACTGAAGTTCGACCATCCCGCTTTGGCATTTCGAATCAAGGGAAACTAATGGTGCAATTCTCTCGGGCAGAGTCTGGGAGGCGGTTTTGGCTCTTGAGGCAGCCAAAACAGAGCTCTAAAACCCTAGAAACGAAAAATGGGCAAGTTAGGGTTTCCCTTCTTAAATAGACAAGGGGTTGGCTAGGGTTTCCAATTATCCCCTTTAGGCATGTGGGATAATTGGGAATGGGTCCACTTGCCTTTAATGGCTAGGTGGCAAGATGTGCCCACATGGGAATGTGTGCCCACATTAATGTGTACATTGGTAAATGTGCACATTAATTGCACACTTGGGTATGGCCCACTTGGCATAAAGTGTCCACATGGAAATGTGTGCCCACATTAATGTGTACATTGGTAAATGTGCATATTAATACTAATGCACATTCTTAGCAAGTTGCCCCCTAGGGCTACCCACTTGGCTACACGTCGGCGTACACGTCAGTCGGAGTGGCGTGTACGCGTGACGAGGCAGTACAGTATACGTCCTGGGACCGTATACTGTCCTGGAACGTCACAGACACTTGTCGTATTATACTTCAAACGACAATGGTGCCAATATATTATGTTAAGTAACATGATATACCCTCTAAGAAAAAGTCGATTGGTCTCCGTGGACGATAAAAACCATTTTATTTTAATACAACATTCGAGTTATTAAATATTGTACATGTGTATCACATATTAATATATCAAATTAGTTGCACGTACCCCATAAATCCCCTTTAATACCATTTGTGGCCAATTGCGACCTTGGGACCCACTTTGCCACATGTCAAAAGGTGATTGGGCCACGTGGCCCAATCTTAGGGCCAAACCCTATTTTCAAGGTTATCTAAAAGGGTGAACCCTAAATATGCCTTTTTAGGTTCCAGCACTAGTTCTTGAGAAGGAGGAGCTCCAAGAGTCTGTCTTGGACAGCGCCAATCAAGATGACCTTGCAACTCGAGTCAAGTGAGAATACGTAAGGCACTTCTGCAGGGCCACTGTTTGCTGGGTCATCATTATGTTAGGGCCTCAGGGGGAGGGTACAAGTCAAGGATCAAGTGAGTAATATGATTACATGCTATTCTTGGATTAACTCTAGTAGTTAAGCTACTTTGCATCCTGGTACCAAGAAAAAGTAAAGCAAAATTGGCCAAATTTAGGCTATGTACTCAAGGAGTGTGTCAAAGGCCCTACCAATCTTGTCGGTTGAGCTCCTAGTGCGCTTCAAGAGTGTATGCATAGTTAGGGCATTTCCAGATTCTCAAAATAAAAATTAAATGGTGAGCTCAAGCTTATCAACATGAAAGAAGCTAGGAAAGCAATTTATAACTATCTAAACGCTCACGGAACATTAATTGAATTGAATGGTTTTTATTGTCCACAGAGACCAATCGGCCTATAGGACCTACTAAAGGAGCATAATAAACATATTATTGTCCGGATTAAGAAACCCCTGCCTTGAAGGATTTTTTATGGAAAAATTGTGGCAATAATAAGAATTCTATAACAAACTGTACAGATATACATCATGAAATATATACATGTTAAATGAGTGTCCGAGGACATAGCTAAGCCTGACCTCCTGAAGGTATGATCTCGTACTGAAGTTGTTCTCAATATCACATGTAGTGGCTAGTAGGGCCTGACCAACTTAGCATAGCATGTCCGGATTAGATCATATGCCCGAACAACTTTGAAGAGTCTGGCATTCAACTTCAAAGGCTCCCAATTGACAGCAGTGACAAAGCTTGTCTTGGTGTGATTCCCCAATTCATCTGCAATGCTGCATGTCTTAATTCGGAGATGATGTGCATCTGTGCAAATCGAGGCGATGAGTTTGCACTTTTTCATGGGCAAATGGATATACAGGTCGCATTGCGGTCCCGTTTTAGTGTGGGTTTTATGTGGTGCTGGTAATATGTTGTCCTGACTTGTTCAAGGGTGTTGACATCCTAAAGCTTGCTGAGGAAGCAAGCGTCAAGGTATTGCCTCAAGCTATTGGGATTCACTTCTGCTTGCACATGTATGCACCTAGGGTCCTGCACATTCCATCTCGCTAGCCATTGAACTCTCTTTTTCTTCCAGCAGGCCTCGAGGTACTGCATCTCCATTGCCACAGTGTAAGACAAGTTGGGAAGATGAGCATCATCCTTACTAACCATCTTTTGAAAGTAGATAATGTGGCGATCAAGGGCTGCTCGCTAAGAGGCAAGAAATCTGTCTCCACAGCAGGACTTGATTTGGGACCATGGATTTCACTCCCAGTGCCCGTGATAAGAAGTCGTTCTACACCTGCTCCAAGTGATTCTAGGTAGCAAGAAACACCAACTGAGCCCCAAACTTCCAATATAGAAGAACGGGCTCTACCAAGACCCTAAATAGGTGCGATTGATGGACTCAATCATACAGCTCCGCTCTATGACTATTGTTATACATTGCATGCAATGTTTCCAGTCCATTGTCACTCGTAACCAGATGAAAGTATCTCAATACATTGTAAAAGGAAATTGCACTTCCAAATACTTGTAGGTGGTTCTCACCTCCACATTCCCCCCCCCTCCCCCCCTCCCCGATAAGTGAATGAGGGAGGCCTTGGCTAACGTGAGGATGAGATAAAGGCCATCTTAATCTTGGCCAGATTGATGCGATGTCAATGGTCTGGCATAATGTGTCCACGGCATCCAGATGACACTGCATGTACTTTGGAGAGTAAGCTAAAAGGCCTACATTATTAGTGCATATGAGCGACCTCATGATCTGGTGCAAAAGCAGAGCTCTGCATCCCCCATTGTCCTTTCCAACTGATCAAAATAAAGCCCAGATAGTGTTGGAGAGAGAGATATCCCTGACAGACCCCAGTACGATTGTCAAATGGTTGGCCTGTTGACTGCAAAAGGCCTGAGCATGTCTTATATAGCCTATACACCACATTCTGATGATTTATCAGGACCCCAGCTATCACAATCTTGAGGCATAGTGTTCAAAAGAAGTAAAACAGGTTTTGCCGACAGCTCCTGTTGTCTTCAACCAATGTCCGCATTGTAAAGATTTGATCAATGGTTGAGTGTCAGGGCCTGAATCTTGCCTGCATAAGAGCGTGCACTTCTGCCGCCTCTGCCCATCCCATCAACTACTGCTCGAGAATGTCGGCTAGCAATTTTGGAAATATTGAACTGACCATGATTGTTCGGTAATTGGCTGGGCAGTGTAGATCACCTGCCTTGTAGATGAAAACAACCCTGCTAGCGGTCCACTATAGGGGGAAAGCCTCTTATAATGCCCTGTTGAACAAGGCAGTTAGGACTTGTACAATGGATGTCCATGCCCACTTGAGCAACTCTGCCTGCATATCATCCAAGTTTGCCACTTTCCCATTGGCAAGACGCTGCAAGCCCTTCACGAAATTTGCCTTCAAGATTTCCAGCTTTGGGGCTTTCTGCAGGGAGTATTGTTGTTCCCGCACCTTGAGGATTGTAGAGCTGATGCAACTATTGCCCCCACTGCTCGAAAATAATATTCCCTGCAGGCTATACTGGCTTTCTGAGCACCCTTTGTCAGAAGCTCTGGGATGATGGTGCAGGAGGTAAAACATATTCCTTTGACCCCTCGCGATGATGTACCTGGCTTTCTTAGCCTTGAGGAAAGTGCGGTACTGTCTGGTTGCGTGTGAGCATAGAGTAGGATGTATCATCCTGGCGAAGCTAGCATTTGAGTTTCTTACACTCAGCATCAAAGCACTAGTTATGTGGAAAGGTTGTGGTCTCCAAGATCCATCATGGGCAGCTTCTCCCAAAGCACCTTCTAAAGCAGCCTCGAATACGTCAATCAATTGGCCCTTTGTTGCTCTAGCATAGAGAACTGCAAAATTTCCTCAATTCATCGTGAGCATTTGGGCATAACCCTCTACATATTCGTAATTCAATCACAACTGAGGCATACGAGGAGCTGTCGAATAGGGGGATCGAACAACATGCCAAGTCAACTGCAGGTAAAGCGGTAGGTGGTCAGAGTTGACTTCCTCATCTCTATTGTATGTGCCCACCCGAAATTTATTGACCACATGCATATCCTGCTCAATTACTAACATATAGTCCACCAACTATGAAGTAAGTTGTCATGTAATAAGTTCAAATAAATTCTACAACTTACAAAGGTTGCCAGATTGTTTACCTATGAGAAGCAGTGGCAGTAGGTAAACTTATAGGTTGTGATCTAACGTAAGGAAGGAAGGCAATGTTAATTGGAAAGTGAAGTCAATGGTCAAAAATTAGGTCTGCGGGCTGCTATTACGCCATACGCGCTAGAAAATCCCAGGTACCCCCTGCCCCCAGATTTAGGGTTTCGCGCCCGTCCTGTGGGATATTGACGAAAAACTAGGAAGCCGAGATTGGAAAGTTAATCCAATCCCATAACCGCCGGATGAACGGGTACAAGTCTGATGAATATGGAGGCAAGGCATAGATGATTGAATCAAGCAAGCAGAGGGCAGATCGGTGCGATTAGGATTGAATCCGGCCGGGTCAAACATCTTCAAAGCTAGTGGTGTTGGCTTGATTGTAGACTTGTATTTCTAGTGTTGTTTAATCATAATTCAAGGTTCTTGGATTAGAGACCAAATTGTGGCTCCATGAACCTGGACTATGCATTGAGAAAATAAATACAAGTGTGAAGTTAAGCTGTTAACTAATTTGGTGGAACAGTCATTAGTTGAAGAAGTTCTTTTGACTATTTCAAGTATAAAAACAACAGTGGTATCAGAGCCAAGTTGTTCAAGTTGTCAACAAGATTTGGAGCCAATTTGTTAGCAACTATTGAAGTGTTTAAGGGTGATACAGGTTTTCAAATTTGGAAGGAAGAAATCAAGTCAGTTCTGGAGTTTGAGAATCTCTGGGGTTTGATGGCAGTGCCTTTGCTATGACTACATCAGCATCCCCTACAGGGTCTGGTACTGCAGGATCTAATCCAGGAGGAGGTCCAACTATGAGTGCAAGTGCAAGCTCAGGTGGTGTGTCCACTGCAGCTGGTGGAAGCAGTCCTACAGTTCAAATAGACGCTACAAAAATAATGGAGGCTCAATCTATTATCATGAGTAAAGTGGGAACTGCCCTGAAGTTAAAACTGAGAGGTAAGCAACCTAAGGAAATGTGGGACTATTTGATTAAGCATTTTGAAGTTAAAAGTTCATCTCAAATTGATGTTTTGGAAAAACAACTTAGGAGGCTTAAGTTATTTGAGAAAGACAATATAACTGAGTTCTTGGAGAATTTTGATTCTATAGTTGCAGATTTGGAGGGTGCAGATACTATTATAAATGATCAAAATCAAATTTTGTACTTGGCAAAATCAGTATCTCATAATACTCACTTAGCTACATTAATTAGAAATGTAGCTACCAGTAAAGAACATGCTGTGAGAATGATTCAAACAGAGTTTGAACAAACCCAAAGAGGCTTTGATGATGAAGAACAATCTCCTGAGTTATTGTACAGTGCAAAACTCAAAAGAGGTGGGAGTAGCTCAGGTGTGAGTAAAGAAAAAATAGGGCCATGCTTTAAATGCAACCAGTATGGTCATTTGAAAGCAAATTGCACATATGAAGGCAAAGTATTTAAATGTTTTAACTGTGATGGCAAAGGACATCTTGCTTCAGAATGTCCAAGTCCCAAGTCTTCAACTAGAAGAGGAAGGGGTCGTGCTCGAGGTGGAGGCAGAGGAAGGGGAAGATTCCAACCAAGTGTGAATCTTGTTAAAGAAGAAAATATAATTGAAGAAAGCAGTGAAGATGAATTGCTTGAGGTACAATGTAATCATATCTCAAATGATATTCTTGCTTCAACATCTATGCATGACAATTTTTGTGTGATAGATTCAGGAGCAGAAAAAAGTGTAGTTTTCAAGCCAAGTCTACTAAAAGATTGTGTCAAAAGATATGGACATGTACAGCTGGGAGATGGTGGAGTTCAGCAAATTAGAGATGCTGGTATCTTAGAAATTTTCGATTTGAATATGTAGCATATAATAACAGGGGGTTTTCTTTGTGTTTTTGTACGCTTTTCACTAAGGTTTTTCTATGATTTCGTGATGTATTCAAATGGATGTACTAATGTGTACATCTAGAGTGCACCATTTCTGAGCCATTGATTTTAGCCTTTTTTTTCCAATGGTCAACAACCAATGGCTCACAACAAAACCCTTTTTTTTGTGCGTGTGGTGCATAATGGTCAACAACCAATGGCTCATAACAAAAGCCCTCTTTTTGTGCGTGTGGTGCATAATGGTCAACAACAAATGGCTCACAACAAAAGCCCTCTTTTTGTGTGTGTGGTGCATAATGGGCACATGAAGGGCTTGAAGGGCGCATGTAGTGCAGTTTCCCCGCCGGCAACACATTTCTTATCATAACTTTTGATCCAGAGCTCTGTTTGAGATGATTTTTATTGCGTTGGAAAGCTCTCTCCGAGATCTTTTTGATAGTGTATGATATGGATATGTTTGGTTAAGTTATATATGCTAAAACAGCAATTTTTCGGCCGGGTTTGGTAGGCTTTCACATCCTACCAGCTGATTAATACAGGATTGCGCTATTGGATATTGTTTTATGGCTCATTCGAATGAAGGTTGCAAAAATTACCATGCATTTTAGATTTTGAGGCGGTTATTAAGCAAATTCCAAGGCTTCTAGATCCTTGTGCTAACAAGCGAGAAAAGTTTCCACTTTGGTTTCTCACCACAAATATCCATGGAGGCCAAAAGGAACTTTGTTAAATTCAGGTTGAAAAATGTTTGTGTATAGGTGTTGCAAACTTTATGACTTTTAGAATAATGGGATCAATCCGAACTATCCTTATGGTAACTTTTACTTATGTTCTATTTGTTTTATTGTGATGAAATTCAAAAGCTACAGGTGATGAAAGCCTCAAATGAATTCTAGTTTTTTTCTGGTTTGAATTCTAAAATTTTTGTCACAGGGGGCGTCCCCTAAGGCCTAGAAGAACAAAAAATTTTGCAACACAAACCATTAACATCCAACATATAAAAATTAAATCCCCCAACACATAACAACCATTGACATTAACAACCAACACATAACTACCATTGACATTAATTAACACAACCATTGGGTCTAACACATTTAAATTAAAATCCCCTTAAACCCCTTTGGTTTGGGTGCATATTCATCTGAGGGGTGGCGAGGGGCAGGCGAGAGCCCTCATAATTGTATTTTGCACGTACAAAATCAACACCATATAGTATTCCACTTGAAATCTTATAGTATTTTGCGAATCTTGTTATACAGTATAGCAAATTTTGTACTTGCATACCCCACAAACGAGGAACTTTATGTACAGTGTAGATTAAGGAATAAGGGGTGAATATGCCTATCCAACAACTCTCGTTGCCCGGAGTCACCCCCCGTGTGAATATGCACCCAAACCAAAGGGGGTTTAAGGGGGATTTTAATTTAAATGTGTTAGACCCAATGGTTGTGTTAATTAATGTCAATGGTAGTTATGTGTTGGTTGTTAATGTCAATGGTTGTTATGTGTTGGGGGATTTAATTTTTATATGTTGGATGTTAATGGTTTGTGTTGCAAAAAAATTTTTTTGGCCCCTTCGGGGCCTTAGGGACGTCCCCCCCGGTGTGACAAAAATTTTAGAATTCAAACCAGAAAAAAACTAGAATTCATTTGAGGCTTTCATCACCTGTAGCTTTTGAATTTCATCACAATAAAACAAATAGAACATAAGTAAAAGTTACCATAAGGATAGTTCGGATTGATCCCAACATTCTAAAAGTCATAAAGTTTGCAACACCTATACACAAACATTTTTCAACTGGAATTTAACAGCAGCCTTTGGCCTCCATGGATATTTGTGGTGAGAAAGCAAAGTGGGAAACTTTTCTGCTTGTTAGCACAAGGATCTAGAAGCCTTGGAATTTGCCATAAGGATAGTTCGAATTGATTCATTTGAGCCAGCTTGTTGATCTTGGCTACAAGGTTGTGTTTGAGAAACTGGAATGTAATATATTTCTTGATAATGAAATCAAATTTGTTGGCAGATGGGTTGGAAATTTGTTTGGATTTCATTACAATCATGTTCCTTGTCTTAGCTCCGTTGAATGTACATCCAAACAAATTTGGCATACTAGACTTGGTCATACAAATTTAAGAAATCTGGACATACTGGAAAAGAAAGGTTTGATTTCTACAACTTCAAATAAGGAAGAGAATATTTGTGCTGGTTGTATGCTTGGGAAGCAAGCCAGACAAAAATTCAAGAAATCAACTCACAGATCGAAAAGGGTTTTAGAATTAATCCACACATACTTATGTGGACCTATAAATGTTACTAGTATGTCTGGATACAAATATTTTATGACATTTATAGACGATTTCAGTAGAAGAGCTAGCTGTTGTCTATTGAGGTCAAAAGATCAAGCATTAGATGCATTTAAAATGTTTGTTGCTGAGGTTGAGTTAGAAACTAGAGCTAAGATAAAAAAGGCTTAGATCTGACAGGGGTGGTGAATATCTGTCAGATGAATTTAAGTGGTATTGTGCATCTAAAGGCATTAAAAGACAGCTCACATGTAGATACTCTCCACAACAGAATGGAGTGGCTGAGAGAAAGAACAGGACATTATTGAATGCAGTTAGGTCCATGCTAAAATATTCAGGTTTGCCTAACTTCTTGTGGGAAGAGGCATTGAAAACAGCTGTATTAATTCAAAACATGTTACCTTATGGAAGTATTAATGGAGCCATACCTGAGATGCTGTGGTCTGGTAAAGCTCCATCATTTGATAAGTTTAAAACTTATGGTTGCTTAGCTTTTGCTCAGGTTCCAGAAGAATTAAGGAAGAAGCTTGATGATCGATCCTATATCTGCTATCTGGTAGGTTATGATGCAAATTCAAAAGGTTATAGATTATATAATCCAGCACAAAGAAAAGTTATTATTAGTAGAGATGTGGTGTTTTCTGAAAAACAATTCTATAAAACCATTCCTAATGTGAATACATCAAAAGACGTAGAAGACTTGCATAATCAAGAAAAAGTTACTAGTCTACATGAGGAACAAGAGAAACAAGAAGAAAAGCACGTAGCAAATGTCCAGACTAATGTGGTTGATATTAGTGATGATGAGAGTGAAGCAGATAATAATTTAGTACATCAAGGCTTAAGGGAACCAGCAAATATGACTGAATTAGCACAAGAGAGGCCAGCAGAAGAAACTCAGCATGCAGAAAGGGAATTAGCAGAAAAACCAAAAAGAAAAAAAAGGAGGATTGAAGCTCAGATATTGAAAGATGAAAATAAGGATATTGCCTTACATGGTAGGGATATTCATGGCAGAAGTAAAAGGTTGTTATCAATTGAGGGGGAAATAAACACAGTGTGTGACATTTTAGTCTTAAAAAATGAAGAAGTTCCAAAAAGCTATTATGAGGCTATAAATGGTAATAATAAAGGAGATTGGAGAAAGGCTATGGAAGATGAGATGAATTCATTTCATAGAACAAATACTTATACACTAGTGGATAGACCTGAGCACAAAAATGTTATAGGAAACCTGAAGCTGATGGAAAACCAAAAAAATACAAAGCCAGGTTGGTTGCTCAAGGATTCACTCAAAGGCAAGGTCAAGATTTTGATTAAACATTTTCTCCTTTGGTAAAAATAAATAGTCTTAGAATGTTGTTAGCTATTGCAAATTCTGAAGACTTAGAAATCCATCATATGGATGTAAGTACAACATTTTTGGATGCTAAATTGGAAGAAGAGATTTATTTAAAACAGGCTCTAGGGTTTGAGAAAGGTACAGATAAAGTTTGGAGGTTGAATCGAGCTATCTATGGTTTAAAACAAGCTCCTAGGGAATGGTACAAATGCATGGATGGATATTTGCTGGAACAAGGGTTTGAGAAATTTCTGTCTGATGGTAATTTGTACAAATTTAAAAGTGGTGATGAATGGTGTATAATTGCTTTGTATGTAGATGACAATATAATGGTGGCTAAGGGAAAAAATATTTTAATTCATTGCAAAAATATTCTGAGCAAAAGGTTTCAAATGACTGACTTAGGTGAACTGAAAAGGTTTCATGGAATTGAGGTCTACAGGGACAGGGCAAATAAAACTCTGCTTTTGAGTCAGCAATCACATATTATTAATATGTTGAAAACCTTCAGAATGGAGGATTGTAATACAGCTGATACTCCATTAGTACCTGGACATAAAATCTCTGAAGACATGTGTCCTAAGTCTGCTCAAGAAGTAAAGCAAATGAAAAAAACTCCATACATGTCTTTAATTGGTTGTCTTGCATATGTTGCAAATTGTACAAGACCATACATATCTTTTGCTGTGAATTTATTGAGCAGGTATAATAATAATCCAGGTGTAGCTCATTGGATTGCAGCTAAAAGAGTTTTAAGATATTTAAAAGGCTCTTTGGAAGTTGGTGTCATGTACAATCCAACTAAGCTTGAGTTAAAGGCATACTGTGACTCAGATTGGGGAGGAGATTTAGACCAAAGAAAATCTACCTCGGGCTATCTAATCATTCTAGGTGGAGCTCCAGTAGCCTGGAAGTGCAAGAAACAGTCTAACATAGCTCTGTCAAGTGCAGAAGCTGAATACAATGCTGCATCTCTAGTGGCCAAAGAATTGATTTGGGAGAGAAGGTTGCTGGCAGAATTAGGCACTGAGCAGAAATCCAACAATTATCTATTGTGATAATACCAGTTGTATAGCCATGTCCAAAAATCCTGTTCTTCATGAAAGAACAAAGCACATTGAGATGGAGCTTCACTTTCTAAGGGATATGGTGAAGAAAAATCAATTGTCTATGGTATATGTTAGAACTGACGATCAGTTAGCAGATATTCTCACTAAAGCACTTCCTGTTACCATATTTATACAGCTTAGAACTTTGATACAATATAACAGTGATCTGCTTATTACATGAAGGGGGAATGAAGTAAGTTGTCATGTAATAAGTTCAAATAAACTCTACAGCTTACAGAGGTTGCCAAATTGTTTACCTATGAGAAGCAGTGGCAGTAGGTAAACTTATAGGTTGTGATCTAACGTAAGGAAGGAAGGCAAGGTTAATTGGAAAGTGAAGTCAATGGTCAAAAATTAGGTCTGCGGGCTGCTATTACCCGGACCTCGCCACACGCGCTAGAAAACCCCAGGTACCCCCTGCCCGCAGATTTAGGGTTTCGCGCCCGTCCTGTGGGATATTGACGAAAAAATAGGAAGCCGAGATTGGAAAGTTAATCCAATCCCATAACCGCCGGATGAAAGGGTATAAGTCTGATGAATATGGAGGCAAGGCGTAGATGATTGAATCAAGCAAGCAGAGGGCAGGTCGGTGCGATTAGGATTGAATCCGGCCGGGTCAAACATCTTCAAAGCTAGTGGTGTTGGCTTGATTGTAGACTTGTATTTCTAGTGTTGTTTAATCATAATTCAAGGTTCTTGGATTAGAGACCAAATTGTGGCTCCATGAACCTGGACTATGCATTGAGAAAATAAATACAAGTGTGAAGTTAAGTTGTTAACAAATTTGGTGGAACAATCATTAGTTGAAGAAGTTCTTTTGACTATTCCAAGTATAAAAACAACAAACTAGAACCACCCCCTTGGTTCTCCTGCCTGTAAGTGCACTCACGGGAGAATGTCCACTGTGGAGGTCCATTGCACCGCAGAGCAAAAACAATTGCAGAGCTCAGTCACTTGTGCAGGGCGCAATTGTAACACATTGTCACTTAAGGGGTCAAATTTCATGGGTTGTTCTAGCCCTCTGCGTGCATTGAAATCTCCAAGGAATATGATACTGCCCAACTGTTTGAGCTGCTATATGTTATCATATAGATCAAAATAGGGGTTCAGTCTATCCACATCCAAATGGGTGTGGTAGAAGTTGCTTTCTATAGGTGGGAAGCAGCAGGCCGCCACAAAGAAAGGGTTGCCACTGCAATTCTGCATCCGCATCTACATGTACCGATTGTGCCTGTTTGTCTTGTGTAGGGAGACTGGTTGTGCCAAGGTTGTCCGATAATAGCAGGCAACCAACCCGTGTCCCCACTTTCCTGTACAATTAGACTAAGTAATATTGGTAGCCTGGCAGGTCAGGTAGCCTATGCCCTGCATGCTCCCATGTCTCTATGAGGAAGATGAAATCCATATTTGTAGTAACGGAGTTGAGACTATCCCTCTTCTGCCATGGAAAATTCCAATAATTTCAAGAGACCATGTGACATTTCTCTAAAACATACGATATAAATACATATATTTTAGGTCATGTCACCATACAAGCATAGCTTAGTAGCCTTGTATACCTTAGTGTGGAGAAGGGAACATGGCTAAATCATTATACATAACTTAGCCAACCTTATATGTAGAACCATTTCCACATGGCTCCATCCCATTGGCAATCTGCCATATGGACACACCCTATTGGAGCCACATGGCGTGACATGGCAATCCTAACCTACTAATGGCAAAACCCTAACCCCATGCTATTTTTTGGCTCCGACAGTCTTGAAACAATGTTCGCGCTCGAAACTCCATTTTGAGAATAGTCTGCTACAGCATAGCATAGCACAGTAGCCCCCGGAGCGTGTGCGCATCAGAAGGAGTGGGAGCTACCCCGAACCACTCGCGGGCGATGGAGACGCCAGGAGCAGGTGGAAGTTCCTTTGGAGCAGGTATTTGGAGAAGATTCCTTGGTAGATCATCTGGAAGTTAGGATTCCGGATGAGTTAGCATTTTGTGTCTCTAGTAGACCCATTCTAGAACCCCAGTTTGGATCTTGAACCCTAATCAATGAACACTAACTGTAAATTAGATGCATATGATTAGGATCAGATGTTATTCTTATTATTTATTATGTTATATGGATATACGATATTAGTTGATCATGTTTGCACCTCCTGTATTGGGAAAGGGGGTAGAGACCTAGTAGCCTTGTGTAGACGATGCTTCTAGTTTAGACCTTTTAGTTCCTATTATATACCGTCTGTGCATAGAGCCCACTAAGCTATGGAGGCTATGAAGTGACTCAACACCACACAATGGAGTTAGTGGCCAGATGGAGGGAGTTCCTGCTACGTGCGGCTACTGGGGACTTGAAGCAAGCTAGGCGTATAGTCGGCCACTTCAAGAGAGCCAGGTATAAGTTCGACACTTCCTGGGTCAATGGTGTCACCCTGGCCCTCAGGAGTTGCAGGTGTTGGCCTGGCTCTTGCTTTTAGGAGTTCAGTCAAATAAGGACGTGTGTCATCACGATTCTCTAGCAGCCTATCAAACCACTAGGTTTCTAGAAGGGGAGATGCAACCCTTCCCACCTCATCGAACCAGAAAAATGCAACTAGGAGTAGCCTCGTCGGGTGAAACTAAGGGGTTATGTCCCCGGCAAGGTACAATCACGACAGAGCCTGATTAGCCTATCTGCAAAGTATGTACAAGAGGGGCAGATGGAGTGGTCAACGCTAGCCATTGCCTATTGCCAGTCCAAGTCATTGTCATAACTCGGTCTGTTCCATCTTGAGACTCCAACCTTTAGTCTACTTCCTCACGAGTCTTAGCATGCAGAGGAGCTTATGCGATGGATGATGTATTGATGTCTATGATGGATCTATGAATGGATGGATGGATGATACTACCCTTCGAGGTAGCTGATGTTTATGTTTATGCTTCCGCTATATAGGAGCCCACTGGAGACGGGCACGCAAGACTCCTTCCCATTTCCGGGCCATTCCTGGATGGGATAGACCTTGCCGGATGGGGGATTTCCTATGAGGTATACAATGGGGCATTGTATATTTTGTGGGGAGCATCGCAGACTACACGGAGGCATAATTCCTATTTCTTGGCGCAAATGCAAATGCAAATTCAGTTGTGGTGGTAGAGCAAGAGACGACAGGAGCGGAAGGTATCATAGGCTTTCCATTCTCATCTCTATGTCATAATTCTAACCCAAATTCTTGTCCCCACTCCGCATGTTTGGAATCCCATTTCTCATCCAAAAAATGTATTGAATAGGTTTGGAGTGACCTTCAAGGTCCAATGCATAACCATCTACAAAACCCTTCCAATCAGGCACTTCTTCTATGAGAAATCCTATAGAAGGTGGAGTAGTGCATAAACCAATGTCGACCAGATATGGTATACCCAAATTTGTTGAATTCTATTTACTGGAAAGGACTCTATGCCAAACCATAATAGAGGACAAGAGTAATGTAACGGGCCCATGGTAGACTGCTCGAGTATTTGAACCTTGAATGTGCCTGTGGGGCGTTCCCGAGACACTGGCATAAATGGGCAGAAACGACTACTCATAAACGTCATATTATACTAATATCATCACCACATAATGGTGTGGGCTTCTCGCAAGTTTTATTTGGGCCTAGCTATATCAATGAGTTTCAGTCCTCTTTGTCCCTTCAACTGCCAGTCAATGCTTACAATGTTGGTGATCTTCAGCCAGACCTTAAAGCCCATCCAAGTGATCCATATCCTAACTTCAAGGATCCTACTTTCGTAACACCACCTTTGGTTCATTTACTGTTCCTACGTAACAGCCATCCACTTCTGCTGGTCTCTCATTCTCTCATCAAGCACCATATTTTAGTCAAGTACCAGTTCCAAATGTTGCTACTTATGTTTCAGGTAATTTTGTTACTTATGCTTTTGTTCCAATTACCAGTCTTAATCTCAAATTTCCATCTGATCACTATTTTGAAACTCTATCCTGCCCATCCAGTAGAACTTCCACTGTCCACGATGTTAGTTAGAGCAGTTGCTACATCCACAACATTGTCCATGCTACCGTAGGGCATCATCTAGTTAATCATGTTCAAATTGATGGAGGAAGTATTGCTAATCTCCTCACAGACACGTCAATTGGATATCAAACAACTATATTTAGCACCTTATGACATTAAACATGCCAGTGATCATATCATAGAACTTTAAGGTGTCACTCCACCACTCATAGTCATCATTAGTGATCTCAAATTTTTCTTGGAATTCAGTGTATGAAAAGCAGGTAAGGATTCTGGTGAACATGAAATGGTGGTTGGACGTCCCTTCCTCTGCCAAGCTAAAAGCAGGAATTGGGTTTATCATACATCTAGTAAATCTAGCTTTGAGATAAAGACACCATCCATGAGAGATCTAAGGGGTATGAATGGCTATAGTTACAGATCAGTCTGTAAATAGCCTCTATAAATAAATGACTGACATGCTTGAGTGAGAAACCACTAGGTTAGATGTCTTACCACACATCTATTTTTGGTTAAGTATAGAATTTTAATTGATATCTTGATAGAAACATTACCCAACAATTGCCAGTCACGGAGATGTTTCAACCAAACTTAAGAGTTCAGTATAGTGCTTTGGCCATTTCTGCCTTCAAACGTATCTTCCAGAATGATTGCGCAACATATCTACTGCCAATTTCGATATTTCCATTTTCATACATTTTTGATATATTTGTATTAGAGGTTACCAACTAGCATGTCTTGTCCAAGGCCCACATGTCTAATATACCAATGAATTTGTCTTCCATGTGACATGTCTCTGACATTCCCACATCTGCGCATTCAGAGGTTGACAGTCGTGTTGCATCTTGATAATATATTTCTTCATATTGTATTTATGCAAGCATTGCCATTATATTCTTCTGTCCATCTCTATTTTATGCCAGTGCCATATTTGCGAGCTTAGCACCCTTTTCAAAATATATATAAAAAAAAAAACACGAGCAAAAGACATGTTTATCGTTTGTTCTTATCTCTGAGTTCTCTAGGTGATGATCTTATTTGAATGCATCATTCTACATCTAAAACAAAATAGATAATGCACACAGAACATCATATTATACTAATATCATTTTATATCATTGGGAGGAGAGAAGATGGAGATCTCGACTATTTGTCTCGAAAACAATCAGCGTATAGAGAGAAAAAATGGAGATCTCCACTCTTTGTCTCGAAGACAATCAGTAGATAGAGATTCATCTCATAAATATGTTAGCTTGTTGAATACTCGCTCTATCAACATAATTTTACATTGTATAAATTTTATCTTCTGCACTTCCATCATCAATTATGCTATCTTGAAAGGAATTTTCATTTACAAGCATTTCTATAGATTTTAATATCCTCATGCATTTCGCACTGGATATGATGCATTGTCGAAACTATTGAAGTCCTCATATCTAACAACTTGCATGCTATTTTCAAGAAGAACGGATAAGGAAAGGGAAGCCTTCAAATATTATATGAAGGCAATCTATTGTACCTCAAAGACAAGTTATGCATTCAAGAGTCATCATAGTCAGGAGTTTGATCCTTCATGCAAATGTAATATCCCCATTGCTGGTCACACAAGTTTCATGAAAACCTATATCATTGGTCGTCATTGGCTGGACATGAAGAAGCAAATAATGAAGTACATTCGTGAATGTCAGCTATGTCAATAAAGGCAGACAACTTTGAATTCTAGAGGGAGCTGGAACCACTGGGTATTCTGATGCAAAATGGGAGGTGGACTTTAAATTTGTCTCCCGAGAATAGCAAGAAGCCATGATACCTTAATGGTAGTGGTCGACGAGCTACCTAAAATGACATATTGCTTGCCATGTAATAGAGCCCTAAACACCACCTTTCTATTCACCAAATAAGTTATTAGATTGCATGGAATGCCCAGAACAATCATATCCATTAGCGAGATTTCTTCAACATGCTCCAAACCAAATTATTATCTTATCACCCACAAATTGATGGCCAGGCAGAGCGCACCAAATGAAACTTGGAAAATATGTTGAGAAACTATGTTTGGAATAAACAATCCGAATGGGCTAACTGTTTGCATACAATAGCATGAAATAGGAATCATAAGAATGCCTCCCATTATGGTTAATTATAGCTATCAATGCCTAACTCCTACTATGTGTGGCACAACCCTGTGTCCAAAGTAGAGGTCCTTCAACAGCTATTGGCAGATATGCAATAGCTAGTCGACAAGGTTCGAAGTTATCTCCTAGCAACATGGACTTGCGAGAAGAGTCTAACAGACAGACATAGGTCTCCGAGAGAGTTTACCTTAGGAGATAATGTTTGGCTTAGGATTAAAGTCAAACAAGTGAAGCTCCACATCAGCAACTATAAGAAGCTTGCTCCAAGGTGGCCGGGAGCATTTGAAATTGTCAAGAGAATGGGGAATCAATCCTATAAATTCGACCTATCTTAAGCACTAGCACCTCTAATGACAACCAACACACCAAAAGGGCGGATCTTTTATAGGCCCCAACCTCTACGAAGCTTTATGCCATACCCTCAGAAACCTAGACCATATCAATTCCTCTCAATTTCGAGATGCTTGCCTTCAAGCATGTAGAGAACCTCTACGATGATTTTATCCCTTACCCAGGCAAGAAGGCAAGAAGCAGGTCTCCAATCTGGGAATTCAAACTATTCTAGGACAGTAAAGCAATTGCATGAGTCCATTTTAAGAAGCGGGAAGAGTGCATAAAGAAGAAGCTTTATTTCAGATGCTTCCAGAGTATACAACTGCCCCTTCGTTGTGGGTGCTACCATATGATGAAAATGGAATCAGAAACTCCTATGGAAGAAGACGATGACATCTGTCGTGACTACATTGATGGTGAGTGTCGTATATTTGTTGCCATATGGTTTTATACCGCAGAGAGCTAGTACAATGTCATGCAGTTGGTCAGGTAGCTAGCAAGCCTATCTAATCAACATGGGTAGAACCCATAATTGTGCCTCGCCTAAAATGCTTCAGATGATAAAGGGCAAGACTTTCGAGTTTAATCCTAGGCCACTTGTGATGGCAAGGGGGTGCTACTTGCCGCACCGCTAGCAGGAGGTTGAACTGAGCATAGAGCTATCGGGCATCTCAGTTGAAATGGGAACCTAGGTGATGAATAGCAGGAGATATGATCTCATTGTTGGATATAGAGTGCCTAATGCTAGCAAACGCATTGATCAATTGCACCAGCCGAAAGATCATTATAACATCCCGATGGAAAGCAGGCCGACAAAGGTAAAGAGGTCACCACGATAATGGAATGCATGTCTAGTAAGAAATTTCTTAAACACATAAGAAGATAACAAGCAACTTATATCTTCAAGTTGGAATTGGTGGGCCCCAACCATAACTGCAAAGAGAAAGCTTTAAGCAAATTGCCTAAGCAAGTAAGACTGACAAAGGAGTTCCACGACTTATTCCCTAATGAAATCAAGGAACTTCCACCTTACAGGGGGGTGACTTGCTTGTGACTCTAAGCTTACCATTAAGTGCCAGAGCTAAAGAAGCAATTATAAGGACTCCTAGACTTAGAGTTCATATGACCTAGCGTCTTTTCCTTCGGGTTACCTGTCCTCTTTGTTAAGAAAAAGGATGGAAGCTCGAGAATACGCATTAACTATCGTCAATTAAACAAGCACACCATCGAGAATAGGTATGCCTTACCTAGAGCAGGTGATCTCATGGACAATGTATAAGGATCGTAGTTATTCTCTAAGATCGACTTGAGATCACCAAATAAGAATCAAAGAAGAGAATGTTCACAAGATAGCCTTTAGAACAAGATATGGTCATTATGAGTTCACGATAATGCCACTATACCTGCAACGTTCATAAGCTTAAGGTGGTGTGTTCAATGAATTCCTCGATGAATTTGTGATACTGTAACGGGCCCATGGTAGACCGCTCGAGTATTCGATCCTTGAATGTGCCTGTGGGGCGTTCCCGAGACACCGGCATAAATGGGTATAAGCGTCTAGACGGTTTTGCCCAGTTGGTTAAGGGCATGTCGGTTAGGAACGTTACAGTTGGTATCAGAGCATGTCTCGAGTTCGAGTCTCCATGGGTGCCTATATGCATGGGTAATTTGCAAAGACTTGGTATAGCCTTGGATGCTTGAGGACGAGCATAGTTCTAGTGGGAGAGACTGTAACGGGCCCATGGTAGACCGCTCAAGTATTCGATCCTTGAATGTGCATGTGGGGCGTTCCCGAGACACCGGCATAAATGGGTAGAAGCGACTACTCATAAACGTCTAGACGGTTTTGCCCAGTTGGTTAAGGGCATGTCGGTTAGGAACGTTACAGATACTATTCTTCAATGACATCTAGTCTACAATAAGACCTTAGAAAAGCATGTCAGTCACTTAAGAAGAGTATTCAAAAAGTTAAGGAAGCACTGACTCTATGCAATGCTATCAAACTGCCACTTCGCATGGTATGAATATGTATATTAAATTGCCATATCATAGTACATGTCATGCCAAGTGACATGTACAGGGTAGGAGACATATGGCATTGACAGATGCATGGCACATGGGCAGCTTGCATGTCAAGAGACCATAGGGCTTACTACATGAAGATGAAAATACATTAAATTGTTACCAATCATCGAAAGTCAATACATTATACATGATATATTATGTTATTAACATAATATATGTTATTAACATAATATATGCTAGAAGTGCCATTTGTATTAAGTTTGAACAT
Organism: Isoetes taiwanensis; assembly: GCA_021234155.1. Classification (NCBI taxonomy): domain Eukaryota; kingdom Viridiplantae; phylum Streptophyta; class Lycopodiopsida; order Isoetales; family Isoetaceae; genus Isoetes; species Isoetes taiwanensis. Next base: position 49,021,686 of record JAJEKV010000001.1, on the reverse strand, counting down.
GTTAGTATAACTTACAAGTTGCACTAGGCCCATAAACATTGATATATGCAACCATTGGAGCTCACCTTACTATGTGGCAGTTCTACATTGGACCAAATGGCTCAATTTTAGGGCCTAGCCCTAATTTCGAGACTATAAATAGGGAAGAACCCTAGAGTCACCTTTTTTTTAGATTCTAACAACTGTTTTTGAGAGAAGGAGCTCAAAGGATCAGAACAGGATGGCGCCAGCGCATCTCTCTTCTTAGCTCATTGAGATAGAAGCACTCCAAGGTTTATCTAAGGCCTACAATATCACTTAGATCTACTACACACCTGACCCTTGACTCACGCCTTAAGTTAGATTGTCACTTCTTTCTAGTCTTGCATGCTTTTTTTGAGCCTAAGGACTCTTACTCTAAAATGAGACTGGCCTATGAATTACTACGCATTGTATTAGATATGATTATGTTAGTTAAGTTAGACCTATTGTTCTAATATAATTATGTTGTAAGATCATGGATTTTTCCTCTGTTGCATCTCTTGTGCTTGGGAAAGGCAGCAGAGATTCCTATCTTGAGTTCCGAAGAGGGGGATGTGGAAATTACGCATTGATGCCACAATTCCACGCAAGGATAGAAGAATCATTCCAATTGGAGATTCTAGTGGAATACGTAAAGTTTTAATTAACCCCACCGAAGAACTATTGAAAATTTAAAAATTTAAAAACTACACTTTGGGGAGGGGCTATCAACATTAATAATGCTGGCTCATTAAAATTAGTAAAAATGACTAAGGAATATTCTTTCATGTGTGCGAGCATCTTGCCTTTTTAAATACCATTAATCCCTTTTTTCTAACTCCACCTCAAATCAAATTTTTAAGCCTCTAAGGAGATTTCTGACTAAAGTAATTAGTTTTCCAATCCATAAGACATGGCGAGAACCAAATGCATGGTAAGGAAGGTTAGGAGCCCAGACCACGGGTAAGCATGGCGTAAGCGGAAAGCAATAAAAAGATTCTCAAAGCATTGCGACCAAGACCGGGCGAGGAGCCGATGACTCCTCAGATGCATCCTTCCACACCACGGACGAGGGGGCACCAAGTAACTTGTCAAAATCAGCACAGTGAATGGACAAGAAGTTGTTCTAGGGCACCCTGAGGGTGAAGAGCAGCAACAGCAGTAAGGGCACTAGCAGATGACTCCGAAGAAAAGGAAAGGCAAGGAGGTGGTAGCGGAATGGGAGGAAGAAAGAGAAACGGAGGGAGGCGTACAAAGATGCGTGATGACCGTCGGAGAGGAAGATAGTAATTGAAGAACAAAAATCCAACCAGCCCAATCCACTCAGGTCACTCCGCGCCAAATGCTCGGAAACCGCATTCGCATGGAGTAACTCGGTTCGACCAATTTAGGCCCAAAATTAACCAAAGATTATCCAATGAGTCACTTCAGCGTGTTTCTTGTTTTGTTTTAGTTAGATTAGCTCTTCCGATCAGACAAATTGGTCCATTATACCTTCCACAACCTAGATTTCTCCAACAGGCAGTTCCAACATGGAAACCTCGGCAAACCTGATCTATGTAAGGGGACCCTATTTGACCTTTTCCTTTACCAAAACTCAAGCTCCCTCCACTTAGGCAATTTTTCAACCCTCTTGTCATCTTCCCGAACCAATTTCTATCCTACTCCAATGGCACCTACGACCAGCTTCATCGAATGGTACATCGACACCAACTGCATCAGTGAAGCCTTTCAAGTGTTTGACCACACCTTCAATCTTCCTGCCGCACTTCTAGGACACCTTTCTACGTTGACATGATGTCCGAGTACGATCAGCAGGTTCTACCTTGGGAAGTAACCATTCCACCAAGAGGAGGGAAATGGGTCTCTTTAGAAGCATTCAGTCAAGTGTTGGGTAAGAGTGCAAAGGTCAATAATCAGATTTGGGATAGAACGAGGACCATGCCAGACTACACAAGCTGTAAAGCCCATAGGCATAGATAAATGTCATCTTAGCCACATTCATGCACTTCAACATCATCAACAAAGTAGCAGAACTATCCATATAAACATTGGACTTGGCACTCTTGAACACAAGGGTAAATCAACACATAATCCAATGGCTCGACTCCATCGAGTATGTTTTTCAAGGTATCTCATTAAGGCAACTTCTACTCAAGGCAGATTATGAAGAGGAGGAAGAGCAAGGCGAGGAGGAAGAGAGAACGCTGGCAGAAAGGATGGAAAGGCAAATTGAGAGGCAAGACGAGTGGCTAAGAAGAGCTACAGAGCCATTGATAGGCATAACAACCTTATCTCCCATGGCCATCGAAGGGAAACAGTACCTTTTCATCAATGACATCCTTTAGCTACCATATTGTCTGGAGGAAGGGTTAAGAATAGATGAATTCCTAGGCCTTATGTCAGAAGGACAACAAAGTAACCTCATTGATTACTCATACCAAGAGTTTCCTCGAGGGGTAGTGGAATGACACTCCTATGTAGGGGAAACAATGTCGGATGTGGCAGCCTATGAGTACATAAGGCGAAGCTTTCAGCGCAACAACCACTCATATCAGAGGACGAGTTCCACGAAATCCAAAGGAACTTATGACATTCTAATCTATAGCAATTCTATGGAATAGCATGTGATACATTTAAGGACAGTTCTAAAAAAGCTAAGACAACATCGCCTATACGCTAAATTCTCCAAATGCCATTTTGCAATAAGTAGAGTGGAATATTTGGGGTATGTGGTCACATCGAAGGGAAACTCCACCGACTTGGCAAAATAGAAACCATAATAGATTGGTCAGCACCCGAAATGCGAAGCTTTCTTGGCTTAGTGGGCTACTACCAAAAGGTTGTAAAGGACTTTGCCAAGTGGGCATCCCCCTCGTGCCTCACTAAAAATAAAAAAGTAAAGGATTGGATAACACATTGACTAGAGAATGTTCAAGCTTCTTTTGAAAAGCTCAAAGAAGCCTTGACAATAGCACCAGTGCTTACCCTACCAGATCCAAACAAGGATAAGCTAGTAGCAACGAATGCAAGTAAACTAGCAACGGGTGGAGTTCTCATGCAAGAAGGAAGAGTAGTAGCTTACGACTCTAAGAAGACGAATGAGGCCGAACGCTACTCAACGCATGCTCAGGAGCTTCTACTCGCATATGGAGGCACTACTTGCTTGATAGGATATTTCAGTTAGATACTGATTACCAGAGTCTCCAGTATATCAAAACACAACCATTCCTCAACTTGAGGTATATATATGATGGATGGAATTTCTCAAAGAATATGACTTCGAGATAGTATATAAGCCAGGCAAATTAAATGTGGTTGTTGATGCGCTCTCTCAACAGTCTCTAGAGATGCGAGTGCATTGCAACGCCGTCTCCACCTTATCATTGGCAATAAGATAGAAGAAGCTATTCCTTCTAGTACGGGCATTCAAGCATGTATAGGCTAGTATGTGCAAGAACGCAAGGACAGATAAGGAGAGAGAGGCCTTCAAGCATTTTAAAAAGGAAGACAATCTTTCATATCACAAGAACAAGTTATGCATACCTGAAGCATCAAGAGTGAGGAAGCTAATCTTACATGACACGCATAATAGCCCTATTGCTGGCCATGCAAGATTTATGAAGACCTACTTCAAGATTAGGAGTAGCTACTTCTGGCCAAGCTTGAAGAAGCAGATAGCCAGGTATATCCAGGGGCTTCGAATACTATAAGCTTTGGAACCTCTAGGGGTGCCAAACAACACCAAGCGGGAAGTTGTCAGCATGGATTTCTTAGCAGTCCTTCCAAGGACATCAAGGAGCTTTGATGCCTTGATGGTTATGGTAGATAAGTTATCTAAGATGGCACATTTTTGGCCATGTTGCACCATAAACACAACTTTGGATACAACCTTGTTGTTTACTAATGAAATTTTTAGATTGCATAAAATGCCTAGGGCGATCGTCTCCGATAGAGATCGGGAGTTCGTCAATGCCTTTTGGCAAGACTTATTCAACATGATCTGCACCAAGTTGTGGATGAGTTCTGCTTATCATCTGCAGATCCAGATAGATGGGCAAACAGAGCATACCAACAATCTTGGAGGACACGTTGAGAAACTACATTTGGAACAAGCAATCCAAATGGGTCGATTGCATCCACCTAGTTGAAGTACGAAGAAAGAGTCATAGAAGATGTCTCCCTTCATGATTAATTACAGTTATCAATACTTGATCCCAGATACGTGGCACAATCCAATGTCCAAGGTGGAAGTTTTTCAACTTCTTCTGGCAAATATGCAGCAGCCTGTGGAAGAAGTGCGAGAATATTTCCTAGCAGCAAGGGCACGTCAGAAGAGTCTAGCAGATAGACATAGAACTCCTCAAGAGTTTGTTGTGGGAAATAAAGTTTGGCTCAAGATAAAGGTGAAGCAAGCGAAGCTCCGTATCGGCAATTGCAAGAAACTTGCTCCAAAGTGGGTGGGGCCTTTTAAGATTGTTAAGCAAATAGGGAAACAATCATATAAGCTTGACTTACCTGCTCATCTAAAAGTTCGTAAGGTCTTTCATGTAGGCTTATTAAAAAAGCATGCTCCAAACTCGGGTAGTGTTTTTACCAATATCAAAGCATTGTGATCCCAAAGTTTACTTTGGAAACATAGGTCTAGATACTATTTTAGGCAATTGTGACCGTCATTACTATGCACCCTGGAGAACCAGATGGCTCGCTTCTCCATCCAACAGGCTTTACGACATTGTGGTCCGATGACTATTGTGTAAGTATAGTTTGGAAGGTGCAAGTCCCGTATGCTTACCAATTTTTGACAATATATGACGTAACACTCTAGAGCAACTCTTTGAAGAGGTGGAAACTCAGTCTTGACTCCAAATGCTCAGATCAAAAAGGCTTTTTGCATCTCATAGAAGGCCTTCCAACCTGTTGTCACCCACTGTCTAATACAAATATCCCAGTATGTTGTCGTGGGAAACTCAATTTTCAGTTACTTGTATAGTTGCACTAGCTCCACATCTTGACCTCGATGGGTAAAGTGAGGCTGTCTTTGTTGCCTCGAAGATGACACTAGTAAAAGCTTGGTTGTGGCCAAGTTGACACACATTCCAGTTGTTTGGTATAAAGTACTCAAGGCATCCAGATACTGATGCATACTCGTTGGATGTATGCTAGGAGGTCTATGTCATTTGCATATATCATCTCCTAGATGATACAGTGAGTAAGCATGGACATCCCACCTCCATGATGTATAAGCCAATTCTTACGCTGATCAATGTACAATCCAAACAATCTAGGAGATAGTGGGCAGCCCTGTCGGACTCCAATTCAAATATTGATAATCCTGCCTGAGGGTGGCATTCGAGGTGAATTTATATAGTATGTACATTGCATTTCATATTTTCTAGGGGCCTCCCAACCTCACCAACCTTTCTTGAAGCTTCTTCTGAGGGATTGTGTCAAAAGCTTTGGCAAAATCTACAAAGCAGCAGTACAAACCTTGTAGTTCATTTCTGTTGTCTCCTATTAGGGCGCACAAGGTGAAGATGAGGTAAATGATGGAGAGCTTAGGTCTAAGACCAGCTCGTGCCAGCACATGAACCTCTATTTCCTCTGCCCACACTGTCTCAAGAATATCGACCATCAGTTTTACCAATAGCGAGCTGGTCATGATTGTGTAGTAGTTGCAAGAGCAGCGTGGATCACCCACCTTATGTATTGGGATCACTGGTCCATTGTGATGGTCCTCTTGCATGGATTGGTAAGCAGGAGAACAATCTATGATCCAGTCGGGCACTTACTTGATACATGTACATATTTATGTCTATATTTGTATTTGTAAAATTTGACAACAAACCTATTCCTGTCACGGTTTTTCCCCCAAACAACCCTTTAGGGCGGGAGGGGGTTTTTTAATCCGGACACAATACGCTTGCTACACCTCCTGTTTGGGTCCCATAGGCCAATTGGTCTCCATGGACGATAAAAATCCTATTCTATTCTATTTATTTTTTGTTATTTGCATTGTATTTTTGTTTATAAGTTTTGTAGCTTGCATGCAATATGAATTGAAGGGAATGTATAGCCTTTTATATATTTACAGAAATCTGCTCAAACTTCGGTGGCATCATCCAAAACTACATTTGATGCTGGAAAATCTACCAGTCTTAGATTGATAGATCCGTCGTAATTTAGGATGAAGTCTTCTGTAGGTCCATTTTGGCTATGCCGAGGACTAGGTCGACATAGGGGCATTTCCATAATTTATCAAATTACAAAGGTATTTGCATGATTCTGATAAAATAAAAGGGCATTTTATTTTATTTTCTTAGCTAATGCATTTTCAAAAGTAACTCTAGCCAAACTCTATTTCCTGAACCGACTTTTCCCTCCGAGCGGCGACGGAGGTGGAGCTACGACATGTTTCTGCCCTCATCGGGATGCTATGCTTTGACAGGTTTTTAATGCTTGCAGGGCTACTCTTTAGTTTAAGAAGGGGTTAATTCCCCTTGCGAGCCTGTTATGGCAAATAAACAGGTGAGCCCGGGAGGGCGAGCCTGTTTATTTGCCATAATAGGCAAGCAAGGGGGATTAACCCCCTTAACCGGCAGACAAGCTGCCTCACCCGAAGCTGCTGCACCCATAGCTGCATTATCAGATCCTGCCTCACCCGAAGCTGCATCCATAGCTGCAGGGATTTCTTGGATTAGAAAGCCTGCCGGTTAAGTTAAAGTCTCTATTTGCTCTTCTACGTTTCTTTTTCTATCCTTTTGAGCTTCTTTACATTCGGTATGTTAAATCTTGTAGTTTTTTCTGGTTTATCATTTTAGCCCTGGTCTATATCTCGACGTTTGTACATTGTGATGCATTTCTTTCTAGATTTGAAGAATGTACGGCCAGCAAAGATATGGTCTCTCATCGAAGCAAGGAAAGTTCTTTTCTTAATCTGGTGCAGATCTTTTTTTTATTTGTCCTTTGCTTCTTCAATCAAGAGGTAGCGCCCCCTATTTTGCCGAGCAGAAGCTATAAGGAATAAGTGTTGATCCAACTTAGAATTTTGAAAAGATTATTTCTCATTGACATTCATTATATAGCTTCAAAGATTCCATTAGAGACAATGGCAGTTGTTGTGTACAACTTTTTTGGCAATGGCAATTATTGCCAATTTAAGAGAGATCAAATCGCCTCCTTCATAGTGCTATAGACGGGAATTAAATTAAACCTATAAAAGATAATGGTTTGTGTTGTGTTGTTGACATGGATAACAGAATGGTATTATTCATTCCATGTATAATGTTCAGGAAATTCAATTGTTTCTAAGGGTGCTTTCCCATGGGACTAAAACACGGAGATTTTCTTGAGGTCAGGCCGAAGGCTCCGGTGTTCCCATGAGCGCCTTACTTGCTTGATTCAGGTTTAGAACCCGAGTCGCAAAGTATTCTCCACACAATTCTGAGCCTCAGGTTTTTGACCTTAGTACGGATTTTTTAGGTCTGCAATTCATGGGAAAGCACCCTAAGTGTGGTGATGTTGAAAACTAGGCATTTCCATTTCATGTACACTATGCCTAGGCATTCAATCATACCATTTGTTTTGCTTGAATTATGACCAGATAGACACTTATGCAGAGCTATAATGAGTAAGAATTGTGGGGTGGGGGAGGCACGGGTGGGGAAAGGGGAGGGGGTTTGGGTGGGGGATTTTCTACCTTCCCACTTGAAACAATAAACGAGTAAGTTTATCATTATCCTCAACAGTGTCGCATAATGATGCTTTGGGAGGCCACAAATAAGATGGCATTTGTCTTCAGCAGACTTCTCTCGGAATAGGTGGTTCAATGATCAATGCAAGGACCTGAAATGCCAGTTCAAGCTGGTACTTGATCCCATTTCCAGATTGCAGGCGATCAAACAATACAAAGCTTTCCTTAAGGGCAGAAGGCACAATATATGGCAGAACACTAATGGAAGATGTTCTCTCTCCTTAATCAACACCCTACAATATTTTGGAGAAGAGTGCTGCAAAAAGCTCCTTAACTTACTGGAAACATTTCTTAGGATCAGTAGGAGCAATACTTTATGTAGCTCTATAATCCATATAGGGTTTGTCATGAAGTACCAATAAGTAGGCATAGCACTCGTTCTAACAAAGAAGGACGCTATTAAAGGCTCCCAGCGTTGGGCAAATGACAAGACTGCAGATTTAAATGGCATGCAGGTAGATCTTGCATAATATAGTGTACTAGATAACACCCCGGCCGGAGGGGTTGCGGGAGAAAAATTCTCGGGCCCATGTGGCCATGGCAAAATGGCTCGGCCAAGACATTATCGCACACTTAACACCTTAGTTCGAGTGTTTACGAAATAGCTATGCCTGATGTTAACTTCTTTGATGTATCTCCATCACATGATAAAGACTAGAATAGCATATTCAAGTTAAAACCCTTAGGAAATAGAGAAGAGAGCTTTCAAATGAACCTAAAAAGAAAAAAGCCAAAGCTCTAGTTTAAAAATGGCAAGACCTTAAAAAAAAATAGTTGCATTTAAAATAATGAATCACCCAGTTTGTTGTATTTCACTGTTGGTGCAGCTAGAATGAGTCTACTCTTTGCAAGGGAATTTGGCCACGACAACAGAGTTGGCTAGAAAGGTAGCAATACAAAAACTGCAACAAGAAAGGTAAAGTGAAATAAAAATGATTGCTATATCCTTTATTGTTTTAGGGTATTTACCTAGGCTGTTACAAGCGTGTCCCTTACAAACTTGGGCCAACACGATGTTACTAGCGGGTAACATCGTTCAAATCATCAATTTAAATCGTATTGCAGCTTATAAACTCAAGAACTGAGGTGTTAAGGTTCCATCACGTCCTCATCAAGCAAAAATGATTCAACTCAAGAATGTTAATCTAGCCATTATCCAGAGTCCAACTCTATTAATATAGAGACAATACGAAATGCTAAAATGAAAATATAAGATCTTACACAAATGCTATTATGGGACTATTTTATTGTTTCAATCTATTTTACTCAGAGTACAGGATGTAAGTACATATTATAAATGCAGTCCTAATTGACACTTGCAAATATGCAAACATGATTGTGACGTTATGTCTATATAGGAATTTTATGATATAATAGGATTCATACGATTCTTGTTGCATTCTAAATGACAGATGTTCCATATTTGAAAATTTAAATATGTACTGTATATGGCGTTGTATATGGTCTGAATCAGTGCATGGATTGAGCTTATTATTATTTGGACTCACTACTTTTCATTTCCTTTTTTTTTTTTTTTATCTATGAGGTATCATTTTTATCATTTTATGAGATTGTCAGATTCTTATCTCTAGATTTTTGTTAGTCAAATATCTTGTACTTATCCTGTTGCTGTTGCTGGGTTGCATTCGAAATAGATAAAATGTGATTAATGTCATTGATAAAACCACTTTCCATATTTAATGCCTACTTCATTTTTGCACGAAATTTATCTAAAGTTAATAATGCGCATTTTTGTTTCAACGTTAAGACACATGATGAAAATGAAACTAGGCATCTTATTAAATGAACAATCAATTTGGTTTCTATGAAAAACTAGCCTGTTACTAGGGAGAATAATTTGATCTCACCGTGAATTTCAATTTGTTCTGGCTAATTTTCCTTTGCTTTTTCAGTATTTTGCTAATTTTATGCTATGAGACAAAACATGGAAAAGTTATGTTGTTCTTAGTCACTAAGAAATTGAGCTACATGCTACGATGACTTGGAAATGATTCGATAGTGCCTACGACCTCTACATCAGGTAGAGTTCTCAATCAGTTAGACCCAGGTAAAAATTTGACTGTATCGCATGCAGATAAACCCATGTATGCAGATAAACCAGAATTTTGGTAGAGCAATGCTCGTGTAATAGACAGAGCATTCCCTATGCCAAATGGAAAGTTTAAAAAACCCTTATCCATTCTTTCCTTCTCATTTCCACTGTGAGCAAAAATGCATAATCCATTTTGTTCCATCTCCAAATTCCACATTGAGACGTAGTTTTGGACAACAATGAGTAAGTAGATAATAGAAAATCACATTGCAGATAACAGAAGTACCTCATGTAAGCCTAGAACTGATAATAGAATTCTGGATGTAGGACCTTGAATGCAAAGTCTGGAAGAGCAAAATTAAGTTGAAGTTCAAAATGCAAGAATGGTAAGCTTCAACAATCTTTCAAGGAATCATACAACACAATACAGGTGAATCTGGAATGGATCAGCGTAGATTAGTCCTCCAATTACTTACCTTGAAAGAGTGAATAGATGAACGAATGGAGATGATTCGTCAAAGGTCCCACAATTTTTAGCCCCTTTGAAACCTTAATAGCATGTTCCGTTATTAAATGTATGTAGGAACCAGAGAATGAAACCTCTAAATTGAAGCAACAACCAACATAAAAAATTCTCTAAGCAATTTTTTGCATTGGAAAAATAGAACATGGAGACACAGAAATGAATAGCAGCTTCAAAGCATTCAAGTGCATTACCTGAAACTTCATTTTAGCAAAAACGAAACTGCAAAAAGAGGAAAAACATCCTATAAAATCTGCAACGAAAAGATGTTAGCATCATTCTTAGACCTGCAAAAGCACAGAAAAAAAAAAGTACAGATAACAACATACTTACCAAGAACAAAAAGTGTGTAGCTTCCTGAATACAAACTTGTTGAAATGCTCCTCAAAAGGCAAATTCTGTTGCAAACAATGTCAGATATGAGAAAAACTGAAACTCAAAACACTACATGGCCTAAACTGGAATCTATTAATGTTAAACGTGAACGATACTTACCAAAAATGCTAGAAGACAACATTCAAAGAGAGGATAAATATTGGCCAAGAGTAGCTAAAAGAATGAACTTACTAAAGAGAAACTGGTTGAAAGCCTTTGGATGACACTTCTTGCTCTCCAGAATATATATTTTATTTAAGATTATAAAGAAACAACAATGGGAAGGGAAAGACTTTTCGAGACTAATCACGCAAGCATTTACGGATGCCAGGTAACCTAAGAAATGTTTATGGAGAAAGCATCGCAGCATAATTGTTGGAGGACTGAACAAAAGCTTAGAAAAGCTTTTCCTAGATTGAATCATGCAAAGTGGCTTCGCCCCTTAAGATCTAAGCATGAAAAAATCAGATGGAAAAATGAAAGACCTGAAGATAAAAAACAACCGAAAGCATTTACTTATCTGTTACGTGATGCCGAATGAAGCTGGTGCTGCCACATGCCTCTGGGTGATTTAAATTGGCATGCATAGAAAGAGGTCTAAGACGCGTTGCAGCTTCACCATCATGGAATATTTTACGTCAAAGGAACCGTGCAAGAACGACCTTCAAAGGAATGACAGAAATCGTCAATCCTGAATGGTAAATATGGTGATATTTGAATTATGCTTACTCGTTAAGAAACAAAATATGACATCGCTGTAGATGCCAGACTAACTTGAGCAATGAAAGCAGAGCCAAAAATTCCAAAAGCCAGGAAGAAGCATAAGAACATATATTTGAAAAGCCCTATATTTGAAAACCTGCATCAAGATTAAAATGAAATGAAAGGTTCATTTCCTGGAATAGCTGGAGTAGATCGAATAGAATAGAATAGAGAACGTACAATAATCCTGCTAATACAACAAAAAAATATGAAAGAATGGAGCATGAATGTTTACAATAATGATTTGCCAGACGAAGTTGCTAGAGCTGTGCCTGATTAACCTGCTGCCAGACGAAGTTGCTGGATTTGTCAGACGAAGTTGCTGGAGCTGTTGCCTGATTAACCTAATATGATGTTGATGCTCTTGCTAACAGAGCTCTGCTAACACAGCTGCTCTGGATTAAGAAGATACGAATCATTAAAGAAGGAAATGAAAGAGAGATGTCCTGCTGATAACCTCGAGCTCCTCCTCTTGAAGCTACGAATCTTGAAGAATAGATCCTAAGGCTGGGGCGGAACCTAATAAAAAAAAACAATGGAGGCTTTTAGGTTGAAGCTCCTTCTCACAAAGAGGACCAACAGATCTGGCGCCATAACCACTTTGGCTCTGGCTAATCAGCCGTTTGCCCCACAGGTGTTTTGCCAAACACGATTTCTTGGCATCATTGTCCAAGCAAAGTTTTTTCGAGCACATGTTAATCTGCAAATCGAGCAGCCAAGACATGAGACAGAAAATTGAATGCAAACAGAGGGGGAAAAAGGGATTAAAAAAAGATTAAAAACCTGAAACGAACTTCTGCTATAGCTTCAATCTCCAAGCTCCGGCTCCAAAGTCAAGCTCCAGGCTCCAAAATCTGAGCCCTCTTTTTTTCGTGACAAACTCTAAGTAAGGAGGCGCTTTGCGTTGAACCCAGTTGCCTTACTCTGCTTTGACGAACTCTGGCCACTATGCTGCGTTAACCCACGGGCACCGCCCACACCCAAGAGAGAGAAAGTTGTCGCCTGAAAAATGAAGAGAAATAACAAAAATATTTTGAAAGAAGAAGTTTTGCCGGAAAAAAGCGTTTTTGCCAGAAAAAGCGTGAGTTTGGGGAGCCAGAAAGGGCACACCGGCGTGAGAGAGAAAGGGCAAAAACTTTTTAAGTAAGTAGATGAATTAATTGCCCACGAATCAGTATTTGACACGCAAAGCCTACCTTGTGGTCATTGCAAGGTTAAAGAAAACATGGTTGAGTTGTGTAGGACTAGCATATCAGAACAAAGCACCTCGGAGCTACAGCGGTTCGATAGAATAAATGTTCTAATTTCAGCATTTGCCAAGGGATGAAGTTGCTGATGAAAGCATGCCGAAAACTCACTAATTCCAAAAAAAAGTTTTTTCTAGTAATCATATATATAGGAAGGATAATATATTCTATTATATTGCTTGAAATAAAAAAATGTATTCTATTCTATTCTATGCTGTATGAGAAGAAAGTAGTTTATCTTGTATTATTTTGTCATGCTTATACTTGTGGCCCTGCTCAATTGTGCTACATATTCTAAACAAGATGGGCCCTAGACTACCCCGATCATCGCATCCTTCTATCCTATGGCCTGGGTCATATGTTGGGTCCTCTGGGAACCTCTCGTTTCAAATATGTAGCACAATCACAGGGGGTTCCAGGGGGATTTGATAAATCACCATTCCTGAGATCATAGACCATACCCCTAACACAATTATGGGTTATTATAAAAAGAACACAGATTCAATATAAAAGATTCGACATAGATTCGATGGTCGCGTTGGTTAAAACATTCTTATTAGGATATTGAATTATTTTGGTAAGGATTCGAGTTTCCGCATTTCATATTCTAAAACCTTATGTGAACCCGTATAGAGATGAGTTTCCATATTTCATATTCCAAAACCTTAGGCGAACCTGTATTTCATATTTTAAAATCATAGGCACCCCCAATCATAAATCACCATAATCGAAACGAGAGGCGCCCATAGGCCCTAACATACAATATGGACCATAGGCACCCCCAATCATAAATCATCATAATTGAAACGAGAGGCGCCCATAGGCCCTAACATACAATCTGGACCGTAAGGTGGAGGAATCCAACAATTGAGTTTGTGTGGGGTGCACTTCGTTTAGAATATGTAGCACAAACACAGGGGGTTCCAAGGGGATTTGATAAATCACCATACCCTTAACACAATTGAATGGATTATTATAAAAAAGAAAATAGGCTCAATAAGAAAATAGGCGAGTTAGCTTGCTGGTTGCATTAGTTAAAGCATTTTTATTAGGATATTGGATTATTTTGGTAGGGGTTCGAGTCTCAGCATTTCATATTCTAAAACCTTAAGCAAATTTGTATTTCATATTTCAAAATCATATGCGCTCCCAATCATATGCGCTCCCCTGTGATTGTCCTACATATTCTAAACGAAGTGCACCGCACACAATCTCGATCGTTGGATCCCTCCACCATACGGTCCAAATTGTATGTTAGGACCTATGGGCGCCTCTCGTTTCGACTATGGTGATTTATGATTGGGGGTGCCTATGATTTTGAAATACGAAATACAGGTTCGTCTAAGATTTTGGAATATAAAATATGGAGACTCATCTTGATACGGGTTCACCTAAGGTTTTAGAATATGAAATGCGGAGACTCGAACCCCTACCAAAATAATTCAATATCCTAATAAAAATGCTTTAACCAATGCAACCAGCGCGCTAATGAGCTTATTCTTTTCTACCGAATTTATGTTTTTTTTTTTTTTTTTTTTTTTATATAATAACCATTCAATTACCTTAGAGGTATGGCCCATGGTCTCAGGAATGATGATTTATGCATCCATATCAAATCCCCCTGGAACCCCCTGTTATTGTGCTATATGTTCCACAAAATTTTTTTTTATTGTCTCTAGATTGTATCATGTATTGTCTTTTTACTGTGATTAATATAGTCAAACATCCCCCCAAAAAAAAAAAAAAAAAAAAAAAAAAAAAGGAAAGATCTTGATCTTTGTTCATGACTCTTCTTATAATGTACTAAGTGGCATATGACCCAAAGTGGAGTTTTGAGATCATTTCACTTCTATCCTATTCAATATGAAGGACTCTCTTCGAATAAATTGGTGAGGATTGTAATAATTAGCAACCAACTCATTCTACAGTACTAGTTTTATTTGCAAGCCTTGTAAATCCATAGCTTTACATTTGGCAAGATATTGCAAATTCTTAGCATCCTTTTTCATTGAAGTATAAAACTGAATCATCTCTGTAGGAACTAAAACTGTTTGTTGTAGCAACGACTCCAAACCCGATCACTTTACTACAGAGAAAAGCTTATCATATTCTTTCCAATTTGACCAGAGCCTCTGGGTCTAAAGGAAAAGGTAGAAAGTTACATTGTATACAACTTGTTTGCAACTTGTTAAACTAAGGCGAGCATTCTACAATAGAATGACAAAGAAGTATATGCTCTAAAATGGAACGTATAATTTCTATTGCATGGGGTCAATTACATGCTCTTATACATTGTCTGTATATAAGTGATATGTAGCAATGGAATCCAAACATTTGTATGACAAAACTATATATAAGAAGGACAAAAGGCAATACCAAGATAACTATATACATACAATTATATTTAAACCTTCCTATCAATTACTATGCCATAAATAGGTCTTCTCCTACTTACTAGCATAGTTTGATTTGAGTTTTCATCTAAAAGAAAAGATCCATGTACAACCACTAGAATAAGAGAGTGTTTAACTCTTTAAATAGCTAAGTTATTTATTTCTGAACATTATATTGTACGTAATCATTTCCTTGAAGGGTTATTGACCAAATTTATCTCATTGAATGTTGATTTATGCGTAGGCAAAGTAAGACAAGGGGGTACAAGGGCATCTATTAATTTTATTGAAAATACAGTGGAAATATGCTGAATGAATTTAGCAATTGATTATTCTATAGAAACCGAGTGCACAATTATCACAAGTTGAAGACGATTACTACAGGAGCAAATACTAATTTAAATGTAAAGATGGTTGCTTGTATGCTACAGAAGTTGAGTGCATAACTGCCACATGTTCGAGAAGACTAGACAAAAGCTGAGGCCGTGGATGATAGTTCAAGGATCTTGGTTCTTGCATTGTTCACCCTGTGCATGGATGTGTGACTATATTTAATAAGATTATAATTCATGGCCTAACTTCAACTCACCATGGAATCATTATCTCATAGCAATTCTTCCCAGTCGATGACAAATTTGCGACGCGTAACAAGGATTTTCCATAAACAATGAACACATAGTTTGATAGTTTCTTCTGTGCTAAGGCTTATAGATCCCTTTGACCCAGTGAAGGAGGCTAGAACAAACAAGTTTATAAAATACATTTCATGGAGACATCCCCGACATATTGAGCACATCGATGGTTGAATTGAATTAATGAGATGGTCTTTTGTCATATATTGTCATACATCATAACCAAAATGTGAAATTGATTTCGAGTTACCTTCCTAATTTAGAACGTGGACAACAGACAATTTAAGTTAAGCTAAAAAACATATGGCGGTGAATCGAATAGCCGCAGATATAGGCTATGACAGAGAACAGCTTATGGCAGCGCGTGGAGTGATTAGGAAACACAAAGTCATGGTCATAAGTTAAGGAGTTGTCAAGCAAACAACAGGAAGGGAGGAGTTGGGGCAAATTTGGCAAACATACTAACAGAATGACCCTATCATAGAGTTACATGAAACAAGGATTAAACTGATGCAAATTCAAATCTTACATACGTACAGATACATTTTGCTACATGTATTTACATGTCAGTATGTGAAAAGATTGGGCCTGTTCATATGTGAAGAGGCCTCTGAATGCTTGACTTGAGCAACTTGAGCAAAAGTTTCATCAAAATGCTGGTTGAAAAGTATGTCTTTTCAAAAACGGAAATTGTTGTAAGGAGAAAAAGGGAAGTACCAACAACGTTACACAAGTTATAAGGGGCAAAGAAATGTTTGAGCAAAGGGCAAGTAATAAAATTAGTATTGTTTATTCAAAAAGCAAGAAAAACAAGGCGCCAAATATTGCAGCATTTTATTAGAATAAATTATTGGAGAAACTTTGGAACACGGCCAAGGTGTCTCAAATTTTGGGACATGGTGGAGGCACGGGAAACTTTAGTGGAAAAAAACCTAAAGAAGGAAAAAACGAAAATTACCCACAATAAACATTTCCAGTATTTCCTATTGGACCTAACTTTTTCCCTCCAGAAAAAAATCACGGCAATCTAAAAAAGAAAATATCGGTGCTCTTTTTTATTTTAAACGGACGGTTGCTCGGAATTTCCCGAAGGAGCAAAAAAAAACGAACAGATAAAAACAAGGCGAAAGAGCGGGGCATTTATTAAGGAGCAAAATGCGAGCTTTTCCAATTCATAAACCAAAACCAAGCTGCCCGGCACAGCGAAGCCATGGCAGCCCCATAAGTAGCTAACATTCAAGCCCTGCCGCTGCAGCATTCTATCTCCTCCCTCAGTTTTCTGCCATTCATCCTTTTGCACAGTTTGTTTGGTGGGTTTTTTTTTCCCCTCCTCTTTGATGCCGGATTCATCCATGAAGCTTCTGCTGCACAGAATCACGTTTTCTCCATCTTGTGCCGCCCCTGCTCTGCCTTGTTTCAGCGTGATTTCCTGAGTTCTCCCTCGGCGTGCTCTTTCCGAGCCTACTTATACCCTTCTGGTGCAGAAATCTTCAGAACCCAGAAAGAAATCGACCCAATAGATCGTTTCTGATGATCCAAGAGAATGCCCAGTAAATTTTCTTGAGAAACCCAACTGTTTTTACTCGCCCAAAGTGACTCTAGAGCCCATTTTGCCAAAGATTTGAAGCTTGGAGGAAGATTGGCTATGGCGGGAAAGGGGCAAGAAGACGTAGAACTGCAAACTGAGGTTCCTGTGTCTCATGTTTGCCCAAGTCTGGACTGTATGCGGTGCCGGACTGATAGCATGGAGAATGAACAAGCCCAAATCAAGGCCTCCCAAGTAGCGGTAGCGGTGGAAGAATGCCCATTCATAAGAGAGAAAATGTATGAAATAGAAGTGAAGAATCTCTGCTACAAATTAGACCAAGAGAAGCCACTGTTCTTCAAGAAAAGAGCCAAGAAGGGGGACATTGAAGCCGGATGCCAAGATTCTTCATATGTGCTGAAGGATGTAAGTTTTGTGGCAAAGCCGGGGGAAATTCTGGCCATTGCAGGGCCAAGCGGTGCAGGAAAATCCACCCTGTTAGAAGCTCTAGCAGGTCGGATTAAATCAACCAGTCCCGGGGATAGCATTTTTGTGAACAGCCATCCCATGCATGTGGCACACTTCCGTCGGATTTCTGGCTATGTTATGCAACACGATGCACTATTCCCTTTGCTCACAGTGTTTGAGACCTTCTTCTACACTGCAAATCTGAGGCTGCCATCTACGATGCCAAATTCTGAGAAAATCTCAAGGATCAGAGATTTGCTGCATGAATTAGGCCTGACCCATGTGGCGGGATCAAGGATTGGAAACGACAGCATAAGGGGCGTATCAGGAGGCGAAAGAAGAAGGGTTTCCATAGGAGTGGATGCTATTCATGATCCGGCGGTTTTGCTTCTGGATGAGCCCACATCAGGGCTGGATTCTGCAGCAGCATTGCAGGTCGTTAGCATGCTGAGAAATATGGCAGAGCTTCACGGCCGAACAATTATCTTGAGTATCCATCAGCCCGGCTTTCGCATTTTGCAGCAGATCCATTCCTTGCTTCTTCTTGGCAACGGAAAGGTTATTCACCATGGCTCCCTCAGCCTTTTGGGTACCCTTCTTTCTGCTGCTGGACACCAGATTCCTCCCCAGGTTAACATCATGGAGTATGCCATTGATACCATCGATCTGCTCAGCCAAAAGAAAGAACTGGTTCATCCTCTCAAAGCTGGATTGCACGGTTCCCTCAAAGACCTCTTCATCCTTTCTGCTCAGCTCAAGAGCCCTGATTCTGCAAAATCATGCAGCAACAAATATTTCCTGCCCAGTCCAAAGCAGATTGAATACCCTGCTGAAAAACCTGAAGAATCTGAAGAACCTGGAGAGAAAAAGCCTGCTTTTGCAAATTCTAGGCTGAGAGAAACTGCAGTGCTGGCAACCAGATTTGCAAAGATCATCTTCAGGACAAGGCAACTGTTTGCAGCAAGAACACTTCAAGCTGCTGGAGCAGGGCTTGGATTGGGGACCATATTTCTGAGGCTGGGAGACAATCCTAGAGGTGTACAGGAGAGGTTTGGATTCTTTGCATTCACTTTAACTTTTTTGCTTTCTTCCACTGTTGAAGGCTTGCCTTTGTTCTTAGATGAAAGGCAGATCCTTATGAGGGAAACATCCAGAGGTGCCTATAGAATCTCCTCATATGTTATCTCCAATACCCTTGTCTTTTTACCTTTCTGTTTGTTCATTGGAGTCCTATATGGAGTCCCTACATATTGGCTTGTAGGACTATGCCCTACAGTCTCTGCCTTTTTATTTTTCCTCCTTGTCTTATGGCTTACCATTGTCATGGCCAATTCCTTTGTAGCCTTCTTCAGTGCCTTGGTTCCAAACTATATCATGGGGAATTCTCTCATTGCTGGTGTCATGGGTGCTTTTTTTCTTTTCTCTGGTTACTTCATTAGCAAAGACAATATCCCCAAGTATTGGGTCTGGCTGCACTATGTTTCCATGTTCAAGTACCCTCTTGATTCCTTGCTCATCAATGAGTATTCTTCGCTTTCGAATCGATGCTTTGGCCCTGTTCTTGCTGGTTGGTGTAGTCTTACTGGTGAAAGTGTTCTTGATCATGCTGGACTTGGTCATGAAAGTAAGTGGAAGGATGTTGGTGTCATGGTTGCCATGGCTGTGTTCTACAGATTTCTCAGTTACATTGTTCTTAGAATGCGCCCCTCCGATCGAAAACACTGACTATAGTGTCTGAATTGATCCTATCTGTTCAAGGGAAAAGTATCTACAGCAGACATGCATTCTAACCAAGTTCACAAACACCAAGGCTGAGAGGTTTGAATTCTGGCTCCCTCAGGACCAATCACAATCCTGATCACAGCCTTTTTGGGGATCATTCTTCATGCATTCCAAGATGATCAGCCAGTATAGTTTATTGGATATTGTAAGCAAACAAACATTGTTGATATGTTTATATGCATAAAATAGTTGCAAATTGCAATAATGGTCTGAAGAAGGTTACAATCTTGCCCTTTAGGCAGATATGTGCCTGTGACTTTATGGAGAACAGTGAGCAAGTTCTCAAGAATTTTTTTAACCCAAAAGCTTCTATGATCTTCTCAATTGGTTGATGTAAAAATAAGAGAATTGGGTTCTTTAAGGATGAAATTGATGGACCCCTTTTTGTTGGCTGATCAATCTATATATAAAAAGGCTGTGTCTGATTAGAAAAATGAGAAAGAAGCAGGAAAGGGAAGGTGGAATCTGCAAACTGACGAAGTGGGTATTTGAAAAAAAAATCTCTGAGCAAACCTGCAGAGCGTTGGAATGCATGCTTGCAGCTACATTCAGATCAGAGGTATGTGTATTTACCTCTTCTGCTCTCAAGCTGACACCTGTCAGGGACCGTATTGAAGTCACGAGATTGTATACGGAAGGGACTTCAAATCTGTGGCCAACAGGGCGCTGCCAAAACCCCAAAAGGCTCTGGAAGATATGCATGTCGTTATTTGGTTTGTAGGGGGCCCATTCTTGCTCCTTGAATAAAAGACATACTTGTTCACCTAATAACCCTTCACATTCAGATAGGGAATTGGCTTGTTATCACCATGAAAGTTTGAATGTTATAGCCAGCTCCCTTCACATTCAGATATGGCACATTCTCTCCCAACTTGTGCATGGAGGAGCATAATTCCTCCTGGGAAATAATGCCACCTTCTCACCTGCCATATGGTTTATGTTGATGCAACTGTCAACACTCTAGCCCTTCTGATATCGATGAGATGAGATCCACAAAGTTCATATACGACAAATCCATCGAACAAATGCATCCATCTCCACTCAAAACTCCACAAACTAATACTTCTCCACATATTCGAATTGATAATCCATGCTTTCAATTGCAACCTCACTTCTCCCAGCTCTCCATCCTTGCATGATCTCTAGGCCTTTCCTTTTGAGTTTCCATCCTTGCATAATCTCTAGGCCTTCCCTTGTGAGTTTTCTATGTACCATTCTTACCACATATTTTAGTGTGAATTGTGCAAAGTTTGAGGTTGTCCTTGGGCTTTTCTTCGCCTTCAAGTCTCTAGATATGATTCTGCATTCACTTGGATTCTTCGTAGTTTTATATTCATGGTCGGAAATATCGTTGGTATTATCCAATTGCAAATTGTTTTCTATTGCACAATGTTTTCTTATCCTTTTCAATGGTAAAATAGTGAACAATGTCATCTACATTATAGGTTTCCTTTATTCTCCCCAGCTATATGCTTACAATGATGTGGAGAATGGTAATAATCCCAAACTTACAATAGACTTGAATGGAGGATGATGGCATGTCAAATGAGACGAGAAAAATGTAAGCAACATGTCCTCATGGATAAGTCATAATAAGTCATAAATCCATAACAATACTACAATGTTTCAAAAAATTGTTAAGTAGGAGATAGGCTACTATTCCTATGGTTGGTAGCCAATGGAACATCATTCACTTGTATGAAGATGTATAAAAGTGTCCTAGTCTATATTATAAGTGTTTTTGAAACATAAGGCCCCAACACATGCTTTGCATCGTTACTACGATTGTTTGCAAACGAATTGACAGGTATATGATGTGGCACCTTTTTGTGAGCTTTTTATCATCATCCGGAAAATAGCACAAAATGGTGTTAGACATGCGGAAATTGTTGGTGGTTTGCATCCAAAGTCATTTCCTAAGTTGTCTATCTACTCAAGTTGAAGTTAGTGAGAACAAAGAGGATGGCACCACTGGGGGCTGACTCAATATTGCATGCCCTTCATTACCCAGGTGTTGCCACAGCTTCTGGTGGTAAGAAACCGATAAGTCTAACATTAGCATGATAAGTAGCTAGATCATATGCTATAGAGACACTTTTATTTGCTACAACATAATTACTTCTTTACTGATATAGACTTTCGGTATGTGACATGCTGGTGGCAAAACTTCTGCTACAATGTTAATATCAAGAGATAAAAGAGAAAGGTGACTAAGTTATTGAGTTTGGCGCCATACCCGTATTTCTCTTGTCCTAATCTGACTGCAATCTTTTGCTAGATGTTAGCAACATCATACATTATAGAAAACTCTAACAAAAGCATGCACAACAAACATTCTATTAGCAATACGAAAACATTTATGTGTATAACTCAAAAGGAAAAAGATATTGACGTAAATACAATACCATGCCATATATAAAGGAGTATGACGGCTGCAGAATGGAAGCGAGCCAGGTTCCTTTCTTCCTACATAGAATTCTTATTAGAAGTAAAAAGGCAAAGAGTGATGAATTCCAGAATGACACTTCCTTTCTTTTGGCCTTGTGTACTGTGGAGTTTTTTTCATGCTGGTTAGCATTTTATTCATCATATGGTTTAAATGTTTTTTTGCTTAAGGGATATTTCTGGGCAGCATATTATCAGGTTGTAAAATTATTTTTGGAGATCCTACTGTAGTCCTCAAATATACAAATCTAAAATTAGAAATCCAATAGAATTTGAACCTGTATATTGCCAATTGAACACAATAATACATCAATTATGCTCTTTAGAAATGGAACCTACGTATGGCCTGATTAGGATACCAGTTGTGGGCTGCGGGCTTTGAATGCTTGCCATCCAATTCCAAAAGCTTAAAAAAAAAAAAGAAAGAGAAGTAGAGAGTATGAAGTGCAAAACTAGGATCTCAAATACTCATGTTCATTGCATCACATGTACATTATCAAAAACCATTAGACAACAAAGTAGATCCCGGTGTTATCACCTCTCCAGAACCGACAAGCCGCAACAGACTAATCAACACTCAATAAATTAAGTGTTGGTGTCATCACTTTCCCGGGGAGTGCACACTATGGGGACTGTATAAAATACGTGCGTGTACGGAAGGGGGTTTAATTCAAGGTATTTTCGTACGTATACCTACGGATGACATAGGGGTGCAAAAATTTCTAGGTACGTTAGGGGGTAGGATGCAATGGTCTACCCCCATGTTTTCGTACACGTTAGGGGTATGCGCATGTTTTTTTTTTTTTTGGTGAAGTAAACGTCGAGGGGCTCCCGATCTCGGGCGGTCTGCAGTTTCACCGGAGTACCACTGAGGTTCTGGCATCCGAGAGCTCCTGGGAGCTTTCCGACATCTGGCATTAGGCGTTTTCCGGTCTCAGTTGCAGTATTCACTTGAAATCATCGGTATTAAATTGCAGTATTCTGGACATTTGGTTTGGCAGGGGTTTGGCAATATTCACTTCTTCCAGTAGTGCTCGAAATAAATCTGATTTGGTCGGCATTTGGCATGGCACAAGAAGATACAGTAAGGCCAGTGTTCATTTTTCTAGAGAAGACTGAGATCGGGTATGTGCATTGCCCACCAAACTATAGTTACAATGTTGTTCGAAGAGAGATAGAAGTAGATGAGTTAGATGCCTTGAAGGGCAAAAACTTTTGTTTCTTGGGTTTAAGACGCATTCCCATTTCACGAAGGCAGGAAGAAAGGCATTTTTGTCGTGAAAATACAGTTGAAGTTGCATTTCCAAATAACCAGGTATTGATGCAAGCTGTATGTTAATCCGTATGTGAAGCAGTCAATGAATGTGATATCCCCAATGCTATAGAAACTTTGGATGAATGTGCTCAGCCACTTGCCAAGAAACCTCGGACTGAAACTGGAATTGATGTTGTGATAACAAATTCTTCGAAAAGCACGACAGAAACATATGCAAGGTATAGAACTGATATTCATAATATATTTGCTTTTCCTCATTTCATTGCAGCCATGACTATTAATACACTCGATTTGAACTTTCAGTGATGGCTCTAGAGAGATCACTATGATGCAATCAAAGCTTGCAAAACCTGGAGAAATAGCAGCTCAAAGACGACGTCTAGATAATGCAAAGAGCAAACTTGCGGCAATCAACAGGCATGATAAGTTTGAACTCACTTCATGCGATGAGGATGGGAAAGCCAGGTTCAAAATATTTTGTCGTGAATGTAATAGTACATACGGAACATGTAGTGAAGATATGTGGTATAACTTCCTTTCTTCGCATTGCAAAACCAAGGCCCATCTGGACAAATATTTTGCTAGGGTGAAAGAAGATGAAAGTCTCGGTGCCCTCGGTGCAGGTCAGTATTTTTTTTGGGATTGTTCAGCTCATTGTTGGAAATAAAAATTGTAAACTTTGGGAACTATTTGCTCCATAACATTCTATTTCCTAAGTATTTCCTATTGATTTGATGCACAGAAGAACGTGAACAACTTGCATTGGTAGCCAATAAAAAAAGAGTTCAAGACTTGATGGAGGGTGAGCTTACGAAATGGTCAATGGAAAATGGCACTTCATTCTCGCTATACACCCCATCTATTGGAGACTACAGCAACCTCAAGAAGATCCTCATCACCTGTGACATTTGCTCAAGGGGTTTAAAACTTTTTCCACCAAGTGGTAAACCTTCTGTTTCTCTCTTTTTATATGAAGCATGATACTTTATATGTTGGAGTTTTAATATAATTTGTTGTTAGAGTTTGAATGGCTGATGTGCCAAAACTTTCTGAGTTTTAAATTTCTTGTTTGCTAAGAATTTGTATATTTTGCTGGCTGGAAGAAGTCTCTGCAGCAGGCCAGCGTTTCTCATAATCATGTCAAATGTCAAATAAAGCCAAATAAAGTTTTAAGCCAAATAAGTCATATTCATTCATGTTCTTTTTGCATCTAGTCATGCAGGTCTGCTAGTCATGCAGGTCTGCTTCATAGCTTTTGCAATTTGTAGTAGGATGTCTACAGTCTTTGAAAGAGGCTTTAGTTTTTCGCTTCCTATAATGGCACTAAGATTATTAGTTATGAGTTCAAGAACAAGGCATCTTCTCTTCTCTGTTTTACCATTAACAGGCCTTTCTATCCTTAACCATTAACAGACCATTAACAGGCCTTTCTTTACCATTAACAAGGCATCTTCTCTTCTCTGTTTTACCATTAACAGACCATTAATCTTGCCATGGAATGTTTCAAAGGAATGCAGCTGGATGGGGTAAAGCCAGATGAGGTGACCTTCACGACTTTCTTGACAACATGTGTGACCCTAGCAGCACTAGAGCAAGACAAGCTTCACCAAGACAAAGTCATCCCAAAGCAATTTATGTCTACCAGGGCTGGAATGCTTTGTAGCTTGTAATTACTATTTTCAGTGATGAATTGTTTTGAGGAAATGCAGAAGGAAGGTTTAAATCGAAACATTGTGACTTGAAACGTCGTCATTGCAGCACACGTGCAACATGGACAAGACCTTTTAGCTTTGGAAAGTTTTAAAAGGCTGCAGTGTGAAGGGCATGCAGCCGAATGAGATAACAGCAGAATTCTGATATCATGAAGGCACGAGCTTAGTCAATATATCTGCCGAGATTTTTTGCAGTGGAGAAAGTAATATTGTGGCTGTCGCACGATTTAAAATCTTTTATGTAGGATGTAAAGGATCTCTATATCTTGGGAACTAAGCTAAATCAATCATCATCTTCGGCATTGCTCTCCTAAAGAAATTGGACTGCAAGTTGGTATAGATCATATCAATGTAGTAAAATTTTGTTTTTCAGTTCTTGTCTTTAGCTTTATCACTATTTCTCTTAAAACTACAGTTGAACCAAGAGAATCTTTGTTCTAATCCTGTGCTTGATAGTTCTAATTATCAGTTCTTGATGGCTTTAATTATCAGACTTGAAGAGACTTTTTTGGAGTATGTTCAGATCTAGTTCCTTTTATTATCTCAATGTCCAGATCTAATCCAGTCCTTGATGGTTCTAGTTAGCAGTTCTTGACGGCTTTAATTATCAGGCTTGGAGAGGCTTTTTGATATGTCCAGATCTAGTCCCTTTTATTATCTCAATGTGAGACTAAATCTTACATACTTTATTGCATTCATTAGGATCGGTTGAAGTGCAGGGATGCAGAAATCCAATCCAATCTTGTATGTCAATAATCAGTAAACGTACAAAGATATGCATTTGTGCCTGTTTGGCTTGAAATATGTGCGGAGTCAGATATTGAAAAAGATAAAGTTTAAATCTTACAGCACTTGTAGGTGCACATTCCAGGAGATCGAAAGCCATATAAGCTCTCAAAGATGCCTGAGAAGTTTTGAAAACTTCTTGCCACTACCTGGCTTTCATGCCAACACCTTAGGGAGGATTTGATTGGAGCAAGTACAGAGCCAAGTGACATAGAGCTCATCACTCAACTGCTGAGAAATCGTATAAACACATGGCCACAAGTGCCATAATTCAGCTATTAATTGTAGGCAAGAATTCTGAAAGACTTTCACATCGACTAGCAAGAAAAGAAGGCACTAGTTTTGAAGTCTGGTTAGGTCTCTACAGCAGGCATTAAGGGAAGAGTTTCTTAATACAACTTAACTGCTCCCTTATACATACCCACGGGTCTACCTCTCAAGTTATATTTCTTATGTCAGCCTTTTCAGTTGTCATAAAATTTGTTTTGAAGGAAATCTCCACTTTATTGAGTTTTAGGAACTAACAGATCCATAAAAGAAGGTTGCTCTCTATTCTTGTGACCTTATGGTATTTATGTTGTATTCTATATTCTTTGATGGATTTTACTACCAGTGCTACTTTTTATTTGGCATTGCTTCAACAAAGGTAAACTCTGACATGTGTAGGAATCAATTGGGTACAGCAGAATCAATTGGGTACAGCAGAATCAATTGGGTACAGCAGAATTGATATCAGAATGTACTAGACAAGAATTAACAGATGAAACCAGGGACTGGGCTAATCCCCTTTGGCTGAATGAATTTCTAGCTTTGTGGACCTAATACGAACTTTTGTCTTTTTACAGGTGATATCATAGTATCAGTGAGAGAACATATTACATCCCAAGCTCATGTTAAGAAATATGAAGACATTAGAAAGAAACCTGGTCGCCCATCTAAGTTCTCCACTCTAGAGGCAAATCAGAAATCGTTGTTTACTTTCATGCCACGAGGTAAGGTTTTTCAGCTTAGGGACTGATTTAAAGGCTTGATCTTTATTTATGTTCAATGTTTAACTTATTTTGTACGTCAATAGTGTCAAGTAGCAGTGATGGCACAAGCGGAGCAGGGTCAAGTGGAGAAGGATCAAGTACTGCAATGGGAAGTAAGTCGTTAAGATTGTAAGAAATAGGAATAGTGGTCAAATCCCGCTGATTTATAAGATTGTAAATCCAGGATATTTAAATTTATGTTGGGGGTTCTGGCAAGGTAGTTACAGATATAATAGTCGAACCGTAGATATAAAGCCTTTTTTGGGTGATATTAAGCGTGGAGGGAATTGGTATAGTGAGCCACATGTCAGGATTTGCATTCTAGGCCAAGAAGGCCCAATTCTCGGAACATTTCGGCATCATCTGCCCATGAAAGTTACCAATGCAAGCCTTGTGCCTCCATTCCAAAAGAAAGGGACTTTAGGATGAGGGTGTTCAGGCAGAAACAAAAGATTGTAGGGAGAGGCCATAGGTCCACCAAGTCGTGTATCAGACTTGGCTATTTAACGGCAGTTGAGCTCCTTCATCAAGCTCAAACTACGGCAACAACATTTCGTAGCTTGAAGAAGGAATGCTTTTTTCTTAGCAGGAGATGTCTTGCTCTTTCGATCAAGGCAAGGACTTTACGTGGAGCCGTGATCGAATCTATGAAGAGGAAGGACATCTCATTATTCTACAGGGACATCGAAGAAGCTTATAAGAATGGGAAGTTCGAAGGAAAGGCAGGGCTTTGGAATTTTTTGGTAGATTTAGCTTCCAATTTGAACAAGCCTGGTGTGCAAAAGAGATATCATGAGACCACCAAACAAATATTTGAAATTGTGAAGATATGGGGTAGTGCTAGAATGCATGACTTCCTCAGCACTAATTTTGGGGGACCCCATATTTCCACCACAAAACGAAGATGTAGAACCCAACATCAATACAGGGTTGGGATATGCGAAGAGAATTTTGAGATGCTGGCCAAAACATATAAAAAAAAGATGGAACATCTAGGTTTTTGTCCACCGTGCAAGGTACCATGCTTGGCTGCTGAAGATGAAATCGTTGTTAAGAGATCAGTTAGGTGGAATGCTCGGGATGATGTATTGAATGGTTTCTGTGGGCTGAAACAGGACCATTCTTGTGATGAATTTTTTGTGGTAGAGGTTGGAGAAGGCGTTGAAGGCTTCTCAAATATAAGTAGAGCCTATGATGAATGTGCAATTGCACATTATGCTCGTGTGATAATAGTGAACCCTCTACATCCTAAGCTACCTCGACTTGTGCTGGCAATTCAACTAACTTGCAACAAGTTCGATGCAAGTGCTGTTGCAGACCAATGGCAGCGTATACAACTTTTATGGCAGAAACATGTCGAGGGAGTTCTCGGCCCTTTAATTGGCCATGCTAGTGATGGTGATGGTAGGAGACGAAAATGCATGATTGAAGATTATTGTAATCCCTCCATGGGCAGGTTGGGTTTTAAAGGGGAAACGTAGAAGTGATGGAAGTATTATCGGTTTGCATGATCAAGATTACATACATAATAGTAAGAAATTAGTTAACGCCCTTGATAATGCTTCAAGACGACTTTACTTGGGAAAATGGTTGATCACCTTAAACGATAGGGAAAATGGTTGATCACCTTAAACGATATTTGGGTGGTTTTTGAGACATTTGGGAAGGAATACGGATTAGAGCTCGGTGATATGAAGCGGGTGGATCGTCAAAATTGGGGAGCTGCACAACGACTTACAAGTCGTAGTGTTCAGAAATGTCTTCGATTTTTGAGAGAAGAGAATAGCAGCAAAAGAGAAAATAACCTTGAAACAGAAATCTATCTCAGGGTAGTTGCGTTATACATAGATATTTTCTTATCCCCACACAAGGATCTGGCAGCCCGAGTGGAAGCTGCAGCGACAGTTGCCTTCTTCTTTAGGTAAGTTTCTAGTTGTTAACGTGCTCTTTTAGAAGTCATTTATAATGTGTTCTTTCCTTTAAAAACCAGATTGTGGAGATTGTGGTTGGTTAACCACCCTGTTTATTCTG
The DNA here is from genome assembly GCA_021234155.1 of Isoetes taiwanensis. Lineage (NCBI taxonomy): Eukaryota > Viridiplantae > Streptophyta > Lycopodiopsida > Isoetales > Isoetaceae > Isoetes > Isoetes taiwanensis. The sequence goes on along the minus strand of JAJEKV010000001.1, from coordinate 48,992,892 downwards.
TGAAGGAGAATTTCGTCAGCCAACGAACTTTTATAGATGTGGAGATATCATGCCATTTCGTGGTGTTATTGGTAAAGTATTTTAGAGATTCTTTTCCCAAACTAGCGGTTCCTCTTGACTTAACGGGCAGCGATTGTTGTGAAAATTTCTTTTCTAAAGTAGGAGGTATGGTTGGGAACGAGCGTAATTATGACGGAGCAGACCTTCTCCATAGTGCAGGGGAATTGAACAGAGTAGCTGAATTTCAAGCACAAGCTGATTTGCTTTTTCCCAAAGCACACGCAAAGATGGAAAATATCTGGGCTAAGTTAGAAAGTCTGTTTGCTGGTCGTGTTCCTCTTGAAGAAGCTGATTTGGCAGATTATAGGGGTTCTACAGATGAACTCATCATAGGATTGCTAAAGGTAGGATTTAGAAATGCACAATCTCTTTGCAAGGATTGTGGAATGGAGCCAAAGGCGGGTGCTGAATGGTGGGAAGAACCTTGGCTGCAAGAGAAATTCTTCCAGGTTGCACATGAAGTGGCCGATGCAAGTCCAACCATCAATGAGTGTGATGAGTTTGAGCTGCCACCTGCCTCAAGCATCGAGGATGACGAGGTTGCAGCTGATCAATCCCAATTGAGACATGTATTTGACGAGATGGTAGACTCTGCAGAAGGATTAAAGCATAAGGTGCAACATCATGTGATGATGGATGGGAATGCTATTTGCAAAAGCACATTAGTAAGTCAACTCAATGGCAATCCATGGCTGTCAAAGGACAGATTGACCAAGGTTAAATCTAGGTTTTTGAAAAGTGAAGGATCTATTGAGATTGATGCACGAACGAGCTTAGGTATAGGCAGTGATGCAGCTGTCTACTTTGAAATTGAAGTAGGACAAGAGAGAAATAGAAGAAGTGCAAGGCTTGAGAAGAAAAACCAGACGACCTTGAAGTCTGCTTGGTATATTGGTCAGGTGCTTAGCATGAGGAAGAAAATTAGTAGGTCATGGAAAGAGACACGTGAGCCTGTTGACTTGGCGAATAGGCCATGTATCTTGTTGAGGTGAACATGGCTTGGTATAAAGTTTGTGATCAGGTGGCTGGAGATTCCCGTCAATGGTACACATATGACTTGCTGGAGAACCAAATCATAGAGTTAGAAAGTGTGATTTCCCTTGCCAATTTAAAATTCAGTCCTTCTAATAACAAATATGCATTGTCTGAAAGTGACAAAACAAAGTTTGATGAGTTTGTGAATTCTCGTAAGTAATATCTTTGCCACAACTTGCTTTTGGTGAATAAGCTAACTGTTTGAACATTTCGCAGAGGCCAAAGGGAAGCGTCCAGCATGATACAAATTAAGACCAAGAAAGGTAGTTTGTTTTCACAATGATATATTCTTGTTACTATAATGATATCAAATTTTATTTTCTTTTCATTTGCGGGTCATTTTGCAGGTTGTTGCTCCTCAAGTTGCGAGTTCTAAGCTTCACAATTATGCTGATTTTTATGGCTGCATGCGGCTCCAGTTTGTAAGAAAATACTTGCATGTTTGTTTGCAAATTGTATAACTTTTGCAGCTGGGCATGTGACAAAGTTTAGCAGTATTACAGTATCTGCATGTGACAAATTACAGCAGAAAATACTTGTATGTTTGTTTGCAAATTATATAAGTTCTGCAGCTGGGCATGTGACAAAGTTCAGCAGGTATTATAGTGTCTGCATGTGACAAATTACAGTAGAAAATACTTGTATGTTTGTTTGCAAATTGTATAAGTTCTGCAGCTGGGCATGTGACAAAGTTCAGCAGGTATTTGTGACAAATTACAGCAGGTATAATTGACAACATGATGATTAGAGTATCATATACATAGGCATCCTGTATTATGTTAGAACACCTATCAAATTTAAGTACTTTCTCATTTCTTAGGACATGGACACTATTGCACAGCCTGCAGGTACTTGGCCAACAATTCGATAGGGCAACTCTCAAAAAGCTTGTTGAGAAGTTAATGGTTAAGCAGTTAATGGTTATGTTTTATAACATATTATCTTGTGGACTAGGGTATAACAAAAAAGAAAAGAAATAATCTGTGCGTATCTCTGAAGCCTGCCCGACAGGTAAAAATAGCAGGTCGTTTTATTCATAGTAAGTTCGAATTAGCAGGTTGATGATGATTCCGGAAGATACATAGATTGGAGACGGAACCTGTAATTGAAAAAGGGGAGCAATTAAAAGAACAAAGGGGAACACGATCTGATAATATCTGGAATGCTGAAAAATCTATATTTTGCAAAAAACACCGTTCACAAAGGGGTCTCAATATAAAGATAAACGTGGTCGACCTTGTTTTTTATAACTAGTTCAAGTGGTAGTATCAAGTGTTTATTTTTTATAGCTAGTCTAACAAAGCTGAATACTTGTAAAAGCATACTATGCTAAGCACTCTCAAGATCGCTTCCCCAATGGACCAAGAATTCTGACCTTCAAACTAATAGTTCAATTAAACCATTGTTATTCAAATGTGAAAATTCTATCTTGAAAAAACGTTCCAAGTGCAACCCTTAGAAGAACTAGAAAATAATTAACTAAATCCTTTTAGTGGGTGGCAAAGGGCCGTTGTAAGCATGTATTTGTAATTGACAGCAATGGGATTAGAAAAATGTATAGATGCAAGTGGTGTTGGGGTGTCGCGAATATGAATATTGGATTTCTATGAATACTTTCTATTTGATCTATAAGTTATTTGACCATGTGCGAGACCATGTGTTAACTTTCCCCTTAAGGTTCAAGAACTGACCAATTCACAAGGCAATAAATAAGCCAATGGTTCGCGTGATATGTTTCACCTCGAGGGTTATGATTGTCCTTCGTCCCCAAGTTAAGCCCGAGTTAAACCTTAAATCTACTTAATACTCAACCCATTCAATCAAGTAGTCCCCTACACAATTTGATTGAGGGCACTTGTGGACGGGCTTGTAGCGGCTTATAGATGAGGTCTGTCTAAATTTAAGAAACTGATTATAAAAATATGGTAAGGGGTTTGGTTGAATTTAGAAAATTCATTGTACAAATATGGTAGGGGGGTTTGAAGGAATTTATAGAACTCAGCGTACATATATGGTAGGGGGTATATCTAGAGTTTCTAAAAAATTCCGTATAAGGGGATTTTTTTCTAGTTTTTTAACCGTATAAGGGCCTTTTTCTTTAACCCTGTGCACGCACATGCCATATAGACCTTACATTAGTTGCACCCCCCGGGCATCACTTTATCAACACCATGCAATCACGTTACCTTAAAGAACAAGTTGCTACTAAGACTAGCACCAAATTAAGAGTTGGTTCCAAGTGTGCCCATTCATCCTGCTCCTCGACAGCATGTCGTAATACATCATGTTCCTACGCATGATAACCTTTGCATTGCTTAAAACTGTCCTATTGATAACAACTTGTGAGGTTGTGGATGTATGGTCTAAATCCATACAAGTTAGCTATAGGTCTATAAAACAGTTAATGTAGCCCATGATGTCACAAAAGGTGCCCCACAAAAGCAGACAACCATCCACAAAGGCCATTTATGTTCAAAAGCTCCTTAATTTCCAAAACTTGCATGTTCAGCAGGTATAACATGACTGCAAAGATCAATGTTCTGGTAGATGAAATGATCAAGATCTAATGTTGTTGGAACAACAAAGCTATAGATTATTCAAGGCTCAATAGGATTAGCGAGCAAGATGCTCCATTCTAAGATTCTCTTCAACATCTGCATCAGGTTCTTGGTTGATGTCCCTGGCAGAAGAAGGAGCAATAGGCTCCTCCGAAGCACGTGGCTTGCAAGAACATCAAAGTTTAACAATAATATGATCATCAAGATTTCAAGAGATGCATTTGGCATTTTTTGCCACATTGTCAGCTAGTCTAAAGATATCAGCAGGATCCCCATCATTAAACGATGGTTTAGATTCACTCTCAGTAGCTCTTTTTCCGTTTTTCAATCTTATGTACTTGTTTTCTTCCTTACTATTACCGCAAATTACAGTAGCTGATATGACTAAAGATCTTAACTTGCAAAACATAAGAAGATATCTCTTCTCAAGACATAAGGAGATATCTCTTTATCTTATCTCAAAATCGTCCATATATTATAGATGATTTTCTCCCCTTTTTTTTTAACTAAAGGACTTGAGTCATTTGTTCATCACATACATCTCTAATACATTACATATATCACAAGAAGCCAATCTGAGTCCACTCCTCACTGTGATATCTTATGCAAAGAGTAGCTCCATGTGATTGCATATTACATATGGCCAATCTCGAATCTATAGCCTTTGGGCGATAGATTTCAAAGTCCCTGTTACTAGATTGATGTTGGCTAATACTCGAACCCATGACCTCAGGTGTGACCCATGACCTTGAGTCCATATATTATAAGTAATAACTCCATTTTGCTCTTTTGTTTTTTATATGAAGATCAAGGTTTATTTTTAACTTGCTCTATCCATCAATCCATCCATCCATCCATCTCTCTCTCTTTAATAATATCAGGATTTAGACATAGTGGCTAGCTTTCTCACTTGATCATATCCAATAAAGATTATTCCATGCAGGGCCACTCTGCCAAGCACCATATAAGTTCGACCAATCCTTGAGAAAGGATGAAATTCTTTAAGACAAATGATCGAGTTCAATCAGTCTTAAAAGAAAGATAATTCGCCTAAGGCAGATGATCAAGGTCGATCATCCTTGAGAAGGAAAGGAGTTGATATAGCATAAGCTCGAGGGAATAGTTCAAGAGACTTGCTGGATGAACATAAGCAAGCATAATGCAGTTGTATATTTCCACTAGTCCATCTTACCATATAAATATCTCTCCATTTAAGTAAATACGTCAATTCTAAAGCCTAGTTGCACACACACTGCAAACCAATGAATGAATGAGCCACTGGGCATTTCTCCTTTATTCCTTAATATAGCAAAATGTACATGTTCCAGAATATTTCTTTTGGCTAAACGGTAGAAAAAAAAAAAAGAAAAAAAAACCCTGAAGCTGATTAGCTTTGTTGGGCGAACAACAATGAGACATAAAATAGGAATATACACTCTTCAAGGCATGAAAGTCCAAACAAATGAAGTGTCGTTCACATGGGGGGAATCAAGTGCAGTGCCTGCGACTACTGCAAACCTGAAAACAATGATAACATAGCAATAATAATAATAATTATTATGATTATGATTATTATTATAATTATAATCATAATTATATTATAATTATAATTATATTATTAATTATAATTATAATTATATTATAGTTCTAATTATAATAATAATAATTATAATAATAATAATAATTATAATAATAATAATAATAATAATTATTATTATTATTATTATTATTATTATAATTATATTATAGTTCTAATTATAATTATTTTTTTTTTTTTTTTTGAGGAAACGACAGAGAAATTGTATTACTATATAAGAAAATTACATGATTGTACAAAAAACCCAGAGTAGGGACCCCTACCCCTGGGAAAAGGTAGATAGCTGATCACCATCAAAAGCCCTTCATGGGAGGGCATTAGAGAGAACACAAAAACAGAGACCACTTTTTAAGCTAAAAGTTCAGAAGACAGAACAAAACAAAGGCTACTGTTTCATGGACTGTTCACAGTATATCCGGGACTCCATCCAGTGAGATAATTGCATAGGCCTCATCAGTATAGACGAACATCATGTCATCAAGCTCGTTAGGCCCATACCCAGTGGAATCCAGCAGGTGCATGATCCAGGAATCACGAGCATCTTCGTGAATTTTCTTTTTGGCCAGAAAGTATGGTTTGATTTCCTGATTAAACCTCCAAATGTCTTCATCTGCTAGCAGTCGCTCGAAAGTAATTCAGCTAATAACTTCAGTCTTGACCCAAAACAGAGCATCAATGACTTCTTGGTTGGACAGTGGGATTGTGGCAGGATCCACTTCACGTTCATGTCCCCCCGCGTAATGTCTCTTCAGCAGAAATTCTGTCAAGAACAGTATCCAGATCATTAAATAGAATTGCAAAAAATTGAAAGAAACCATTGAAGGCTCCTAAGGAATCCCATTTTCGATCATATTTTAGACCACTCTTTGCCCTGTGGGCCATGGCAGCCTCTGCTAAAAGGATCTGGAAGGAAGCTTTAAGTTCAGATAGGTTCAGGTTCAGTCCTTCAATAGCCACTGCATTCCTATGCTTCCAGATAGCCCAACAGGCTAAAGTTTTGAGAGTTCCCTTGAAAGATGATGTATTGTTGAGAAAATGTAGCAGGGAGGCATCATCAGTAGGTATTTGTTGTAGCAGAGGTCTAATCCATTGCCAAAATGGAGCTAACCAGGGGCAAGTGAACACATGAGGGCTCGTTTCAATCTGACCACAGCCTAAGGGGCACATACCAGATATGTTGTTATCAAATTGGGCCCTAAAGCTATTAGTTTTAAGGCTTTGGTTAAGCAGCAGCCATCTAAAGAAGATAACCTTATTTGCACACTGGAGCTTCCAGCCCTGTCTGACAACTTGTATAGCTGTATCCTGTTGACAGTTCCAGGCCCTGCTAACTTTGAGTTGACTTTTGTCCAGTAACAAACTGTAAATCAGAGATACCTTATATCCCTGACCATCAGAGATATATGACTATAATTATAATTATAGTCATAATGATAATGATGATGATGATAATAATAATAATAATAATAATAATAATAATAATAATAATAATAATAATAATAATTATTATTATTATTATTATTATTATTATTATTATTATTATTATTATTATTATTATTATTATTATTATTATTATTATTATTATTATTATTATTATTATTATAATCATGATGATGGTGGTGGTGGTGGTGGTGGTGGTGGTGGTGGTGGTGGTGGTGGTGATGATGATATCATCACCATCACCATCACCATCACCATCACCATCACCATCACCACCACCACCACCACCACCACCACCACCACCACCACCACCACCATCACCATCATCATCAATATTGATCTTGCCTCGGGACGACCCTTAGGGTCATGAGGCATCGTTTACAACGATATGTTCTCCAATTTCTGTATAAGAGCTCGATGTCTTTCAACATCCAGCATAAATTTACCCAATTGATTAGGGTCTCTTTGTAACAAATCATAAAAAGAAGTCTCAGTTATACCATGTCTCTGTCTTATGCTCCTGTATTGGTGACAAAAAAGAAATGTATGTGATTCATCTTCTATCTGGTCTTCATCGCAGAACCTACAATGCGCTCTTCTCTCGGAGTTTGGTTCCACCTACCCGTCTCCACTTTTAGTCTGCGAAAGCTTGCATGCTATCTAGTAATTACCCTCCTTATCTACATTGCTTTCGATTTCTGCAAATAATCCTGCTCCGTGTAAATTATCATTGGGTTGATTTCAGATTTGTAAAAATCAAGCCGTGTCCTATGCTTTTGGCTGCACCAAATCTCGGATTCCTTCCTCGGAATCTGGCCAATCTGCTTCTGGGATCTCCCATCTTTCCGTCCATTTAACCACATCATACATCCAACCTTTCATTAGGGCGGATTTGGGGTCTCAAAATGGCATCGAAAGAAAAATTCCATGTCATATTTTGTCTTGCTTATTAATTGTACTTTCCTTCTCTTTAATCGCAATAAATACTCAAAAAGTAACTTCATCAATTAGTTTTTGGGCCATAACTTTTGATTCATAGCTTCAAATCGCAAGATTTTTGTTTCATTGGATGCAGAATCAAAATATCTATCCAACAGTATATGGGTTGAATATATTTTAATCTAATTTAGATGACCAAAAGTTAAAAAAAATGAGAAAAAACCTGGTTTTTTGCATTTTTTTAGTCTTTCCTTTTATCAAAAGCATATCAAGGCTATACTCATTGGAAAGATCTCGCCATGGGCTATCCAACGCAACAAACAAGTGCAATTTGGACATCACAATCACAAGTTATAGCAAAAAAACGATGCATTTGAGTTAAAAAGTGCAATTATTACAGTACTATTTATTGCAAAAGTGCCACGTAATACTGATTTTCATTTTGAATTCCTCTCTTTCATTGGCTTGAAGGTACTATGACGTGGATATTAGAAATTAAAGTTAAGGGCCATTTTGAGACCCCAAATCCGCCCTAATGCGTTCGTGTTAGATCCGCTGCTACCCGTGCGAGTCTCACATCGTCAAGTTTCCATAGTCTACTCACACATGTCAAAGTCTGATACAATGCTTCGGCCTCTAAAGGCAAGGTCTCCGCCTCGGCTAAAAGGATTTCGTATTGTATCGATCTTTTGACCCCCAATTCCTCCTGCAAAAATAGTTTGAGCACGCTCTCCACTCTTGCCCAAAGACTTGGAGATAAGGATGACCCCCAAAATTGGGCTCCATACAATGCAATATAACCAATACTGTGCATGAAAATGTGTGTTCACCCCTGCCTGCACTAGGGTCAGAGCACGAGGCCACCAAAAAATAGAATGAACATGACAACTTGCACAAGGGCCACACCACCTACTAGGCACTAGGGCCACCACAGTCACACACTGACCCAAGGGCCACCTCCTAAAATCCTGGCAAAACCAATCGGGGACAAGGGACATGCGGGCGCACAATTAAGAAATAAACAAACTAGAGGAGGAACGACAGAGATTTAGAAGGAAAAAGGGCGATGGCAGAGGCGCTAAGGCGGCGGTCTAAGGCGACGGTCTGAGCGGTTACATTTCCAGAGTGAATCATGGCAGGTGAAGGGAGCTCCCCATGTGAATCCCAGGCGAATCCCCAAGATAGCTTGCATGGCCCAGCAGAATTGGCCTGCTGGGTTCTCATCTCTGAAAACAGTGGATCTGGCTCCAACCGATCCCCTAAGGGGCGAACTGGAGTTTTCGAAGACTAAACTGGCTGGAGCTGGGCAACAGAATCGGCCTGTTGGGTTGTCGTCTGGGCAGACCGTCGATCGAGCTCCAATCGATGCTTTAAAGGGCGGCGTGAACATGGTGCTGTGGAGGTCGGCCAGGGTAGAGAGATGGAGCGGGCTGCTTCAATTTGCCCTCTAGGTTCTGGGCAGCAATTGGGCGTGATGGCGGATGTGGTGTCTGATATGGAGGTGGGGTTGGGCGAAGAGGTGCAGCACATGGCTGCTGGTCCAGGTATGAAGGAGAGATCAGATCTGTTGTTGGTTTGCTAGCAGATGCCTTCGATAGGCAGCCCGGAGCTCTGTGCTCACTCGGGGCATATCAGCTGGCAGTCAAAGGCTGCAAGCCTTCAGGGGATGTGTACAGGCCTCCCCATAATTCGAAATTAGAGATTCCAAGTAGCATGCCTCCACTGGAGACAGCTACCCCATTTCGCAATCCAAGCTCGCCTGCTCCTGCTTTACCGGATGACCCCTTTGCAGTGGTAGGGACGTCGGCCGATGTGCCTTTTGGGGAGGGAGGGGTTGGTGCTGCTGTGCGGATGGATAAGGGGTAAGGTAGCAAGACCTCAATTCCCGAGAGGCGAGTGGTCGATGGGCGAGGAGTCGGTTCGGCAGGCCCTGACTGGCGTACAAATGATACTGTAAGCAGGCTCTCACGCCCGTGGTTCTCTGAATGGATTCGGCATACAGTGGCACCGGTCGATACTCTCAGAATGGAGGAGGCTCTGGCCTTTCAAAATCAACACAACAGAAAAGAGCTGCAGGTTGATCCTAGTCGTCCTCCTGCCAACATAGTCGAGGTAGATCACCAGCAGCATCTCAAGTCTATTTCTAACTTAGTCTTTTGCGCGGTGCTGGTGTACAATACCGGATTGCTAGACACAAGGAGGGTGGGCGGATGGCTACAAGCTCACTTTAAGTGGCTGCGGATCTTGCCTTTTCAGTCCATAAAGTTCCTGGGTAATAATTTCTTTCTCCTCATGTTCGATGCGTCAACGGCGGTGGAGAGAATAGTGGCAAGAGGTGTTGATCTCATGTAGAGAAATGATCTAATTTATCAGCATTACACTCCTAGTGTAAGTGCTCGATCCCTATTGGACTTGAAGATTCCTTGTTGATTCCAGGAGATGGATCTTTCGGCAGATATGCGCTGCTTGAGTTCATGATTGCGATTGCCAATGGACTTGGAGGGCATATCTCTCACTCCATAGTTTGGGCGCCCAAGATTTGTGTTGCTTTACCAGCGCCAGTCCATTGCCTCCCCCAATGACTGTTAGGAGTGGTGATTGGTACTTTCGATTCCACCTCAGGCTATTAAATGGTGCGGAGATTCAGAGAATGTTTCCTGCCCTTGAGGTCTTCGCAGGCTCGCTTCCAGAGCACAGGCCCGCCCCGGTGCCGGGGGTTCCACGGGAGACGATGCAGGAGGTTCCACGGTAAGTGATGCAGGACCAGTGTTGCCCTTAAGGCCAAATTTGTCTAAGCATAATTTAGAAGGTCGGGCGAATAATAGAGTTGCAAGATTAGTTATGCTGGCGAATGTTTTCTAGACATGAATGTTGTTTATATATAGAAATCTAGGCGAATCATAGCCAATATTATTTTGCCAAGATTTAAGTGTCTTTATTTTTCCAAGTGCAATTTCTGTGGTGAAATTTTATTCACTGGGCCATATTTAATCAAGGACACAAATACATTATAACTATAGTTGCATGATGCAATATCACAACTTAACCTTTGCAAATGAGAAGGCTTATACTTGTAGATAAAACAAATCTATTAAAAGGGAGGTCTGTAAAAAAAATGCTCTCCAATAGAAGTATTTGAAACACAATAGCTACAAAAATAACTCTTAAAATTATCATATATACAGGGATAGATATGGAGAATAGATTGGATTATGAAGAAAGCCTAGAATATTATGCGATTCCTTCAGAAATCTTCGAGAAGGAGGGTAGAGGATAAGGTGAATCCATAGTTATGACGCTTAGTGGATGTGGCGAATTTTCAAGTGGAGTGAGATTTGTTTGTAGAAAAGTTGTCTAATTTTATTTTTTTCATGTATAACGAGCCCTACTAAACCATAGCATCAAAATTTCTCGATACCCTTAAAAAATAGCCTTTTGGCGAACTTTCGTCCTTAAGGGCTACCCTGTGCAGGACCCACTATAGACTCTGTCGGTGGAGAAGTCGCCTCTGGCCAGGACTTAGCCAGAGGTTGGATCCGTCCCGGGTAGGCCACATCAGTCTAGTGCGGTCAACATGCCAACACATCTTCAGAAGTTGGCCGAGTAGCGGAAGTCCCAATACTTGTGCTCAGGCCCGGCACACGATCAGGCGTTGCAGCCGTCAGAGTCTGATTCAGCGTCCGCCCAAGGCTCCTCAGAAGTGATGGCACTTGACGAGGTGGTGCGAGTGCGTTCCTGGGCGGACGAGGCGAATTTTTCTACGGGTCACTCTCACTGATAACCCACTCGCTCTTGTGCCATATGACTCAGATCATGGCCACGCTTCGCCAGCGCGACGGGGGCGGAAGAAAAAGCAGCATAAGAATCCCTCTTCCCAGTAGTGTTTATGGACAAGGAGATTTTGAGCTGAAATGTCCGAGGGGTTCGCTCTTCGTCCAGTAAGAGAACGAGAGTGGTTGGCCGTTCGCAAGATGGATCCAGATATCTTGTGTCTCCAAGAACATAAGTGTCACAAGGGTGACACCCAGGCACTGCTGGACATGTTTGGCCCGCAATACGCTGCCGCAGTTTCCACCTCTGGGGCTTCTAAAGGTGGGTCTGCCATTGCGTAGAAAATGCATGTTTAGGTGTCTTTCACCCTTGCCAACCGTTGGGGCAGATGGGTCATTATCAAGTGGCGGGAGGGTCGGCACGAGTGGGGATTGTGAACGTCTATGCCCACAATAGTGCGTGGCAGAGGGGGACATTATGGGTGTCGTTGAGGCAAAAGGTCGCTTCTTTGGGGACCTGTGTGACCTGGTTGCTGTTGGGTGATTTCAACATGGTCGAGACCATTCATGATAGGTGTGGCCGAGGAGCAGAAGTGGTACAGGGTTTTGAGCGAGAGCAATAGTTAAAGTTGTTCGATTCCCTGCATTTGGCAAAGTCGTCAGGTGACTCCACATTTACTTGGTGTAATCAGTGGACGGGAGAAGGGCGGGCATATGCTCGACATGACAGATGCTATGTCAATACCCTAGCAACGGACCTGGCACCTCTTCTCAAGCGGAAGAACATTTTATCCACTGCGATCTCTGACCATTTTCCTCAGTTAATTTCCTAGGGTACGTGTGCAGTCAGGCTGGGGCGTACAGTATTCAAATTAAATACGGGTTACCTAAAGGATGCTGATTTCTCCTGGGGATACTGACAGATCTGGTTTCGTACCTTTTGTGATAACTCCAGGATGTCAGGAATGGTGAAGGCCTTGGCTGAGGTCAAGTCATTTGCGAAGTCGTGGGGAAATCGGAGAGCACAGCAAGAACATGAGGCGTTAGATGCTTTGTATTGCGAACTGGAAACCCTCAGATTTCAGCCTTCTGATGGTGTGCAGGAGAGTGAGATTCTGCGTCTCACCACGAGGAACTTTACGTACGGTGTAGATTAAGGAATAAGGGGTGAATATACCTATCCAACAGCTCTTGCTGCCCGGAGTCACCCCCCGTGTGAATATGCACCCAAACCAAAGGGGGTTTAAGGGGGATTTTAATTTAAATGTGTTGGACCCAATGGTTGTGTTAATTAATGTCAATGGTAGTTATGTGTTGGTTGTTAATGTCAATGGTTGTTATGTGTTGGGGGATCTAATTTTTATATGTTGGATGTTAATGGTTTATGTTGCAAAAATTTTTTTTGGCCCTTTGGGGCCTTAGGGACATCGCCCCGGTGTGACAAAAAATTTTAGAATTCAAACCGAGAAAAAAAACTAGAATTCATTTGAGGCTTTCATCACCTGTAGCTTTTGAATTTCATCACAATAAAACAAATAGAACATAAGTAAAAGTTACCATAAAGATAGAGCAGATTGATCCCATTATTCTAAAAGTCATAAAGTTTGCAACACCCATACACAAACATTTTTCAACTGGAATTTAACAGTGACCTTTGGCCTCCACAGATTCTTGTGGTGAGAAACCAAAGTGGGAAACTTTTTCGCTTGTTAGCACAAGGATCTAGAAGCCTTGGAATTTGCTTAATAACTGCCTCAAAATCTAAAAATGCATGGTAATTTTTTGCAAGCTTCATTCGGAATGAGCCATAAAACAATATCCAATAGCACAATCCTGTATTAATCAGCTGGTAGGATGTGAAAGCCTATCAAACGGCCGAAAAATTGCTGTTTTAGCATAGATAACTTAACCAAACATATCCATATCATACACTATCAAAAAGATCTCGGAGAGAGCTTTCCAACATAATAAAAATCATCTCAAAGCGAGCTCACGGATCAAAAGTTATGATAAGAAATGTGTTGTTGCGTGGAAACCGCACTACATGCGCCCTTCAAGCCCTTCATGTGCCCATTATGCACCACACACACAAAAAGAGGGCTTTTATTGTGAGCCATTGGTTGTTGACCATTATGCACCACACGCACAAAAAAAGGGCTTTTGTTGTGAGCCATCGGTTGTTGACCATTGAAAAAAAAAGACTAAAATCAATGGCTCAGAAATGGTGCACTCTAGATATACGCATTAGTACATCCATTTGAATACACCACGAAATCATAGGAAAACCTTAGTGAAAAGCGTACAAAAACACAAAGAAAACCCCCTGTTATTATGCTACATATTGCAGCTGACGAGTCCAAGAGGGCCGCACAGGCAAGGGTGAAGGGGGGGGGGTCACGTGCAGGGATGACTTTATCGTCATCCACACATACCCAAACTATAGAAAATTTGGCGATAAAAGAAGTTCTAAGAGTTTTTTTAAAGGCGATTAATAATATCAAAGTAATGAACGAATATTTTAAAACCATATTACCAAAAGATAGATTCACTTTGGCATTAGCTATCCATATGAGAGCATGTAAACTAAATAAAATATAAAGTTATTAACAAGAGGTCTAGATTATCAAAGTAGATGCATCGCACAGTAGAAGCCATTGTATACAAACAAAGCATGGCATGACAACATCCTTATGTTGCTACATTCTGAGAAATGGCAGCATACCTGTATATGAGAAATGCAACAAATTAAAGTCACTTTTTACACAATAAATCAATGCCGTGATGGTCAATTCAATTTGCATTACCTGCTACAAGCCTTCTCCATCTCTGTAGTTGTTTTTTGACACATACCTTATCCATTAGTGCAACTAGTGTAGGATACTCATTGAAGATCCGTTCAACTGGGTAATACAAGGAGATCCAGCACGTGCTTATATTCTTCAACATCTTATTACCTTTAGTTCAACCCGCAGACATCTCCTGCTGAGTCACATAAGTAAAATGGGTTACTTTTTACTTATTACAGTAGAAAATCAGCAACTTGCTGGAGACTCTTATAACAGAAATCTTTGAGCAATTCGAGTATTGTTAGAATCATTCAATAGACTCAAGAAACAAATCTTCGTAAGTAAAATTTAACAACTATTCATGTTTGAATCCAAACATATAAACCATTTATATTCCCTTGCATAACAGATGCTCGGTCTACTATCTCGCCCATAGAGAATCTTGGCTAACGCCGTTAACAAAGTAATCAAACATATCTTCCTTATTATCTCTTACCTTTGTTCATGTACATGTCAATAGAGCTAGACACCTCTCTTCTCATTCTCAACCATCCTGTGAGATACAAAATGCATGATTCGAACAAAGCATGTCATAGAGCAAAAAAATTGAATGAACGTTCTTGAAATAAAGAAGCATTGTGTGATTTAGCAAAGTAAACTAGAAAAGCTTGTTGCTAAATAATTATAGTGGCATATTTATCACATATATAGTTTGTACAAAATGTATAAAGAACATGGAGATATAAAAGTGCTTACAAAGAAATATATACCTGGCACAATCACATATCCTTTTCTTCATCAAACAAAGTTTCGAGTAGTGGATCTATATGATGATCTTAGAGTCGAGCAAAGTCGTGAGAAGTTCAGAGGTAAGATTCTGAAGTAATATATTCTGAAGATGTGCTCTGCGTAACAAATTGGGTTCTTCATAAGCATGTGCTTTTTAAGCAAAACGAACTTTGCCATGCAAAATTGGCCTGAATCTAACATAGATTGCATGGATTTGCTCCAGGTTCCCTAAATCGGCCTTTGGCATACAATTTCAACCTAATCTGACCTATATTTTCATTCTTGACAGTAAAAGATCGGTCTTTTTCAACAAAACGATCTTTGCCATGCAAAATCGGCCTGAATCTAACATAGATTGCATGGCTTTGCTTCAGATTCCCCAAATCGGCCTTTGACATGAAATTTCAACCTGATCTGACCTATATTTTCATTCTTGATAGCAAAAGATCGGTTCAGGCTCACCACATGACGAATTTAATGCCCAAAATACTAACCTAATCATGCGCACAGCAATCTAAAAGCTTTCCCTTACTCTTTCTCTGAGATGGCTTCAAAGCTTTAGGGCCTTCCTCTGCACCGTAAACAGAATGTATAAAGGTAAGGCAAAAAAAGAAATATTTGTTTTATCATGTATATAACCACGGCGAACAAAGTTAAATAGCAACCATGTTCGCCGTTTCTAAGGCGACCGTATCTCACTTTTGAGTTCGTAGCTCGGGCGAGCAGGAGCGGGAAAGCAAAAGCAATAAAATTTGGGCGATTTGTTAATTTTTATGGGCTTACGTGGCCTATTCAAACATCGTAGCCAATTTTGCCATTTTGTAGAAATTCGTATCTTTACGAAATTTCGTGCCTTAAAGTCGTCCGTGATTCACGTGGCTACGGGAAGGGGACACCAATTCTCAGGTGTTCTTCAGGGCTGCACGTCAGAAGAAACACGCGGCTTCAATGTTGTCTTTGGCATTGCCTGATGGCCAAATTCTGCATTCGCTTGTAGATATTACACAGGCTGCTTTTCAACATTTATCCCATTTCTTCTAAGAAAAGAGGCATCACTACACTAATGTTATGGAGGAGATTGTGTTCAATAAGGTGTCGTGCAAGGTGTCGACGGATAGGAGGCAGACATTACCGCTTCCACTCACTAAGCAGGATCTTGAGGAGGTTTGCCGCGCCTTGGCCCCTCATAAATGTCCTGGTCTAGATGGCATTCCTGTGGAGTTCTTCCAAGAATATTAGGAATGGGTAGGGGATTCAGTGCTGCAGACTTATCAAGATCTGCTTCAGGCAGAGTCGCTAGACTATAGACTCAACACTGGATGCATCTTGCTAATCCTGAAGGTGAAGGATCCTTCCACTATTTCTGATTGGCGTCCCATTATGCTTCTGTCGGCGGTATACAAGATAATTGCGAAGGCCCTGTCGCTTAGACTTCAAGTTGTCCTGAAGGAGGCCATTAGTCCCATGCAGTCTGGCTTCATCCCGAGTAGACACATTCTCAATAACGTAGTGGTGGCATTCAAGGGCATTCATTGGGTGCGCAGAACAGGTCAGCAGATAGTGTATTTAAAACTGGATTTTGCAAAAAGCCTATGATCGTGTTCGCTGAGACCTTCTAAAGAGGATGATGTTAGCCTTTGAGTGTGGTGAGAGCTTTACAACGGTGACTCTGAAACTCTTAACGTCCGCCAGAGCCAATGTCCTTTGTCATGACGAGTCGTCGCTGATCTTTAGTGCGGAACGTGGAGTTCACCAAGGTGCCTATTGGCGCCCTACCTATTCACCATTGTTGCAGAAGCCCTCTCGTAGTTGTTGAACTCGGCGGTGGAGGCGGGTGTCATAGAGGGGTTAAGGATGGCAGACGGGTCACAACAGATTGGAAGTCAATACAATGATGATTCCTTTCTTTTCTTACAGGCAGATGAAAGGATATTATTGAATACGAAGGACGAGCTTCTGGACACATTCTCTATTGCCTCAGGCTGCCTAATGAATTGGACGAAGTGTTCGGCATTGTGGCCATCAGCAGAGCCCATGCCCGCGGTGTTGTCTTCCTTGGCGAACGCAGCCACATGGCACATGCTCTAGGCTTTTGAGTATTCCTTTTGGCATTGACATTTCGGCGGCAGGTATGTGGGAGGATATTTTGGTAGGACTGCGTCGGCACCTTAATTGGTGGAAGGGTGGAAAACTCTCCATGGCCGACAGGATCACCGTAGCAAAGTTGGTTCTATGCTCAACGCATATTTATATGGCGTCTAGCGCTAGAGAGCAAGATCCGGGAAATTTCCTCTATGATCCGTAACTTTGTTGGGGAGGTAATGAGGAAGGGGCGGTGGTCAAAGTTGCGTAGTGGAAATGTGTGCGGCCCAAAGTTGCGGGAGGCCTAGGCATCTTAGACCTCTCTCTCCACAGCAAGGTCCTAATTTCCAAGTTCATTTTTGCAGTTCTCGAGAAAGAACTGGACTCGCCTGGCATGGTTTTGTTTCATCAGTCGCTCTCTCATTCGGTAGTTTTCCATAAGCCGACTATCCCTGCGCCAGTTAGAGTCATTGCCATGGTGGATCCCTCTCGGCCCAGGTGCCTCACCTTCGGTGTTGGCAGCGGCTGCTGATCCTCGGGTTCAGCGCAGGTGGACACAGCATGGGGTCTTGATAGTGGAGGATTCGTATTTTGACGGGCAACTGGAGCCCTGGCAGCTTTTTCGCCACAGGTTTGGCTTCAGGAACGAGATAGTGCTATCTGGGTGCGAGTGGCAAATGCTCTATCGCTGAACCCTCCCCAAGGGATGGGTCAAGTGTGGTGGTGCCATCCGAAGGTTGACCCCTCAAACTTCGTGAAGTCCTGTTATGAGCCGGCAATTCGGGGATGAGCTGCCCCTCCCCGCCCCCGGGGCCGGTTGGGGTCTCCAAGTAACCACGAGATGATTGGACCAAAATCTAGAGATGGATGTGGAATCCAATCTCGCCCCCAAGGCTCGGGTGTTGTTGTGGCAAATAGTGCACCGATCCTTGAGTGTGAACACGTGGGTTCACAGGATAAATCCATTGATCAGCGACTTGTGTCCAATGAGTGGTGGCTGTGCTGAGACCTTGGAACACTGTATGTTTTTGTGTACCGAGGTTCAGCTCGCATAGCAGTGGGCCCAGCAACTCTTTCACACCTCTCTCCGTAGTCAAGAGGTTCTTTTGGGGATGTATCCTAGCAGGTGGTCCCAGGTTGAGAGTCTGGCCTTCCATCTGTGCAAGGCCTGGCTATTGTGGCTCATATGGAAGCGGCGACGCATGAAGGTGTTCAAGAATGAAGAGATGCAACCTGGTGCATTGATCCCTCAGTTGAGGTACAAATTATACCTCTCCTACCTGGCATCCCCTCGAAAAGAGCAGTTCAAGGCGGCTATTTGGGAAAGGACCCTCCTTATTGTAGACAGTAACAATGTTCATTTCTTGAGTCATAGATAGGCTTACATGCGGTTCGGGCTCTCGCTCGAGCGGGGTCGCTCGGGCCGGTGTTTCCCTGTATCGCTCTTCTTGTACTTTACTCCTTATTATTAATTAATTTAATCCTTCAGAAAAAAAAACAACAGAGATTTAGAACAAAAGATAAGACTTCGACCATGACCAAGCAAGCAATTGGACACTCTACAACTACAACAAGAACTTCCAAAGACGTCCATCCTAAAGTCGACGAATGGAAAGCATAAGAGGGAGCACGGCTAGCAAGATGCACTAGGAAGGGTGGGGGGGGGGGAGGAGGAAAAGGGCGACACAAAGGAGGAGACGCTCCAAAATGGCTGATTGGGACTCAAAGGGAAGGCAGTGTATAAATACTCTAAGGGGGAGGACACCTCAACTAGCCTCAAGAAGCAGATTTATCTACTTATCTCAAAACGCGGATAAATCGTACTTCTAGAGCCTAGCTGCATACACACGGCAAACCAAGCTGAAACAAGAGGCAGAAAAAACAACAGCTCATACTGAACAGGCTGGGTTACTAGAACTCTGAAGCTAGACGATAGATAGCATGGGCATCCTTGCGGTCGAGACCTAGAGAGCAGGAGACCAAAAGCTGCTGATGAAGTGAGGGGTTGACATATCCATCCTTAGCGGTTTCAGAATGCCAATAGCCATGTGCCTTAGAAAGGCGATCTGGCACATCAAATGCGGCTGCTGTCACTGTGGTAGCGCCATCCTGTTGGCCAAAATGTGTATCAAAGGAGGACAGGACTTCACCAATGGTCATGAGGCAGTGGCTGAACCAGGAGCGCAGAGTAGAATACGAGATAGGCTTCTTCCCGACGGACACACCATGAGGGAAAACATGGACACCACGAAAAAGACCTCCTCCAAGGGCACCATCTAAGCAACTAAAATCCCCTAAGGTAATAAGGCGTTCAAGGAGATCCACAGGACAATAGAAGCCACCAAGACGTGCAATAGACACCCAAAAACCCACACCCTACTAGGCAGTTTTTGAAGGCTAGCATAGCATGGGAGGGAAGGATGAGGATTTCCTCCCAATGAAAGGCAAGCACTTCAAAGCTATGTAGAAATGCGACAAAGGACAAGACCAAGGCACAACACTTCATGACATCGGGCAAGGTTGCAGTGGGAGACGCAAACTTGTCCATGACTCGCCTAACTAGATGGGGCAATAATGGTTTCTTCTTTGCCGCATGCACGACTAATGAGCGCTTAGCAGAATCCTTGACAAGGTCCACAAGGGGGTGATCGGTAGGCTTCTGGAATCTGGCCAAGGAATGGTGAAAAGCAATAACGACAGTGGACGTTTGAAACACTACACAACAAGTGAAGGTGAGGTAGCCAAAAGACAGGTGAGAAATAGACAGACAGAACGAGGTTTTGCGAGGAGCGGGACAAGGTTCTTGGAAAGGCACCAAATCTTGAAATCCGATCAAGGACAGGCATATGACTTTAATGTATTAACAGAATGACATCCTGTTAGTGGCTGTTGTAAATCTTCCTTTAAGCATAGAAGTTCCGCATCCTATCATCAAGCAAACTCCAAACATCAGATGAGAAAACATCTAAAAGAAACAACAAACTCACTATTATAAGCCACCCAACAAAGCACAATCAAAGGACTTACAGGCTTGTGATTTGGAAGAGTTGAACGTGTCTTGGAGTGTAAGAAGTGGTCTCCTGAAGGAAAATATAAGCTGTCCACAAATGCGGGATGCTAATTGCCAAATTCATCGTGCAGGCTGACAGGCAGACTCCCAATGGAAGATGACTAAGGTAATGTCTGCGGCATATGCCAAAGCAAACTTGAAGGTCTTAAAAACTAAGGAAGGAGGGGGCAAGCAATAATTATTATAAAAATGCCACCTTTGAGCAAAGGCATCAGGAGGAGAGGATAGCCGAGGTGACAAATGCCAGCAATTAAAATTTGGCAGGCGGTGGTTCTCAGGATTAGCAAAGCAATCCCAATCATGGGGGCCCCAAGCAAAATCAATAATGCGAAAGGCTACATCCATCAAACTATAATCATCAAAGTCTTCAATCTTGGAGAGACAATCTGCCCATTGGTTCAAGGTACGGGGTATCCAGCCAGGTTTCAAAACAAGCTAGTGTCTCAAGCAAGTGAAAAAGCTTTACGCATAAAAGGTGCAAATCTGGAACACAAGAGCCACCCTTAGAAAGGATAAAGAAAGCATTCTAGTTATCTCTATATGCTACAACAGACTGCCCTTGAAAGGAAGCAGCATGATGGTTAGAAAATGGAGAAGGCAAGAGAGCTGATTCTCTTTTTGAAAAGTAAGATCTTCAATTTTTAAATATTGTAGAACTAATTGCAATCACGAGACTCTTCCAAAAGAATTACCTGGTAATGGAGTCAAATGGCACCACATCCACAGGTATCAGCACTTCTGTAGGGTAACAGTTGAAGCTCTTAACCAATGTCTTCACATGGTCATTGGAGCGCATTCTGTGCGTTAGATTTATCGGAGCTGGTTCACAATCAAATATGGAAACTTTCATAAACCAATTTACACCCATGGGATAAAACCATTTGAACTGCTCTAGTTTGAGAGCAGTTGCTCAACCATCTTCTTTTCTTCATCAGGATTGAACCTCAAATCATGAATGCTGCAGGGTGCATTTGGCCATGCCAGGGCATTGGAGAAAGACCGGGCATTGACAGAAGGAGGGGTTTGGGAACAAGATGGATGGCCGCTGTCATCAATTCACCGCTCATAGTTTGATCTTGAAAATGGATATTATTTTGTAGATGGCTTTTCAGAGAGATCAGGAGCCTTCATAACTAAGGGTTGGGTAGGGTTAACAACAGCGGATGGCTCAATCCTAGTAGCAGATTCTGCATCTGGGGTCCTTGCCGTTGACGGTTCTCCAAGGGCAGCTAAGGGTTTCACACTTTCTTTTTTGGCCGTTGTCCTTAGCCAATTGGTGTCCATCCTTAAGCGCATTTTTTCATCCTGCTTAGCCTTTAAAGCTATGCTTGGAGGCTTTTTATCGTTCGATAGTCCTTTTCTACATGTAGAAAAATCAAGAAGAATATCCCCGTTTCTTTTTATATCTGATAGGGCTAAAGACTTATAGGATGGCAGGATCTAGCCATAACCCTTTGCACTTATAGGAACATTCTTTCCTATGGCCAGCTTGTTCATCTTGCTAGTAGACATCATTGACGGGTCATAGTGAGTTGCTGAGTGTCCTCAACACTGCATATGAGAGCATCCTGCCCTTTTTTTTGTGGTACCTTCCCACATCGCAACAACAATGTCTATCTGCTCGATATCATCGGGTTTGTACCAGTGCGCAAAAATAAGCATAGGTCTTTTTGACGGTCTCCTTTGATATGCAGAATGATCTGTGCAATTTCTGCGCACCAGTTTCCTTTGACGGTGTGATGATCCGCATAGCCTTGACATTAGCCCTCCTAAAAAGATCCAAGCCTTAAAAGAAAATTTGCGGTTAAGTTAATGGAAGTACGAGAGATTATATCCAAAGAATCGCGACCGTGATTCTTTGGAGCACAACAAGGAAAAACTAGGAAAAAAAGAATCGCAAGAATACTAGAATATATCTCTACCACATTTTGACCACTGCTTGGAAGAATCGTGTCTGTGATCCTTGCAAAGACAGATGGTGCTAACATATACTAAGGCGATGCTAGGCAAAATTGCAGCCGCGATGTTGCTAAGCATTATGTTTAGTGTAATGCTTTATATATCTGACCACTGCTCACCAGGATCACGGCCACAATCCTAGCAAAGACAGCGCCTAGAACCTTCATCGCCTGCGATATATTTCTAGTTTTTCGAACTTCCTACGTATCAATAGCAAGAAATGTCGATTTGGTGATAGTCTGGCCTTGTTGGCAATTCTCCATTGCTGTCCTTAAGCTTGACTCTTGTCCAAAGAGCCCAGATCTTAGTTATGAATTTTTCCAATGTTTTATCCCTCAAAACTCAAGTAAAATTTCTTTCTTCATGCTATCCTCAATTCTTTTGGTCTGTTTATGGAAAGATGTTAGCAAATTAAGGACAATACAACGTTTACTGCTTGCATTTCTTGATGAACCGGATCTTTCTGCCAATTCATCAAGCTCCAATTTTTCTTCTCTTCTTCTTTTCCTCTGGCATCTTTTCTTCAACATTTCTTCTTCCTTGGTTCTTCTTCGTTTTCTCCTGTCTAAAATGCCGGTTTGTGGACAGATTACCTCATTGACATCCATATCCACAATGGATTGGAGCTTACAGCAAGGAGGGAGCCAAAGAACAGGACGTAGGCAAAGAACAGGAAGGGGCCAAAGAATTTCCCCCACAAATTGGGACTCCATTCTTAAATAACGGCAGTTGAGCAGTGCCATAATTATACTTTCATACCACAAAAGTGGCGGATGCAACGCCACATTTTGGGGAGACAGGGGGGACAGCCGAATTGGAACACCACAACGTGCTTTTACCCGTGTCTACTTTCCACCAGGCTTCACATGCATCCATGCACATTGTCTGACCGCCTATTCCGCCTGTGGTTCCACCAGTCATGCCTGCACCATCCCGACGAGCACTGTATGAATATGAATAGAATGTGACAAGTTACATGCTCAAGCTTCAGGAATCTCAGGTTCACCTTATGAATGGTATTAAAGACTATATGGATTCCATGGAAGCTTTGCAGCATGACCTTCAGGCTGCTCATCCTTAAGACCTAGGCTCTGGAGGAAAGCCTTCAAATTAAACATGTCGCTCTGTGAGAGACACGGGCTTCTCTCCTTAAGGAACAGGAGGCACGCGCTACTGTGAAAGAACATCAAGTACAACTCCAGGCCACCATAGAACAGCTTATAGCTCAGCTCAACGTCAAGGACAAGGCTCTTGCCAATACCCAAGCTCTCTATACGAGGTTGCAGAATGAATTTACCCATCAACAACATGTCACCATGCAAGGAAAAGTCCGTAATTCTGTTTTGGATAGTCAGTTAGCTATTGTTTAAATCCAGGTCACAGAAATTCAAGCACAGCTTAGTGAACTGCAAAAACAAGAGATTGTGGATGACGCTGAGATTGCTAGCCTTTAGCTATAAGTCTCTACTCAAGGTCCCACGCTTTCTCAGGCCACGCAGGCTCATCAATTGCAACCGGCAATCCAATCTGCAGATGAAGCCCATCAACAGCAAGAGACATACATAGCCTTAGCTCTCAATATTCCTGGTGATTTTCCCAAACCCAAGAGCTATTTGGACTATGTCACCTCTCAACGACATCTTTTTATGCTCAGATGCCAATGCTGCTATTGATGAGCTCTTCACCAGCAAAGATTTGCTCACTCTTTGACTGGATATCGAACACAAAGGTCTTCTTTGTGTCTTGCTTACTTTTTAGCTCATCCGTTGTGATGATAAGGATTTCTTCATTCTTCGCCTTGTCTAGTCAATGGCCTATGTCATGCATGATTTCTATCTGGCGGACACCAGAAACATATTCATTGATGGTCCACCCTATGCTTTTCATGGGGATATGCATGCAAGGTGTTTGTTACAGCAAGACAATAAATATCTCCAAGATCAATCCTGGGTTAATGCTCTTCAGGCAGAGTACATACCCAAACTTGCTGGCTATTTGCCCCTCCAGATTGCGGAAGCCTTGCAGGAGGTCCGCAAAAATATGTATGAGGAATTGGGAATAGGGTACCCTTAACTTTACTTACAGCACTTAGGCTCATTCAATAGTCTCTGTGCCTATCTTGAGAGCCAGACCATTCCTGTGGATTCGGCTCCTTTCCCTGTCAACACTCTCCTCTTATGTCCCGAATGGGAATGCTGGTGTCAGGCCCTAGATCAAAATTTACTTCAGGAATTCTGCACTCAAGCTCAGAAGCCCATGATACAGCCTGCTCCCCAACACGACACTCCTTATGCATCACTGGGAGCACATCCACGCCATCAGTCTCTCACTTCTGATTGGCGCTCATCCTTTTGGACCAAGGCTTTGGTTGATCATGCTGATTGGACCCCCACACATATCTCTATAGATCTTTATTGGGATCCACGCTTTGTGCGTCGGAATGTCTGGCAAGAAGGGGAAATCTTGGATTATAACAGGAATTGAATCTACATCCCAAATGAAAGAGGCTGGAAAACCACTGTCAATGCGGTGTAGGGACTCACTCAGTTTTTGGAGAGAGCTGCAACTTCCCCGGATCCATTTGTTCACAAGCAAGGGGGTTTCTATGCCGCTTTGAATTGTTTTCTCACCTGCTCTTTGGCTCGCAATCGTCCAGTTTACTATTGCAATCCCAATGCCAGTGCAGGCGCTTGTGGCCTCCAGACATGTCTGCTGATTGAATGCCAGTTTGTTCCAGCAGAGGCTCACCGTGCCTTTGAAGACATGGCGCATTCTGGCTTTCTGTGTCACTGTCTACTAGGTTAAATACTGCGGATGCCTTGAAAGACTGACAGGATCTCATTCAGAAGTATCATTACCTCACGAGAACGTGCCTGATTTTCTCTCCTCTGAGTATTCTTTGGTGAAAGGAAATGTTAGTTCTATGCCACCAGGCACCGGACTACTTCTGAGCACAACACAAGCCAGCACACAAGAGCTCAAAGGCAAGGGTCAAGGTCGACCAGGAGTGTCAGGTAGCAAATCCATGCCCACACGGAGATCCATGACCACGCAGAAACCCACGCCCCCGTCAAAGAAGAGGGCGAAGTGTGACAAGTGACCACCTCCGGGGAGTACGGCCTTAACTTAGCAGGATTCGCGGCACTAATGAGGTACTAAAAAGATTCCCTCAAATCAAGCATATAATCCAGGAGTTGGTAATTGAGATCATCAAGGCTCTGCCATATGTCTATTTTGGGCTTGATGCCGTTGTACTATATATATCAGTATTGTTAAACCTTAAGTTTTAGATGAGACTTAGTATCGTCTTGTTTCAGTTTTCTTGTCTCAGCATCTTGCGAGACTTCATGTACTCTTACTGATATTCAAGGATTCTTATCTTGGCATACAATTCCTTATATTTTGTTGTGTTCCTTTTGTTCTTATCTCTTTTGCAAAATCCCGCATGACACACTATACTAAGGATTTATCTATTTGATCCAAGGGTCCTCATAGAGGGCTATCTTGCAGACAATCCCGAACCCAAACCCTAAGCAAGCATGCATTGTTACGAGCATCGGATCAGGATTCTTGTGCAAGGGAGCATCCATGCGTTGCATGGATCACATGCATATTTGGAATGCTAATTCGTTTGGGGGTGTGCGACTTATTGCAAGATTCTTCATCAACCTCTTATTGGCACTTTCTCACCTCTCAGTAGTACCCTTGGTTCCCACCCTATCTCGCTTATTTTACGTATATTCATGTAAATATTGTTTTTAAATTATCATATGGCATGCTTATCATTTTGTTGATTTCCATAAGCCCAGTAACCTACAACTGCACACGAAAAATAGCATATGCAATTACGATGTAGGTTAAGAGAACCTCGTGCCGCATGGCTATCTTTGAAGGCCATCTCTAATATAATAAAACTCAACTTAGAAGGAAATAGGCACTACAAAGGGCATGAAGTTTAAGCAAGGAGCAACATCTACCATGGTTGCACAAAATACAAAGAGCAGGCTTGGCAATCAAGCGCGTCTTGTCTATTGCTTAATACATGTGAATAGCAATGGAAATCATGCAATTTAAATTTAGGTAACTCTAGCTTTTTAGAGCTTAATGTCTACAGCCCTCCATGACCCACTTAGAAATGGGAGTTTTCAGTAACATTTGAGATCTTTACATCTATGTCAAACTAACCCCTCTATTTTGAAGAGATTTGTGGCATGGCACGCTTGAACAACTCTTTCCATTTTGATGGTTTGTTTTTCTGTGATTGTGTTTCAGTGTTGGTGGAGTAGGTACAGTGCTGAGATGCAGCCTCAACCTCTTTTTCTCTCGTGGGGTACTTTTATGAGAGTAATTTTTAGTCGGCCTTGCATTTTGTCCAAGCTCCTTACAGACGGCTTATTACTAGGGCTTTTCCACACGAAAATCTGAAAGGACGGGGTTTTATTGGAATGTTGTAGTATCCTACAAGCTGCACCACAATTGTAATTTTTATAATATATATACAATACATGTATTATCAATCAAGTATTTCTACCAAAAACTCTTTGGGGTGGATTTCTTTTAATTCTAATAGTAATGAGGAAGATGTATTACTAGATCCCATATGCTACTTTAGCCTTCATAATTTTCCCAAGACAACAAATTATACATGCTAATTACTCCCCTATTGCTCATGCATATTTTCTATCTCATATATGGTTTGTTGCTTATTGGCCTATTTAGAAAAAAGAACTTTTATGTCTAAGGCATTTGTGACATTCTAGCATAATGTATGGTAAGAATCTATGTGTTATATATGGACACGTCATAATACATCTCGATCCATTTGATATGCACAAGAGTAAAAGTTAGTTAGCCAACATGTTGGAAGAACACTAGTATGAGGCAACCTAACTTAACTAGCTAGCCAAGTAACTACTGTCTTGCCATTGGAGCCGTAACATGGGCCCATATGGACCAACCACTTAAATCATAGCCTAGTAATGGGCCAAAACCCTAGGAAATGGTCTTTTAACTCCCAATTTGGCAAGCAATCACTATTGGCACCTCAGAGCTCGGATTTGAAGAATCATCTTCAATAGAAGAGCATGTGAGAACCAACTAACAACATTCGTGCAAGGGATTCACGAGTTTTGGCAAACCCAACTCGAGAAGAATGCAGATGCCATCAGGAGCAAGGAACAACTAAGGATCAAGCAGACCGAGTAGATTGCTCTTAGATCCTTACTAGAGCCTGAAAAACCACCCCGTAACTCGAGCCTAATAAATCACTAAATGTAGAAGTATGACTAGTGTAGATTAGGAGTTGAATTATGGTTCAAATGAATGAGCAAATGAGAACTTCGTGTCCTTCTCGAACACTTGACGATCACAAATAACTCGAGTTAGACGGAGGGCCCTTTTTTGGCAATGGTCCACTGTTGAAGAGGGGGCATTTCCCAACATTTTTACGACTAGGGCATTGTATAGATGTAGGGAACATCACTATATTGATACCTTAGTAAGTAGATGCTTCTTCTCAAGACATTATTATAATCATTGTTCTCCTACTTTGAGGCACAGGTCTAACCTGGAATATGTTGTGCACATCTATAGTAGCAATGAATGAGGGATTGTATGTTTGCCTTGGATTGGCGTTATACAGTTTATACAAGTTGTTTATACAGTTACCATTTTTTAGGCTTCATTAAATCCAATATGAATCTTAATGCCTAATCTGCAGTGAGATCTCGGGGTAGAATATCCGCTATAAAATAGTGCTGAGAATTAGAAAATAGTATGATCAAAATCACAATTATCTTCACACTCTAAAGAGATATTGTAAGAATAACCAAATATAAGGTTTTAAACTTTTTTGGCATCCAAATATCTTATTCACAAAACCTTCAAATTTGTGTAACAACAAAACACAAAAAGGGAGAATTTATCATGATAATAATTTTTCATACTCCTCTGCTTATACCTGTCGACAATTATGTAGAGGATCTACTGTAGTCAATTATATGCTAGTGAATGAGCAGAGTCTCTATCCTCTCACACATACGTAGATAGAGATCAACGGTGAATTCAGACCATCAATCTCTCTTCTTCATACTCGATTGGCGACTCATGCAGCCAGATGCGACATGCATATCATCTGCATTTCCATTGGGTTACAATAGGATAGATGGTTATGCATAACTTCTAGAAGAGGAGCTCTTGGAAATCTTATAGATCCCTGCTTTGAAACAACAAAATGATTGGCTTGTCACAATGCCTTTTTTGTGGCTGTAAGATGTCTTGCATCATGAACACACAGGGTGGCATCAACTAGTTCTGAGATACATTCCTTCTTTAGGAATGAATGGTGCAATGATCAATACAAACCTCTTAAGTGACAAATTTGGCTTATATTAGATCCATATCTTCATCCACAAGCTATCAGCTTATATAAGATTCTTCTAAAAGGGAAGAAGGCACAATACGTGGCACAATATCAAAGAATTCATTTTTCCTTCGTGATAAGAATCTTAAGGAATTTTGAAGGATGGTTTTATATAAGATGATTCCAATTGAAATGGGTTGGATCTCAATTAGCCCTACACAAGGGATATCCTTCTGACTCCTTTTCCAATTACTGCACCATTGTAGTTAGCCCTTTGCTTGCCAGAGTTTTTTTGATGGGTGTGCAGAAGAAATTGACAGTTCAGAAAAGAGACAGATGGACTCTGAGTTATAGCCCAAGTAGCTTTTAGACCCCAACAGTTCCATGTTGCCCATATATTTATGCTATATGTATTACTAGATGGCAGCTGCAATAATTGACAACAACTCTAATGTTGCTTTAGGTTTTACAAAAGGTTTTAATACAATATCTAGATAAGAGCTGTAGAGGAGATTGTCCACAATTGTGAGGGTATGCTATAGGATGTATGGAAAAGTATTTGCTTGAATGCCATTGTTAAACCAGCTCATAAACAATGTGGGAGTATGTCAGAAGAGTCCACTCTTATTTATCTTGTTTGATTTATGTATGGCAAGCTTAAAAATTGGGTGGCCCAAGTAGGTGGATGCCCCATCCCCACATCATCAGACATTATATACAGCATATACCATCTTCCTATCAATCAGTACACAACATATCTTGCGTTGAGTAGATTCTATCAAAGCACTTATACATGACTCAACCAAGCTAAAACCAAAGTTTTAGTCATTTTCTCCTTGTGGTCCATTACTACCCCCTTTCACATATCAGGAGCAATTGCTATAGAATTCACATTTAGGATACTTGTATGTGTCAATAACAAGATTGAATGGTCTGTATCTCGAGGCAAAGCTTTATTATTGGTCACATCAAGCATACTATCTACGTATTGATTGAGCTGGTCCTTTTATATAGCATGAAGGTATGTGTTCTTGTTATAATAACTACCACATGTGATAATTTGGAGTGTGTTAGAATGTCTTCTTGGCTTGTTTACTATGGACTAAATACATAGTTCTATATCCAAACCTCTTATAAGAAAGATAATCATCCTTTGCAGCGTAGTGCAATGGAACACAAAATTGCAAAAAAGTGGCATATACGCTTTCCATGGACCAGCAACAATTACTGGCTAGCTATCAGAATAGACTATTCCAAAACAACTGTCTCAAGTAAGGTGACAATACATGGATGGATGCTTCTTAGACAAGCTTTTAGATGTTAGTAGCTTGGTAGGGGTCAAGGCAACCAGATGGGTGGCACCTACAGGTTCCACAACCCACTTTGTGTCGTACATGGTGATGGCTTTGGGATAGGTTGCTCCACCCTAAAGTCTCTGTACTATGGTGGCAGGTTATCCACAGGTGCCTGCGTGTTAATGCCTTCCGACATCGCTATGATCCTCTCATATCTGCAATATGCCCGCTCTGCCTTTCAGACATTGAGACTCTTGAGCGCTGTCTCTTTATTTGTCCAGAGGTTCAACCAACGTGGTCCTGGCTACAAGGTTTGTTTAATAGTACATTGGACTGCCAATGCATCCTCTTGGCGTCCTATCCCAACCCATGGCCTCCAGCTAAACAGAGGGCATTCCATCTTGGTTCCGGTTGGCTCCTGTAGTCGATATGGGAGTGTCACAGACACCACATCTTTCAGGGCATTTATTCATCTGCACATGGTCTTATTACAATGGCCCAGAAAAAGATACTGATGGCCTACATGTGTTCCTACATGTGTTCCATTCCACGCTTCCACAACTTCTCAGAGCACCATCTGTGCATGACTTGGCATTATATATACTTGAGGTTCTAGATAAACGTCAGCAATTACTGACCCCTCAGTAGTCATTATCTCCGCTTGTCTAGTATCATCATTACTGCAAAGGTTTTTCCCTTGAAAACCTTTCGAGGCAGGGGTTTTTTAATCCTAGTAGTAATGATTGTACTAGCCCATTGTATGGGTCCCATGACCTATTGGTCTCTGTGGACGTTAAAAAACTATTCTATTCTATTCCCTTAAATAAAAAATGATGGAACGCATCTGGATTCAGTATCTTCAAATTGATTTTTATCGTTAGTCTCTTATTCTGGAGTAAGTACATTGTGTTCCAGGCTCGTGCTCCTGTGGCATCTTTTTGTGCTTACACAGTTAGATGAGACATGTAAATTTCGTACTTTTTATTTGATTAATAAACTTTTGGCTTTCGTCCTTCAAAAAAAAAAAAAGTTGCTATTTTAACATGTGGACTATATGCATATTGGGATAGGTTTCGTACATATGAAATCCAAATTCCTGACATATAAAGTTAACAAAATATGTATTTCTAATGTAAAAAATGTATTTTTCATATTTTTGAAAAAAAAATCGCGTACGCAAAACCTTCTAAACCCTGTAGGAAAAGTTTTTCAAGTATGCAAATAATGGAAACTGCATATACAAACTCTAAAGAAAATGCGTATGCGAAATACACTATTCCCGGTACGCGAAACATCTTTCGGATACCCGAAATAGTGTATTTCACGTAAGCGAAATTAAAAGAAATTATATATAATAAATAAAATAATCGAGAATTCCAACCAAGAAATTCTTTTATCATTCTATTCATACAGGCTGCATTAGGCAAACAATTCAAAAAAGCAGATTGCAGATGTAAGCTATCATATTCGAATCTTAACAACACCAGCAATATATTTTACATTTAATAATTCACATAGTGTGCTATAGAAACTAAGGCCGATATTAATGCCACTAGAACAAAGAGTGACACTAACAATTAACCATTTCCCATGTTGAAACAACTTGGCTTGCCCTTTCTTTCTTGCCTTAGAAGATTGGCATCATCTACAACAGTATGTAGCCTTTCTCTTGGCATCGTCTACAACAGTATGTAGCCTTTCTCATAGCCAAGGATTATCTCACCCAGTAAAGGCATCGGAAGAGAACTGTGACATGACTCTAAACCTAGAGGACGAAATAGACCACTAAGCAAAGTCACCCATACATAGTGGATAATCACACCCCTTATGCCACCTTGAGGTGTTTTAATGGCCTCATCACAATCAATATATTCTGCCACATCGTGATGACCATCAATAGACATCAAATTATCATGCCACTGAATAGTACGAGGTAGGATTGTCCCATGAGATGATATAGCAGACTTCTTCCTAGCTGGCTTATTTCAATTGACCTGTTGCCATGACTCTTTAGAGCGTTACCATCAGCCATAATAACCTTCGAAGCATGAGAAGAAGAGGCATCAATGTGGAGAGTAGATTGAACAATAGGTGCAGTTGATGGTGCTAAGGACGACACCATCGGAAGTAGAGGTAGAGCACCTTCCATAGACGAGGAATGTAAAAACAACCGGCAAAGGTTGATCATGAACAGATGAAAAAACAACAATGGGAGCTTGAACCTAAGAAGAAGGGGAAGGTTGAGCAGATGCCTGAGACGCAGAAGCGCCTCAACGAAAGATAGCAAATGCCTCCTTATCAAGAAACACGCGGGCCAATTCTGGACCATTCAAAAGCTTAAGATCCAACTTCTGATATCAATGTCCACTCTTCACAACATACAATCTGTTAAAGGCATCCACTGGCATGGAAACAGAAATCCTCGGACTATTCATGATAGAGTGAGATATGAACCCAAGTCTAGTTGCAATTGCTACTAAAAACTTATGAGCCATTAGATCAGGAGGAAGATTAGGTATCGAGAACTAGCAAGGCATCTTTAGTGCACGAACTATATCTAGTGTAAAACCAGGAGAGTAATACTGATAATATTATGATGGGAATATTGTGCGGACAATTACGGCGGACCATTGGGCGGCTAGGTTGAGCGGCAACAAAACTTCTGATCGTTTTTTGTATCTCCCCTTATGGGGAAACGGCGAACTGCAGGCAGTCCGAGCAAGGACGAATCATCCCAGGATGATTTTGACCTGTTACACAGCGAATTGAAGGTACTGAAACATGAAATTGGTGAAGTCCGAAACCTGCTGGTAAAGCTAATGGAGCAGAACACAGAACTCCATGAAAAGAATCGGGAGTTGCAAGGAAAGAATCAGGAACTTGAACTCACAAAGGCACAACATGAAATTGAGATTGATCACCTTAAAACTGAATTGACAGATCTCAGAAATTCAGCCACTACACAACCTCAAGATTTTGTGGCTCGGATAGAATCCAAAGTATCAGACTTATTTCAACAAGGTCAGGATAGAGTTCTTGAATTAGAGAACAGACAGCAAAGAGCAAGCAACATCAAAGTATCAGGCATCGAAGAAAATGAAAGTGAAAATTTGCCTGACATTGTAGATGATCTCTTTAGAAGCAAAATGTTCCTCCATGAGCCTGGAATCAGATCATGCTCCAGGGTTGGTAGAAAAACTGAGGGACGCCACAGGCCTATCATTGTCAAATTCCTCAGTGCTGAGTTACGCAATCGCGCAATGCAGCACAAAGGCCATCTAAAAGGACAACATATATGGTTAAACGAGGATCTGACTCCACAACAGCAGAAGGATAGAAGAGCACTGTTAGAGGAAGTTCAGAAACATAAGGCTGCTGGTAAATCTACATACATCCTTGGAGATAAAGTTATTGTGAGAGAAAACAAAGCGTAGGAAACCCGGACCCTCAGAATCCTGGTATGGAATATCCACGGTGCCAACGAATCAAAATTTCTTTCCAGCATGGATCTATTCCAAAAACATGACGTTTTGGTTCTTCTGGAAACTTGGGAATCTGAAACCAGACCACTAGCGGACATCCATGGATTCACCAGACTTGCTGCATTGTACAACCAAAAAGGCACTTGTCGTAGAGGCTGGGGAGGATTAGCTTGCTACATTCGCTCTTCTTGCTTGGGCTCAGCAACAATTGTTCATGCCTGTCCCTTCAACCAGTATCTATGGCTGCAAGTAAGTGGGCAGACACCTCTTTATATTGCTTGTGTGTATTTTGCTCCTTTACAACCTGAACCGTCTACAGTTTATGAGCATCCAGCATTAGATCCACACGATCCTCTTATGCATCTTGGCAAAGATATTATAAGATATCAGGCCAAAGGTTCAGTGTATGTGGTAGGAGATTTTAATGCAAGGCTTGGGCTGAAACAAGCTCCCATATTCCGAGATGATGGAAATGATATGTGGCTGCAGGAATATACAGAACTTGAGCATCCTTGGAGGCGGATATCCAGTGACTATGCTACTAATGCCATGGGAAACCATGTGCTGCAGTTATGTGGAGCTTTAGAATGGATTATTTTCAATGGCATCCAAGCATTCCCCGATTCATATAAATTCACTTGTTTCCAGCCAAATGGCAGCTCCGTTATTGATCTCTTGCTTGGCCATCCATCATGCAAAATGCTTCATGATTTCCATATCCTTGACAGACAATTGATTTCAGATCATGCGCCTCTCAGCTTATCATTTGCAGCCAATAAATCTGACACTTTCAAGCCAATTGTGAGACCTCCGCGCATAAAAATTGATTATCAAAAGGCAGACAAATACGCCGATACACTAGCAAGCAGATTAGAACAAATAGAATGGCCGTCTGATGCAAGTGCATACAGTAATACTCTGATTGAAACCATTCTACTTGTGGCAAAGGAAATCTTTGGGACTACCAAACCCAGAAATGGCAGTCATAATCAGAAATGGTTTGATAAAGATTGTCTACTTGCCAAGCAAGCTCTGAATAGGGCCGCTGACAAACAGCAGGCCAGCAAGTCCTACAAGAAGCTTCTGAGACGGAAGAAACATGAATGGCAGCGCACATATGAAAATGAACTGGCAAAACGTGTGTTAGTAGAACCAAAAGCATTTTGGAATATAACCAAGAAGCCCCTTGCAGACTATGATTTTACAGCAGAAGAGATGGTTTCGTGGTTGCATGAGCTGTATATGATTCCTGCCCAGCGAAAAATGATTCAAGCGCATCCTATAAGTGGTGAAATCTTCACCTCTGAAGATGTAGATGATGCATTGTCACGCTTGAAAAATGGCAAATCCTCTGACAATCTTGGTATGGTATCTGAATTATGCAAGTGGGGAGGTGGCCTACTCTTTGAGAAACTTGCTAATATTTTCAACTTGGTGCTCATAAATGGTAGTCTTCCAGATGCTTGGTATGTGAGTCGGGCTGTCCCAATATTTAAATGTGGTGATAAGCATGAGGTACACAATTACAGGACAATTTTAGTTGGGAATACCATGGCAAAGATCTTTGCCTCTCTAATTGAACGGAAATTGGTGGATTGGGCTACAAAAGCAAATGCTAGAGCAGCATGTCAAGCTGGTTTTCGAGCTGGATATTCTACCCTGGACCATTTAATAACACTCCGAGTACTTACAGAGAATGCAAAGGGCTGTGGCAACCAATTATTCTTGGCATTCATGGATCTCACTAAGGCTTTTGACAGAGTTGATCGGGGGAAACTCCAAGACAGAATGGATGCACTTGGAGTTCCTTTTGCTCTCAAGGAGGCAGTAGCATGCTTATACAAAAAAGTCCTGGTAGGGCTTTCTTTTCCTCTCAAATCAGACAAGCTGATAGAAAGCACCATTGGAGTTAAGCAAGGCTGCCCCTGTTCACCAATGCTTTTTGGGCTTTTCATTGTTAAATAGAATCTTATTTGACAAAGAAACAATGGAGTTGGTGCCGAGCTATGCGGCTATGTCGTGAAACTATTGCTCTTTTATGGATGATATTGTGCTGATTTCTAAAACCCAACGGGCTTGCAAATCACACTTAGATACCTTCTACAACTTCTGTGTACAAAAAGGTATGTCAGTTAACCATTCTAAGTCTAAAATTCTGATTTTTGGCACGCGCTCTCATGCCCAATTTTCAATTGGAGATATTCCATTAGAAACTGTTAATCAGTACAAATACCTGGGGATAGAAATGACATCCAATTACAAGTGGACTATTGCAAAGCATCAAAGAGAGCGTGGGTGGATTAAGGGCACTATTTGCTCTTTTCCAGATCAGGTAAATAACCTTGAGAGTTGGCATTTGGCAAAAAGCCGCTTTTTGGTGTATTAGTCAAACCGGTAATGTTGTATGGGTGTCGGGGCCCGGGCACTGGATTAGCAAAATCAGGTTGGGAACAAACTAGAAAGAGTACAAAAAAGATTCTTGGTTGAAGAATTGGGTGGCAAAGCTCAAACACCCTACATCATGCTTTTGGCGGAAACAGGAACAGTTCCAATTGAGATTGATGCACTCTGCCAAACGCTTCACTACCTGAATAGAATCTCAAATCTAGACCCAGATCGTCTTCCTGCCTTGGCACTAACACATTCTCAAGGGAAGCTAAATGGATGGTATGCCGCAGTAATTAAGTGGGCGCATAAATGGGGTATATCACCTGGCAGTTGGCCTCATAAATGGGATGAATTGCAAACTTTTGTATCAGCTAAAGCAGTTGCCAAACTTTGGGAAGATTGTGAAAATAGTGTGAAAGCGACCTTCTATAAAAAAGAAATAAATAGTCTTGATACCTATGGCGAGCAACCATATCTTGGGCAAGATACTAGACCAGACCTGAGAAGAATCATTTCCAGAACGCGGCTCTCCTCTCACCACCTCGCCATAGAGACTGGGAGATGGCAAAATCTAGCTCGTGAAGATCGGCTATGCCCCTGTTGCTTGGCAGAACCTCAGGTTGAAGATGAGACCCACGCCTTGCTCTTCTGCCCATCCTATGAGCATATTCGGGAGGCTTTCGATGTCAATGCTGGTAATCTCAAAGAATTATTCAGGACACAGCCGTCCAAACTAGGGATGTACCTAAAGTCTATTTTTAGGGAGAGACTGGATGTCATACATCTATATGAGCATATGTCACTACTCGAAAACTCTGGGATGTTCATGTTCTGATTTTTCACAGAGTTCTTTATTCATTTTTTTGCCCAAAAAAAACCATTGTACTGTTTTGCCATATGGACCTGAGGGTCCCTCAAATGGCGTGATAATAAATTGATTGATTGATTGATTGATTATAAATTCCTCACCAAGTCGATCAATCCCTTTAGAAACCAAAGAGTCCACCACATCACTACTCTCAAACATAATTAGAATAAAGTTTTTCGCCAACAACTTGATGGATTGAAAGGGAGGAAGTTGAAGTTGTCCCAAAAGACGAGACAACCAAACCCGAAATTGTGAGAAATCTAAGTAGCCACCAGTAAAGTAACCAAGGACTGCACAAGAGGACAACTCTGA
Source organism: Isoetes taiwanensis (assembly GCA_021234155.1). NCBI lineage: Eukaryota > Viridiplantae > Streptophyta > Lycopodiopsida > Isoetales > Isoetaceae > Isoetes > Isoetes taiwanensis. Next base: position 48,956,101 of record JAJEKV010000001.1, on the reverse strand, counting down.
CGTCATATTCCCATTAACCTCAGGAACTCGGCTTGGACCTTCCGTAGAAATAACTTTACGGATATGAAAATGGGAGATGCGCATTAGTCAATCGGAAAAGGTGGTTATGTAGAAGCAACTTTATATACTAGGTAATTTTTGTTGGGAGGGGCTTTACGCCTGTAAAAATTCTCAGCAGCATTGCCAGACTTGGCATTGCTCGTGGCTTCGCCACTCATGCTGCCTCGTCTAGCCCATCACGAGTGGTGAAGCCATGAGCGATGAACGAGTAAAGCCCCTCCCGACGAAAATTCCCAACTGTAATACCATGTTTTGGTTCAAATTGCGTCGCCTATCTACTATCTTACTTAGTAATAATAATAATAATTAGTTAAATGGGCGTAGTTTGAGCCAAACATGATGCATTATGGATATGAAAATTTTGTGTGTGGCCAATCATGAGACGAGCATGAATTAGTTGGAAAAGGTGACGAATGAGGAAAATGGAGAGAGTTGAGGGTTTGCACATAGTCTAAAAAGGGAAAGAAGCACCCATATGGAAAGCCTGTCCATGGGCACCACATAATGAGGTGCACAAATATGGGCCAGCCACTAGCCACCATCACTCCGACTTTTTGCAGCTTCAAAAGCCCGATTTTTCACACCTCCATTGGGCTGGTAGTTTCCTTGATTCAACTGGATCTTTTGAAATAAATTTTGGACCTTAGATTTCAGATGCTAAATTCAAGCTTTGCAGAAGCGTTAGATGTCAATTCTTGGAAAAAGGGCTGATACCCAGAGGCCTCTATCAGCCGCTATTTTTGGTACTGTCATGATTTGTTATTGACTTGTCCATGATGCACAATTTGCATGCAACCCTTATGTTTTCTGCAATATGCTCAATATAGTTAGATACGGCCCTGAGATTTTACCCAATTCCCACTAAATTCTTAATAGCTAGATACAACCTTCACCAAATTTCCATTTTCAATAATGCCATGATTTGATAATACGTTGGTAAATTGCAATTAAAGACTAGAATCAAATAATTATCAAGACCATAATATATCTTCAATGTCATCCAATTGACTGCAACAGTAATTGAAGGCAAATCTGGATTGAGGCAATCGTAATGCTCAATCAGTGGCACAGAAGACATCTTAGCACGAAATGTAAGCTGTAAGAATTTTCACTGTTACAATATACACTGCCACACAAGTCATATCCATTAAAAAGATGAACATATTCGTACACTGAGTTGAATCACATATTCATACACTCTCCATTACAACTGGCCAAAATTTATGACCAATCAACCTCAAATTCCTCACCAAAAACAGAAAGTGATTTATCCCATACTTTCTACCGCGCATGCGATTGTGAAGGCGGGTACAAGTGACGAACACCTCAGGAAGAGGTTAATTCACATGGAAAATTCTCATTTTCCAAAATATTGGTAGTCACACAGGCAGATGTACCAAGTAGATTTATTTCTCAGTGGGCCGTTAATAATGCTGCAGTTGAATTACAGGTTAATGTCCTTCAATCAACTGACATGGCTAGGCATCCCTTACCTAGTCCGTACCTTTTACAATAGCCTATGCACATCAATTAAGATATATTGACTGCAAAACATCCTGTGAAGTATGAACCCATTGCTTTATTATACAAACAAGCGCACTTTGCGACTAGCTAATATTACATGGGTGTAGGTAAAATTTTGTGGGTTCATCTGCCATCATTCTGCTCATTCCCCCGAAAATTATTCTTCTTCACTCTCAGTATCAAAACTTGCATTCCATTTTTTGCTGAAGATTAACGTTCTTCCACCTCAACGATTCTTCCAGATATATCTATCAAAAGCACATATGTCCCAGGACACAATCAAGCATGCCTTGTGAACAAAACTGACAAAGAAATGGGTAAGCGAAAATGCAGTTTTAGATATAAAGATCTCGAGAATCACCTTCCATAAAGGCGGGGCAGCTCACTTAAGTTCCTCCAGTCCTTCCACTTGCCGCTGAAAACCTGAGAGAAAGGCCTCCTTAAGGTCACCTGGGAAGAAGACACTGTATCCACCCAGCCATCTTCCAAGTCATTAGACTCTACTTGCTCATCCTTCTCTTTCTGTGACATTTCATAGTTATGTCCTTTATTGGTAGCAGTACTTACGGCTGGAGGTGAGAGGGGCTCTTTAAATAATGCTGAGTATGTTCTTGAACCATGGTGGAGGCCTAATTTCTTCTCGCCGTCAGAGTAACCAGTGCGTGATAGATGCTGACTTCTCTTTTCTCGTGGTACAAATTGAATGACTAATTTAAAAGCAAAAGGTGTAAGGACAAGGCTAAGGGCACTTGTGCCCATTAAAAGAAGGTATAGTTTCCTTGACACAAGGCCCAAACCCTGGGCTCGGCTGAGAAGGACAAATGAGAACTCTCCAATCTGCGCAAGGGCAATACCAACACTGATAGCTGTTGAAGCTGAATATCCAAATACTCGTACCTTCAAAAATAATATCAGATGCCTTAGCATATGTGACTTGAAGGGAACAAACCACCAAACATGGAGGAAGGAGGGAGGAAGAATGAAAAAACGATGAAAGAAAGTTCCAAAGTAGTACCACTGTTGCAATAAGGCACGTTTTGCCAAAAAACATAACTCCTAGGGATGCAAGAAGAATATCTTTGTGCTGCCATAGAAATACAGGGTGCATGACCATCCCAATGGATGCTAAAAAAAGTGCAGCAAAGACATTCCGAATAGGTTCCAGCTGGTGTAATGTCTTCTCAGAATATGTGCCACCTGCATAGAAGCATGACATAAGAAACGTAATTATGTGGGAAATCTGGAAGAAGATATGCCAATTGTCAATATAAGAAAAGGAGTAAATAAATGAAAACATTTAGAAAGGCCCTGCAATCTGGATCTGCCTCATTTTTTGTTGCCTTCATGAACATCATAAGAACAGGTATTGGGGCAGCGGAAACAGTAATCATGTCCATCGTTGCTAGGTTGAAATACACAAATTGCCTTTACAGTCTAAAGAACTGATATAGGTCATCAATATCCTCCTGGCATAGACTCTGACTGTGCCTCTAGACTAGGGGATTAAACACGACATCAGCTCGGGAGATAGTATCAGGCCTTTATCTGTGGTCTTTATCTTAGCATGCACAGGCAAGTACTTATGTGTTTGGCACCAACAAGAAGGTTATTATGTTTTTCATGCCATTATAGATTCGGCACAAAACAAATACAGATGCGCACCCCTTCTTCCTATGCCAACTAATCCTAATTTTACTAATAGCTCTCTCTAACAAAGATAAAATAAGCAACAAAAATAGATTTATGTTAACAACTATACACGATGTGCAATGGGACAATTTAGAGTCTAGTCTCAGCTTAAAATTGAGATGGCCTGAGCAATCTGATCTGAAAGTAACTGCCATCAAGGATTTGTAAACTTATAGTTTAGTCTATGATGGACAAAGAGATATAGTCTATGATGGACAAAGTTAAATTTGAAAAAAATGGATCCCAAAAACACTTTTGCTTTATATCTCCATGTTTTAAGACAACAAGATCTTATACAACCTCTTCCAAGATCTTACCCCACTACTCTAACTAATCGAGTTTAACAATCAGAAAGATACCATTATAGACGAACAAATTAACCACTGAAAGAAACCTTTTCTATTTTTCACAGAAAAAATTGAATACAAAATAAGAGGTGAGATGTATATAAAAAACGGTAAACTAAAGTTGCCAATTTCTAAGAGATTAAAATCCACAGCCCTTCAGAATGATTATAACAATGTCCCCTATGACTGTCCCAAGATCTCCAGGCTTAATTAGAAGTGCTATACCAGTAAAATAGACGTTTAACTTCAAATCCAAAATTACTCTATTTTGATTATAAATGGATTTTTCACAGGCAATATCTATTGTTCATTCCCTCATAGATATAGATATTTCTTCCAGTTTCAGAAAAGGAACATCATCCAAGTTCTATAATCTGCCATTTGTTTACGAGTTTTCTCCTATGTCTTTTCAAATAAGACAATCCTCTATCCTTACCTTTCTACTAATCATCTTCACCCTACTTGTTACCATGATAATTTAGACAGCTGAAATATGTACTTCTCATTCAACCATAGATGCATAGAGACAAAGCTTGGTCATCAAACTATGTAATATATCAAAACAAAAGGCTCCTGCATCATTTCTCTCGTAATGACTTTTAACATCTAGGCCACTAGATTGTTCACCGAGACAACTATTGCCATGCCAGGCTATTCTTTGCTGTATTAACTTTCTGAATCAATTACTGTAGCCTTCTTTTCCTACCTTCTATGCCTGCGCTAGTTAGTGGGCCTGCCTTAAGGATCATATCAGCTCTGCTGTAGAAATTGGGCTACTGAACTGTAGGTTTTGATGGAAGAGTTGTAATGCTTTAGAAAATTACGTCAAAGTATAGGCTGATGCATCATGGAAACATAAACAATTGTCTAATTGTTCTGCAATTGCCTTGCATCAATAAAAAGAGTGAGAAAACTACTGGCTTAAAAACTAGAGTACCTGATAACATTAAGCCAGCAACAAAGGAGCCCACTTCAAGACCAAGTCCAATACTTTGACTAAGCAAAGCGATAGAAAGACAGATACCGACGATACCTAGCTGGTATAATTCTGAACTTTGCTTTGATAGCTTAGAAAGTGCACCAAAAAAACGTGGAATGCAAACTTTCGAAATTACCCATGCTGCTGCACAAAATAATAAAAGCAGCATACATTCCTTGGCTAGGGCAAATACTATGGTCCCGGAGCTTGACCCTTTTGAAGCTAATGCCGGCATAACTGCCAAAAGAAGTCCAAGGGCACAGTCTTGTAGGATAAGTGTGCCAAGCATTATCTGCCCACCAAATCACTATATTCAGTAACCTAAACATCTCCAACATGTCTTTCATAACCTAAACATTTCCATCATGTCTTTCATAGTTAAACTCACTTGTCCATTTTCTGTTCCAGCCATGTTTGCGTCCATCATGCATTTAACCACAACTGCTGTAGATGACATTGACAAAAATGCTCCTGCAATTTTTCACATAATGCAGCTGTCAATCTAACTGCCAACCTAGAAAGCTTCTGTTATTGCCTTAGTGTGTAGTCTAGAACAAATTTTAAGAGATTGAAATTCGAGCAAGAACCTACCTATAAAAAGGCCTTGAGGAACATGAGACGCAACAAGGCCTCCTATCATCATTGCCATTAGGATTTGCACACAACCTCCACCAAGGGCAACAGCTTGGACACCTTGCATCTTCGTAATACTGAACTCTACCCCCAATGCGAATAAGAGAAAAACGACACCAAATTGGGCAAATGTCTCCACCTAAAGCATGGTATGCATGAATTAGAAAAGGAAAGAAAGATTGGCCTTATCAACAGAATCTAAATTGAAATCACTTATTACCTGCACGAGTTCATGGACAAGGCGGAACCCTCCAGGACCCACAAACATACCAGCAGCAAGGTAACCAAGTATGACTGGTTGTCCAAGGATTCCACAAACACCACCACCAATGGCAGATGCGACAATAACAACTACAATGTCATATATAAGTTTCATGTCCTCCTGAAGTCGCATTTGAGAACCTTTTCTTGGATTGCTAAGCACATATTCATTATCTTCACGGTCTATTAATCGTGCAACATCATCAGGTTCTATCCTCCAGCGATTCTGCTCTTGAGTCTTCTCCTTTGTTATGTTTTTCATGTCTCCTTCCTTCACATTTGCAGTTATAGTTGAGCTCTTGTCTTCTTTTATGATACTAATGGGTAATATAGGTGGCTGATACATTTGTTCATAATTTTCATGATGGGCTGATATGTCATCATGTGTAACTTCTTGTTTTGCACTAATCTTCTGATCTTCCTGATCAGAATTCTCTTCTGCCTGCACTTTGTTCTCCACAGTTTCAGTAGAAGGGGCTTCTGCCACTTTAGCAGGTTTTGTAACTTTTGGAATTGGTGTTTCAATTTCATCATCATTCTCTTCTTCATCTAAGGAATGTTTCCCAACCCTTGCGACAGTCTCAAGAACACCCCCCTGTTTCTCAATCGTCTCATTAAACCTTCCAATGTCCTGTTTTTCTTGCTGCTTTCCAGTGGTTACATTGTGTTTCTGTCCAACCCCACTTTCTTTAATCTTGTATTCATCTGTTGTCCAATTTCCATCTTCTATAACTAAGTCATTGTTGAAGCTTTGCTCTTCCAGCAGTGCCTTAAGACCATCAGAAACATCTCCTTCTATATCTTCAGAGTCAGACTCAGTATCCAAAGCAAATACAGGTAGCTGATCTTCAGCTGCAGTGAGTGACAACCTGGAGCACAGGTGGCAACTGAAGAACAGAACCACCAGAAGCTCCCACCAGGAGTGATTTATCCTCATTTTGTGACCATGTTTTATACAGCACCATGGAAACCACAACCCCATTTCACATCTAACTGGAATCCATAGCTTCTTCGTGTCCCACAATTTTTAGCTTGAAAAAGGTGATATTTGACCTTCCTACATCTCGTTGATACTTGATCACTTTGGGCCATATTAAATCTCAGATCTTTAGCATGGCAAGAGAATTAATGCATGGGATTACAGAAAACAAAACCCAAGTGCTATTTCCTCTTGGCTTTGCATTTGACTGAATGCCGGCTTCGTAAGATAGAAAAGCGACCAAAAACTAGCAGAATGATAGCAACGTACCTTACAAGACCATTGCATTTCCTATGAGATCTTCGTAATTTTTGTCATTATACGCTTTAGCTCTGTGTGATATGGGAACCAAGGTCATGGAAATCGCCTGCGTTCTGATGGATGTGGCGAGGAGGTTTAGATCAGGAAGCACGAGAGAGAAGAGACAAAACCAAGGGGGTTTATATTTCGGGCGGCGCCACCGCGGCGCCGCTCGATCTCCGGAAGCTGAGCTGGCCACATGGGCACATTACAACCACCGTCTAACCCAAATAATAAAAACAATTAGTAAAAGGAAGCCTTTTTTTTTTTTTTTTTTTTTTTCAAATTGCTGCTTTTTTTCTTGTTTCTCGACAAAAATGTATGTTGAATAGCATGTTTGTAAGCTCTCCCAACAATGCTGGTGGAGCCGAAAACATAGTCTCAATCAATGAATCTTTGCATTATCAAGAATTGAATTAAATTGAATTTTAAGAGGAAACATCGACTTATGCCTGGGATGGGGCAACTATCCGCATGATTGAGCCTATTTGACATGTTCAAGGCCATTATCCATTAATTTGAAATTTTATTGATGTCAACAAGTTCAATCAGACCACGATTGTCATTTTTTACCATTTCCATTAGCACACGTAGTCATCGTAAATGGATCCGTCATGATTTTAATATACAAAATAATGACCAATGTGTTTAACACCATTTAAATCATGTGATCTTTGTGTTGTCAATGCCATATTCCCATTGCTTATAGAAGTAGCCCTAAGGGTTTCATGCCTTTTGGGCCAACTAGACCTAGCCCTAAATGTACCGACAAAAATCGGTTTGGATTAACAATCTTAATGCTCTGCTTTAAATAGTGCATGCTTCCTTTACACATCATTTTTTTCTGTTAACTTGTCAATTGTTGTCATGTTTAATGAATTTGCATATTCTTATCAAACAATAACCATATGATGTAAATCCTTGACCTACATACTCAAATGAAGCGCCTCCTCTTAATGTCAAGCTCTACTTGTCTTTATAAATGACAAGTTCTACTTGTCAATTCGGTTCAATTTATATAAATAGCACTGGAACATCATTAATCAAAGAAGTGGGCCCCTAGAGCTATAACATTTGAACTTCATAAAGAAAACAAAACAAATGTGGTCCAAAATGACAACCTTGGTGGAAAACAGAATAAGTGTCCTTTCGGTGGCAATTGATGCCAAGGAAAATTTGGCAAGATTTGAAATGAGTTAGTCATGTTTAAGCTTATGGCCTCGCGCACACCCACACATAATACTTGGTGGCATAGACCATGATGATTTGCTGGTTCCTTATTTTTGGAATTTGGCCCTATATACTTGACCATACGTAATTCTGGAACCTTAGTGACAGAAATACGTCCAATTCTAAAACATCTTCCCAACCAAGGTGTAGATCCCTTGATAAACATCTACACCCAAGTCGTCTATAAATTCACAACCATTGACCTCAATCCCAACTGCAACCACCCCAAAATTATATAATATATGCTTTGGTTGTTTTTCTGTCTTTATCATGTACAATCCTTCAACTACAACCTTGTGATGTTTACTATAATCTCAATATTTGGTGGTTGTGGGTGCTATTCATATGAATTTGGTAATCATGTCTTTGAACCAATAATATTGAAGAAGGAATAGTATGTGGACTGGAATACTTTTATATTGCTCCAACGAAGGAGGAGAAGGAGAAGGAGAAGGAGCAACAATTTTTACATCATGCCACATGGCAACATATATTGGACATATGGCGCACACTCCACACCAACACTGGCTTGTTGGGTCATGCCCCAATCCACACCAGCCTTGGTTTGTTAGGTCATGCCCCAACCATGTGACATATATTATTAGACATATGGCGCATTCTCCACCACTAGCATTGCTTTATTGGGTCATGCCTCCCAACCACCTTGCATTGAATGTGCCCTCTGAGTGACCTCGGACTTGTAAACAAATTTGTTCTAGGACTAGTGTTATGTTACCACTAGTCCAAATGCCTAGACACTAGGATATATGAGTATCCTACACATATTATCTTGTTATTCTAACCTATCTTGATTAATGTTTGTAAATAGACTATATTTTACGTTTTGCACTCTCAATAAATTTAAAAAATGTCTTGAGTATGTGCAGTGTACAAGGATTGTCAGATGTGCATAGGCTGTCAAATACTTGTGATAGGCTACGAACTTTACATTTAACAGATGTCTCGAGAGCTCACAAAATAAGATTTGAGAAAGATCAAATTCCCCATTTACTTATGTAACCATATTCACACAAATCATGCCATGGTATACATGCCCGATTATGTTAGAGCCTGCTGGAAGCTGGAAATGGAAAAGCAAATAAATTACCTTTGCCGACTTTCCAGGATTAAAAATCTCCAGATCTAATATTGGCTCTCAAATCTATCTCTGTTGTTTTGCAGGACAGAGGTCTCTCGAACTAATAATCTGGCTTCCTTATATATGAGGATTGGCAAGTGGCGGCTATCAACAACAGAGATTTTTGCACAAAATCGTAGAAACTAATTGTAAACGAATATTTTTTACCAAATGAATAGATCTTGCCTTCTTGCACCTCTTTTCAAGTCGAGAGAGAAGAGAGGAGGCTCAAAAGTCGAAACACTAATGAGACAATGCTCGAGCTTTGCATGTGTAAGAGAAAAAATAAAAAAAAAAGGTTTAAAAAAAAAATTGAAAGGGGGTAGACCATTAGAACATTCATTTCTTATACACACTATACACACTCTAGAAGTACTGATTAGTAGAGCTCGTGCAATACGGTCGCCAAATGATATGAAAACCATATAAACAGATGTATAAAAATACCAAAAAAAATCCTGTTATTATGCTAGATATTTAATGACTAGCAATATCCATATCTCCACCTGATATTTTGCCATAATATTTTTCTACGTGTCAAACATTGCAAGACAAGTTTAACTATTGGAGTATATTTTGTTTTTTGAAAGATAAAATGAAATTTAATTTATATGAACTAAAGTACATGAAGAGCGATATAGGAGAACACTCGCCCAAGCCAGCGTACTCAGACAGTAGTTCAAATATCGCATATACACATTTTATTTCTCCCTTACAAAAGGAATACGTCTTGAAAACCTTTCGAGGCAGGGGTTTTTTAATCCTAGTAGTAATGATTGTACTAGCCCATTGTATGGGTCCCATGACCTATTGGTCTCCGTGGACGTTAAAAAAACTATTCTATTCTATCTACAACATGAAGCGGCCTTCCTCAAATAGTAGTTTTAAACTGTTTTTTTTTTTTTCGAATGATGGCCTGAAATGAGGGGTACAACTTGTAAGAGTACTGGATTGCACCTCTACATTTTGGAAAGACTTCATTCACCACCTTTTTCAGATCAGCTATAATAGCCATGCCTTATAAAGGTGAAAGGCTAACTTCTTTGCCTGTGGCCACTTAGTAAGATATATTCCAAGAAGAACCTCTTGAATGCGTAATGTGGTGTAGAATAATCCTCGGATCTTGTTCCATTGAACCTTTGTGCATAGAAACATGTAGTGCTCCAGGGTCTCAGGACAAAGGCCACACATTGGACATGAGTCCATAACGAAAGGCTTTATTCTGTAAACTCAAGTGTTAACTCTAAAGGAGCAGTGTACAATTTGCTATAATAGAGTGCGAGTCTTGGGAGGCAAAATTGGATTCCATACCCACTTCCACATCTAATGCCAATCATCTCCTAGAACCTATAAAGCCGATCTGTCCACGAGAGACAAATGATCCGGTTAGGAGCTCATAACATGACTTCACAAAACTAGATGGATCAATCTTCAGATTACATCATCATACGGGTCCTGTGCTTTGTGGGTGGGACAGTGGAAGATTATGAGCCACTCGGGCCCAAAGCAGTATCCATTAATTTCTAAAGTTGAAATCTATCACTGAACACTTGCCACAGCGCCATGGGACCATCGAAATATCAGTCTTCCACAATGCGCACCACATGCTGTGTCCACCTGCGTTGAATCTGGGGATTAATATATGAGGCAACTATGGGAGGCAGCGTGCTTGGAACTAGTGGGATTCACTATAGTGGTGATGTCAATTGGATGCAATATGTAATATCAGTTTAAAAAACGGGTGAACTTGCTTCCAGGCCCGCAACATGCCTTTCATGAATGGAAACGCATGGGCATATGGCTTGATGTCAGAGAAAAGGTCATTGCGCAAGAACTGCCAGTTTATGAAATACCACTAAGTGAGCGAAGACTGATGAAGCAGGACCACGCTGGGAGAATCGAGCTCATTCCTAAGAATCTTCCAAATAAACTTGGAGATGAGAACTTGCTATGAAGTGAGAGGTCCGAGATGCCAAGTCCTCCTGCAGCTTTTGGACGCACACACTTCCGCCAGGCAGCTTTAACCATCGCACCTTCCTCATTATCTTCCCCTTTCCCCAATAAATTACGAACAATAGATGAGATTTCCTGCATCCTGCTCTCCGGAATGAGGATCATTGAAGACGTGTAAATATGCATGGAGCGTAGTACTAACTTTGCCACTGTTGCTGGCTATTGAGAGCTTACCTTCTTTCCACCAATTAAGATATTGGCGCAACCCAACCAATATATCTTTCCACATACTATTGGCAGAAATGTCAATGCCAAATGGGATACCAGATAGTTTGGAGCATCTACCCTGTGGCTGCATTTGCCAGAGGAATAAAATGCCAAGAAATGTTTCGGATAAGGGCCACAGAGCTGCGCACTTTGCCCAATTCATAAGATATATTGAGGCAATAGAAAATGCATCCAACATCTCTTTTGCATTCGTCAAGTTCTTCTCATTAGCTTGTAAAAAGAGGAAGGAATCATCTGCATATCTGTTGGAAACCATCTTTCATCCTCAAATCCTCAATGATTCCATCATCCATAACAGAAATCAATTACTGAAAATAGTGCTTCTGAAACAATGGTGATTAAATAAGTCATCAGTGGACAAACCTGACAAGTACCACGACCGATGGTGAAGATCGAGGAGGACTCGCTATGACAGAGGATGGTGGTTCTAGCAGACATGAGGAGTTCCATAACTATCATCGTAAAACTTTCCCCACAGCTTAGGGCCAGTATCACCCTCTTCATGAAGTCCAAGCGGATGCTATCATAAGCTTTTGCAAAATCTACCTTTAAATATACTATCCTCTGATCTGTTTTGCATGCCAAGTGAAGGAAGTGGCAGTATTATTATTAAGGATATGTCTCAATAGGATGAAGATAGATTGCATTATATTGGTAGAGTCCATCAGAACCACTTGAAGTCACAAGGACAGAGTTTTAACAACTATCTTGTATGTAGATGATAGTAATGTAATTGGCCACCAATCAGAGATGGAAGTCATGTCTTTTACTTTAGGAATCAGTGAATGAACCCAATATTAAGTTTGAAATTCAATGCCTTGGTTTGTGTACTATATTGAGTCACCTAGCCATTCCCAATTGGAAATATTCTACTGGAATCCCGTCCAGACTAGGGCATTCATACTCTTGCATGACATGCCTCTTCGAGTTCCTACTTACTGAGCGCAACTACAACTTCTGCCTCCATCCTTTGACAGTTTGCTACGGTATTTGAACAAAATATACGATATTTAAATAGAATACTAGCTCGGGGTACGGTTCACGACCAACAAGTACCTTAAATGAGATCAATGACCCTTTAAAAGCTTATGGCTGATAACAAAATCTAATATCAGCCAATTTGTCATTACAAGGAATCAAACCCTAGTCTTTGGCTTGAAATATCAAGTGCCTAACCAAGACACTAACTTTAGATTTGTGAAAAAAGGTTATGATTTTAATAGGAATTACTATTATATTAGCTAAAGCTTATTTATCTTCGTTCATTACTATCATGGCAAGATGGACCTTACCCAGAGTGAGAATGGACCTGTCATGAACCTACGCGAAAACAAGAAAAATATGTGGAGAATACGCAAGAAATATGGAAGAAATACGCCAAGATTGGCAAAGAATCTGATATATGAAGAGGAATCAAGAATACAATGGCCCGAAGGCAAGCAGGAACACGAGACAGATGCCTAGAAGGCTCAAGACTGGCGTTAAACCAGAATGGTTTGACAAGAAGGAGGTGTCTCCTTATATATCCAGGCCAAATGTCAGGATCGCGCCACTCCAATGGATGAGACCGCGCCAAGTGTCGCGCATGCATTTAGATTCTAGAAATATTCTAACCTCCTGGAGATAATCCCACATATGAGAAAGACGTGAAGAAATGTGTTCCACAAACATTGGTAGCGCATTTGTCAAAGGTGTGTGACTTATAACTGGAAGGTTGCGAGTTCAAATCCTGTCTTGTGCAACTACCTTTTTGCATCCGTGTGATGACCATCTTTTGTACATACGAGTATAATATTCGTATGGTACGAATATCCGTATGGTCATCACACCATCCCCCTCCTACGACGGCGACGAGTCCTCGGAGCTGGGGCTGGAGTACTCAAACTTGGCTTATCCGGATAACGTCGGTGAAACTCTGCAATTTTATCAAGAGCACTACTCAGATTCTCGGCAAGGCTCCCAGGTTCTATCACTTGGCGAGTAAAACTTCCCAATCGACAAAGTAATACAATCGTCGACGAAGAAACTTGGAGTCCAGAATCTCTCGAACCTCGAACTCCTCATAATCATCAATTTCTACTGGTGGTGGTGGCGGAGGAACGCGATCTGAGAAAGTATTGACTGTGTAGGGCTCCAATAGAGAAACATGAAATACTGGATGAAGCCGAACAGCTGGAGGGAGCTCGAGCTGGAATGCCACATTGCTGATCTGGGTCGTGATCCGGTAAGGACCAAGGCGACGATAGTCAAGCTTATTGCAGACGTGAGGTAGGGAGGTCCCTACGAAGAAGCCAGACAAGGTCACCAACATGAAACTTAGGAGCTTCCTGCCGATACAAATCAGCATAATGTCGATAGCGTTCCTCTGCTCGGTGAAGATGATGCTGAAGATCCGATTGAAAAGCCTGGAGTTTCTCAAGTCGAGACTCAGCACTAGGATTGACCGAGTCACCGCCACCGACGCTAAGGGACCAACGAGGGTGCTGACAAGAGTTTAGAAAGAATGGAGTCTGGCCAGTGGAAGCATGTACTGAGTTATTATAGGCAAACTCAGCTAGTGGAAGATAATCGACCCAATCATCCTGCCAATAACTGATAAAGCACCTTAAATATTGCTCCAGAGTCTGATTAGTGCGCTCCGGCTGCTCATTACTTTCTGGATGATGACCAGATGTCAGTGAGCAGTCGATATGCATTAATTCCAAAAGCCGCTTCCAAAAACCTGCGACGAACTATGGTCCACGATCGCTGACGATAGTATCGGGCAAGCCGTGAAGTCTGACTACTTCACGAAGAAGAAGATCCGTTGTTCCCTCACTGGTGATGGTGATGTTGCAGGGAATAAAATGAGCCATCTTAGAGAAACGATCAACGACAACCATGATGGCATCATAACCCCGAGAGACTGGCAACTCCGGGATAAAGTCTATAAAAATGCTCTTCCAAGGTCCAGCAGTGGCTGAAGAAGGCCATGAGGAAGATGCCTTGAAACCTTGGCTCGACAGTAGATGTCACAGGATCGAATAAAAACTTCGACAGAGCGACGAAGCCCAGGCCACCAATACTCTCGACTAATAAGTTCAAGAGTCTTGGCTACTCCAAAGTGTCCGGCCATAGGTATGGCAAGGCTAAAGAACCTGAAGTCTAGAAGCACCATCTGGCACATACAGAAGCCCATCATGGAACAGGAGTTCATCGCGAACCTCAAAACGATCATAGTCTGATTGCATCTGCTGAGAAGATGATGCAGAGCCAAGGTGTGAGAATATATCTTGAGCCAATGGATCGGAAGGCAGAGATGCTCGAACAGACTCCAACAAGGCCGTATCATGAGGCCTCTCGGATAAAGTGAGGGCCATAAGCTAAAACCGATCAGGCCCTAGAATAACCTGTGATTACTGGTCAAATGCAGGATCACCTAGCTTGGGCTCAAGATAGGAGTGTCGAGACAAGGCATCAAGCTTCCCTTGGAGGGATCCAGGACGGTACTTGATCAGAAATCAATCCGAGATAATACTTGAGTATGCCACCGGGCCTGGCGACGGTTGAGCACTCAAGCAGACTGAAAATACTCTAGATTTCGATGATCTGCGTAGACTGTGACCTTATAAGGAGATCCTTCCAGGAAACGTCTCCACTCCTCGAAGGAATCCACTATGGCCAACAACTCCTTCTCCTAAATGGGATAGTTGATTTCAGCAGCCTGAAACTTTCGTGAGTGATAAGCGATTGGATGCAATTCATGGTCATCCCCCTCCTGTGACAAGATCCCACCAAGCGCAAAATCAGAAGCATCTGCTTCGAACACATGGGTGCAAAGGATCTGCATGAGCAAGAACTGGCGCCGTGGCGAAAGCATGCTTCAGGGTAACGAAAGCAGATTCTGCTTCTACAGTCCATTCAAATGGCACGTCCTTAACCGTGAGGCGTGTCAAAGGAAGGGCAATCTTTGAATAATCCTGAGTGAAATGCCGATAGAAATTGGCAAACCCAAGAAAACATTGAACATCTCGAACGGATGAAGGTGTTTGCCACTCCAGAACAGTGCTGACTTTTTCGGGGTCCATAGAGACTCCATATGGAGTGATGCGATAGCCAAGGAACTCCACATTATCCTGCTCGAACTGACACTTCTCAAGTTTGGCATATAACCCATGCTCACGAAGCTTCTGAAGGACCTGTCGAACATGCCTCTCATGTTCTTCGAGAGTATTAGAATAAATAAGAATATCATCCAAATAGATGATAACAAAAGTGTCTAAGAACTCTCGAAAAACATCATTGGCCATATGCTGGAATACTGCCGGAGCATTGGTAAGTCCAAACGGCATAACTGTGTACTCAAAATGGCCATACCGAGTACGAAAGGCTGTTTTCCACTCATCACCCTTCCGGATCCGAATAAGATTGTAGGCACCCCGAAGATCAATCTTCGTAAAATAATGCGCACCTTGGAGTCATTCCAATAATTCTGGGATCAGAGGAAGCGGATACCGATTCGGCACTGTGATTTTATTGAGACCGCAATAATGAACGACCAGACGCAGCGAATCATCCCTTTTTTTTACGAAGAAAATAGGCGCTCCAGCAGGGGACTGAGAATGTCGAATGAAGCCAGTAACTAGATTCTCTTCAATATAATCCCGCAAAACCTTCAACTTAGCGGAAGATAGACCATATATCGGACCATATGGCGGCGTTGTCCTCGGCTGCAAATCAATAGGACAATCATATGGACGATGCTCTGGAAGTTTGCTGGCCTTGACTTTGTCAAAAACATCAGAGAAGTCGCCATATTTATCTGGAAGCATTGGAGCAGACTTCGCTGGTGCCGAGCTAGCCAACGGGTGAACCTGGATTGCAAACACTGAACTTGGATCTTGCCTTCTAGATTTATCGAACTTGCGAAGAAAAATCTTCGAGATACGAAACTGAGGGCATGAAGAAGCCTCTACAAAAGCAGGAGTAGGAACATGAGCAAGAACATGAACGTGAGCAGGAGAAACTGGAACATGAACTGAAGCAGGAATTGGATTAAGAACTGGAGCAAGAACAGGGACTGGAGCAAGAACTGGAGCAGGAGCAGAAATTGGAACTGGAGGGGGAGCCGAAACTAGAGCTAGAGCTGGAGCCGGGACATCATCAAGGATATGGTCAGAATCTGGGGCATGAACTGGAGCAGAGGCAAGAGTCGAATCAGAACATGGAACAGAAACAGGAACAGCAAGGACGGAATCAGGGGCCCACGATATTGCATGGATCGAAGTCGATGTTGGTGTAGAGACCTGATCTGCAGATGAATTGGAACTAGAGCTAGAACCGGCAAATCGAAATGATCTAGTACGCCAATCAATCTGCGGGTTATGTAGCTCGAGCCAGGGCAGACCCAAGACTATTGGCGCATGAGGGCTAGCAATGAGATTGAAGGAAATACTACAAGAAACTCCCTCGAACAAGACCTGCAGAGGCGCAGTACATTCTGTGACTGCATCCGAGGAAATCTCCCATCCATCAATCACTTCGACAGAACCAGGATGCTCAACCTTGCTTCTAGGGATGGCGTGCTTACTGGCGAATGCACTATCCATAAAGCAAGCATTTGCACCATAATCAAGTTTGTTAGTCCTGCGCCTCCTGGTACAGGACTATTCATGCATACGACGGACCAGGTCAAGGCTAAGGATCCACAATCAGGCGCGGGTCAGTCGTCAAAGGCTCAGCAGAAGACCAAGCAGACCACGCAGACAAAGACCACGCCTGGCGTCAACAAGAGGCGGCGCTCAGACAAGTGACGGCCCGTCACTGCCCGCGTCAGCGTCAGCGTGATTCCAGGCTTTTCAAGAGGCACCGCCAGCATTCCTGCAAATCAGACCTCCTTCCAGGAGTCGGCACCGAAATCAGTCAGAGTGTCTATATTGGGCCAAAGGCCATTGTACTATATATATGAGTAGAGCTAGCACATGAGTAGATGAGTTTTGAGTCTTGTCTCAGTTCAGTTTTCTCTCAATTGCGAGAGCTCATGTATCTTCATTGACATCAAGGACGCTTATTATTGTGATCTCATTGTTCTTGTTGTTCTCTTTTCTGTTCTCTCTTTTTCTTGTTCTTTCTTGCAAATCCCGCGTGACATAGTCCCCGGATTCTCCTGTTAGATCCAAGGGTCCTCACAGAGGGCTGTCTTGCAGGAGTTCCCGAACCCAGACCCCAAACACTGTCACCGCTGCCGGGTCTGATCTTTCTTTTCTTTCCATCATGTCTGCTCGAGGTTTCACTCCTGAAGAACTTCTTTGCCAAACGGCGGCTCGACTGGAGCGCCATCAACGACGCGAGGCTCTTCGGGATATGTATGACACTGCTTATGACATTGAGGGAGGTCGTATCCGCTCCCGTGCTCAGTCAGCACCTCCTACCCCTCGTGCTCATTCTCGACCAGGGTCTCCCCCTGTGTGTCGCCATTGCTCACAACCGCAGTCTCCGCAACATACCCCTGTTCAGCCCACGCCTCATTATTTTCAGACTCCTGACAGCACCTACATAAATATCCCTTCAGGTCACACCCCTCAGCCGTCCCAACCATCTTCTCCTCCTGCGGGAATGAGCTACCATCATGTCACCTTTGGCCCTTCCTATGTTCATGGCATTCCAACTTCTCCATCTTTTCAGCACGCTCTTCCTGTTTATCAAACCACAGATCTCAAGCCTCATGAGGACGGCTCTCAAGGCCCTTCCCCACCAGATGCTATTTTTTATGGCCCACCGGGTTTTTCAGTCCCACCCCCTTGCACTCAGTCTTAGGCAGTCCCACCTCTATATGCTTCTGCATATCCTCAATCACATCCACCTGTCTATGCTCAAGTTCCGCCTTCATCCCCCACTCAAAATTTGAAGCTGACTTATCCCACTTTTGGCAACACCAAAGACAAACCTCTGGATCAGAGTGCTTCGGCACACATGGAGGAATTTGAAGCCTTGGCCATTCTGAATGGTCATGCTCAGCCCCAACTTAAATTTCATATCTTTTCGACCAGACTCCGAGGCGCCCCTCATCAGTGGTTAATGGCCAACAAAAGTCACTGGAAACAGAGTTGGCAAGAAATGAAAACTGCCTTTCTCTCTCATTATGGCACCACGGATGATGATCAATTACTCCTCAAGCAACTCAATGACCTTCAACAAGAGCCCACGGAGTCAGCCAGGGATTTTGCGGACCGTCTTCACATTCTCGTCAGTAAACTCCAGGAGTACCCCACGCAAAGCCAGATCCTTGTCTGGTTTCTGCAGGGCCTTCCTCCTGCCATTCGACTTATGACAGAATACTTGCGTCCCAAGTCTTTGGAGCAGGCCATTGAATTGGTCAATCACTCGGTCAATGTTTCTTGTCGGGGTGTTGCTATGCAGGAACTCCCTTTCATGCCCCCCGTCATGGTTCCTCAAAACTCTGTTCACCCTCAGCATGCCAATCCACAACGCGCTCACATCTGGTGTACTATTTGTAAATATCAAGGTCATCTGGCAAATGAATGCAACGCCTCCAATGGACCCCCTCATTGTAAAGAATGCAATATGTGCAATCATGCCACGGAAGAATGCACGCGATCTCATCCTACACCTTTTCGTAATAAAATGGTCTTTCAAGTTCAGACCACCCCTCAACAACAGCAGTCCTATCTGCCTCAGCAATATCAAAATCAACCATTGCAGCAGTATCCACAAACACAGCAATCTCAGCAGCCACGGGGACAAGGCAACCGTCCTCCCTTTGATCCTTCTAAAGCTCAATGTTATCATTGCCACGAATGGGGTCACACCACCACGGCGTGTCCTCAGCTTCCTCAAGTTCAAGTTCAACTTCCGGGTTCCAATCAACTAGCTTCTGTCCGTCTCATGGCTTATCAACTCTGGGTGGCCAACGGTAAACAGGGCCCTCGTCCTGTTTTGAGAAAGCCTCCTCGACCGCCTCAACAACAGCGACCTCAGCAAGCAGCGTCTACTTCCAATCCTATGGATCAACAAGCTCAGGAGGAGATTTATCAGGCTCTCAACCTTCCTGTCCAACAGTCCAATTGGGTTGGTCTTGTCTCGCGTCATACTCGGGCCTCACGCCCTTTGACCATCATTCCTCATGACACGCAACCTGCTTTTGCTGTGGAAATTGTCCCTCTCATGAAGATGATAAAAAAGTTCGCTTCGCACCTGATCTTGACAAACTGATGCCTCATGTCATGCCTAAAGTGAGACAAAGTATTCTGCAACTCATGCAGGCTGCAGAAGGTCGAACCTTGGCAAATGTTCACGCCACCACCCGGGCCCAGCAGCGTGAGGCAGCACCGTCATCATCCACCAGTGCACGCTCTCAGCCATATCCAAATATTGCTGCTGAGGTCGAGCTTCTCAAAGAAGTCTCTGCTTCCTTGCCACAGTCCCCAGCTCCATTGGACCCTGCGGACCCCTTTTCACATGTTCCTTTGGAACTTCAGGAAGAACTTGCCAAGATCAAGATTCCTTTGAGCCTGGCCACCATTTTGAAACTCCGTCCGGCTCTCAAAGATCAGTTACCTCTTCCCACGGTTCTGGTTGGAGCTGTTGCAACTTCAACACCCACGGTGCATGACACGGTGGGCAATCAACACATCAATCATGTCCAAATTGATGGTGGTAGTGCCGTCAATCTCATTACTGATAAACTCCGGAAGCAGTTGGGCATCAAACAATTATATCATGCCCCTTATGACATCAAGTTGGCAAATGGCCATATCACGCGACCTCAAGGCGTCACTCCTCTTCTCCATATCAGTATTGGTGATCTCAAATTCCCCTTGGAATTTGGCGTTTGGAAAGCCGGAGAGGATCCTGGTGACTATGAAATGCTGGTTGGAAGACCTTTTCTCCGACAGGCCAAGAGTATTCATTACTGGGCCACAGATCAACTTGTTATCACCGATGGCCATCTCAATGCCACGTTGGATCTGGAAACTGGCCAATTGATCTCTGTCGAAAATGCTGAACCTTCCATCTCCGACACTGACTCTGAAGAAGCACAAAACATTTATCATGTTCAAGCTCCTCCAGCGGGTCTCCCTCTCTCATCTTACCCTGAGTATGCTGATCCTTGGGGTGACATGACGCTCGACCAGGACTAGGCTGTGGCCGCTCTTTTGGACCCTTACCTGGCTTCCTGCAATCGCATTCAACGTCTCGATCATTTTTCTGACCCAATTCCTTCTTCAGAAACAGTTGATGTTCATGCCGTCATGCAACAACCCTTGCTTGATGACGCTCAGCAGCCTCTTTTCTTCACCACGCAAAATGCTGCTTCTATCCTGTCATGCTTCAGCCTCCTGCTCATCAGGTTCAGGACACGGAGGTTGTTCCTCACATTCAAACTCCAGAAGTGGAAATAGTGGACATTGGAAACAATCAACCAGTCCGCTTAACTGCTAACCTTCCACCTACTTATAAAGCACGCGTTGTGACGCTGTTCAAGAAATTCAAACATATTTTTGCTTGGAGCTATAACGACCTTCGAGGTATCAAAAAAGAATTGGGGGAACTCACCATTCCTACCAAACCTGATGCCCGCCCAATCTAGCAACGACAGTACAGGCTCAACCCAAATTACCGTGACCGCGTCAAGGCTGAAATTGACAAACTCTTGGCTGCTGGCCTGATTTATGAGGTCAAACATTCTGAATGGGTGAGCCCCATCGTCATTGCTCTCAAACATAATGGTAAGATCCGCATTTGCGTGGATTACAGAAAACTCAATCAAGCCACGGAGCGTGATCATTTTCCGCTTCCCTTCACAGACCAGGTTCTTGAAGAAGTTGCTGGTCATGAGATGTACTCTTTCATGGATGGTTTTTCAGGGTACAATCAAATTTCTATCAAGCAAGAAGATCAACTCAAAACTACCTTCACCACCCGGTAAGGCACTTTTTGCCTACAAGGTGGTCCCTTTTGGCTTGTCAAACTCTCCTTCAACCTTTCAAAAAAGCATCATGCTCTCTCGTCTTTCAAGACTTTATGAAGGATAAACCTTTTCTTCAGATCTTCCAAGATGATTTTTACGCCTCTGACTCCATGGATACTCACTTGGACAAATTGGAGCTTGTCTTTCAAAAATGTGATGAATCGGCATTAGTCTCAATCACGAGAAGTGCACCTTTCAAGCGTCACCTCAGCGTTCTGTTGGGTCATGTGGTCGGTAAAGAAGGCATCACCACGGATCGCTAAAATCAGTTGTGTCCTGAAAGCTCAAGCACCGTCTAATATCAAAGAGACACGCTCTTTCCTGGGTAAAGTAAATTACTATTCCACCTTCATTCCTGGACTTGCAGCTATAGCTGACCCCATTCATAAACTCACGGGTGATGAATCCACTTGGGCTTGGAATCCCCTGGGGAAGCCGCCGTGAGGTTGAAGTATTTATTTACTCGGGCCCGGTGCAGATTTGTTCCTCCTCAATGGGACAAGCCCTTTCATGTTCATGTTGACGTCTCTGCCTTTGCCATTGGTGCTGTTCACTCTCAGGCCTATGATGAAACCACGGATAAACCAATCCGCTATGCCAGCCGGAAACTCAATCCTGCTGAGCGCAACTATTCTGCCACGGAACGGGAAGCCTTGGGTTTAGTCTTTTGTGTCCAACGTTTCCGACATTATTTGCTGGGAAGCCAGATCAAGTTCTTTGTTGATCATCAAGCCCTTCTTTATTTGATCAACAAAGCCACGCCCACGGGACGCATTGCTCGTTGGGTCCTTCTTCTGCAAGAGTTCGCTCCCTTCGAAATTGTTCATAAGGCAGGCAAGTCTCATGTGATGCCTGATTATCTTTCACGCATCCACACGGATGATCCATCCACGGGTGTTTCTGATGCCTTTCCAGATGCTCAATTGTTCCTGGTCACGGCCACGCCCCATTGGTTTCACAACTTTCAGCAATATCTTCTCACTGGTGCTCTTCCTCCCGCTGATCCGACGCTCTCTCCAGAAGCTTCGCTCCCGCCACCGTCAGTTTCTCCGCGAGGTCCGTGACTACACTATGGTTGCAGGTCATCTCTACAAGCGCGGCAAAGACATGGTCCTCAGACGTTGTGTCCTCCCTCATGAGGTGCCCGATATTGTTCGCCAAGCTCACGACGGGCTTGGTGGTGGTCATTTTAGTGGTGACGCCACGGCACGCAAAATTCTTCTGGCAGGATACTTCTGGCCCACGCTCTTCAAAGATGCCCACGCTTACGCTCGCACGTGTGACATCTGTCAGCGTGTGGGAAAACCCACGGCCCGTGACGCTCTTCCATCGACGCCGGTCGCCACGCCACATCCCTTCAGCAAATGGGGTATGGATTTTGTGGGGTCCATGGACCCACCGGCGCGGCACACCCGTACCCGTTATATTCTGGTCATCACGGATTATGCTACTAAATGGGCGGAAGCGCGTTTTGGTTGTCCCACGGAACTGGTTAGTGATCGTGGCGTGCATTTTGTCAACCATACTATTAAGGAGCTGACGGATTATCTTCACATCCAACACCGGAAGAGTACACCCTATTATCCTCAAGGAAATGGCTTGGCTGAAAGTACCAACAAAACCCTCATCACAGTTCTCAAGAAAATTTGTGACGCTTCGCGAACAGATTGGCAGGACAAGTTGCCTACTGTTCTTTGGGCTTACAACACTAGTTTCAAAATAGCTACTGGTCACACTTCTTTCAAACTGGTTTATGGTCAAGAAGCTCTCATGCCTTTTGAATATATTCTTCCGACTCTCCGTTTTCAACTTGCTACAACACATAATCCACCTGCTGCACTCAAGGAAAGGGTTTATCAATTGGAACAGTTGGATGAACTTCGGCGTGATGCTTACTTTCGTGTTCTTCATGGCCAAAAGTTGCAGAAATCATCGCATGACAAACGACTTAAGACAAAAACATTCAGAGAAGGAGATTTAGTTCTTCTTTATGATTCCCGTTACAAAAATTTTCCGGGCAAGTTAAAGTTTCGATGGCTTGGTCCTTATCAAATTGTTCAAGTGGTACAACCCAGCGTTTTCAAGCTGGCTGAATTAGATGGCACTCCATTACCTACACTGGTTAATGGCTTTCGCCTCAAACAATTTCATACAACAGAAAGTCAAAATCATCCACAAGATGCTGTTCCAGACACAGACACAACAGATAGTGACTAACACGGCATATTTATATTATAGAGGTGAAATTTTTTACAAAATGTGAGCAGAGCCCATCTATTTCCGCTATAAGCAGAGCCCTATTTACAAAAACGGGCTGAGAGCCCTATCTACTAAGTCCTAAGGAGAAAACCCTCTACTCCGTGTTCGGAGCAGAGGTGATACGCAGGATGTGGTAGTAATTCTGCTCCGGATCCCAGCGCAGGTGAATCACCACCTCCATCCCGTTGGTAAGGGGGTCGGGATGCTCAGCCATCCCGGCACACCACCCGTCCATGGCAATGCAGAGGTCCAAGCAGTCCATCTTGCCAGAAATCCACTCCAGGCAGTTAGACGACATAGTGCATTTGTCGTGCAGTCCAGCGGCAGACATACTGAGCGCCATCGGGTGTCTCAGCTTCCACCCCTGTTCGTCTTATATAGCCAACCGAGGACCTCCCTGTCGACGTGGACCAATCAGAAATTTCGCCAACGTGTTTGCAATGCAAGGCTGTTTCTAAATGGGGAATCTTTTTTCCCGCCGCATATCTAGCCATGGTACCTTCTGACACCTTCGTTTTAATGATATCCCACTTCGAGTTGCCAGCATTAAATGACATTCCTTCTTTTCACGCCCGTCGAACATTAATGTGCGTCCTTTCGCCAGCTGTCACATCCGATCATTCTCTTACGTCTAATCTCCACCGCTCCTTGTTTCTCCCTTTTCCGTTTGGGGACTTAGCCAAAATTTTGCCTCTCAATCGCCTACTTCGCAT
Source organism: Isoetes taiwanensis (assembly GCA_021234155.1). Lineage (NCBI taxonomy): Eukaryota > Viridiplantae > Streptophyta > Lycopodiopsida > Isoetales > Isoetaceae > Isoetes > Isoetes taiwanensis. The sequence goes on along the minus strand of JAJEKV010000001.1, from coordinate 48,931,778 downwards.
CTGTCGCCACCTGGCATCATCAACGGTTGCCGGTTCGCCCTCATCATGCCCCTTCGCCTACACTTGCGCGCCCTAAAACCTTTTCGTCTATCTGCGCCTTCGTCTTCTGTTCTCCGCTCTCCGCCTTCTCCAGACAGTTCCTTCTATTCCGACGTTCTTCGCCATGGTTCCTGCACCCAAATTTTTGACCCTTCAAGCTTCTACTCCACGGGATCCGGCTCTTTTCGAGTCTGTGTCTTTCTTGACGCCCACCTTTCGGGACGCCCTCGTTGGCCCGAGTCAGGAAGTTGCGGAACGCCACAAGCTTTATGAATTCTCACAAATGGACCTTCCGGCACCAAATCCAGACCAATTGAAGCAGTTTGTTGCTAATATCGTCAACCGTCCAGAAGGATATGCTACTGTGGTCGATGGCACCACGATCTTGCTTACTCAGCCCCTGATTTCTGAGGTATTCCATATTCCTTTGCAAACACCTTCTTTATCTTGGGCCGCTTTACAGGACATTGATGTCACTGAGTTTGGCGCTGTTCAATATCAAGCGAACATGCATCGCCTCACAAATATTGCAAGGCCCCATGACACTTTTGTCAAGTTTCTATGGCGCAAATTCCTTGGATATTCTATCAAGAACACCCATATCAATAAACCATTCTACAATGTGGTTATCACGGCCATCTGCTCCACTCACTTTCTTGATTGGGCACAAATGTTGTTCTACAGACTCCTACAAGAAGTCGATCGCTTTCGGGCTACCCCCTCCTTTGTCTCTGAAGTTTCGGTGGGTGGCCATCTTCAAGCTCTCATTCGTCATTATCTTCCTGTTCCTGAGACCCCTTCCACTTCTCATGCCTCCACTCAGCGGTCTCTGCATTCCCAGCGTCAAAACCAACAAGCTGTACCTTCACGCCAGACTTCTCCTGGTCATGTTCCACAAAACCACACGCATGTCACTGTTTCCTCTTCCTCCTCTGAAGCCACGCCCTCCACGTCATGTCTCCCAGACGTCCCAAACACGGCCACAACAGGGCCCTCCACCTCCACATCCTCGCCAGCTCCTGTATCAATACCAGCAGGATGTTCAAGCTGCTGCTCTCAAGTTGCAAGAATCACAGGAAGCTCTCATGAATGGGGTTCAAGCGTCCCTGGAGGCCTCCGATGCGGCTCACCGAGCCCTTCAAACTGCTACCACGCAAGTTCACACTCTGGAGACACAGTTTCAAGCAAAGCATGAGGCCTTTTTACGGGCCTGTGAGGATCTCAAGACTGCCCACGATCAGAACAGCCTGCTTGCTGATCAGCAGGCTCAGTTACAAACCACCATTCAGGAATTGTTGGAGCAGAACAAGACAAAGGACACCCTCCTGGGTGACAAGGAGAAAGACATTGCTAAGCTTGACACCTTGTATGCAGAGCTTTCTCAGACTTACCGCACTCAAGTTCATGATCTGACCGAGCGTGATGCTCGCCTCACCTCCTTAGAAGCTCAGCTTTCCACGCTGACCATTCAATTGACGTCTCTCCAGGATCAGCTTACGGAGGCTCAGAAACAGAAAATTGTTGATGATGCCGAGATTGCCACGCTGCGCCTCAATACTCCTGGGCAATCCTCTTTACAAGCCATGCTTCCTCAGAAACGGGTCCGTGATCAGTCACGTTTTCTGTTAGAAAAGGACAACCGGATCTGCGATCTTGAAAATCAGCTCCGGCAAGCTGTCCAATCTGCTGAAGAGGCCCAAACCAAACAGGAAGGCTACTTTAATCTTGGTATCCACACGTCTGTGGATTTTGCTATTCCTTCCAGTTACCCGGATTATGTGGTTGCCTGACGCCACTACTTTCTTTTCAAGTGGTACGCCGCTGATGGTCAGGTTGATGTCCCCCTGCGCCGTGAGGATTTTTTCCGGATCTGGCCGGACCTCTCAATAGCAGACAAAGGTTTGCTCTGTGCCCTTTTGGTCTTCGACCTCCTTCACTGTGAGGACCCTGATTTAATCATTTTCCGAGTTGTCCAGCCGATGGTGTACATCTTCCATGACTTTTATCTGGCTGATACCCAGGACAAATTTCGTGACGGGCCACATCAGAACTTTCAGGGTGACTCCCAGGTTCAATGGTTGCTCTTGGATAACAACCCCTATCTGGCAGATCATGATCGGACTCACGCCCTTCATCAAGAGTACATGCCAGAGCTTGCTCATCATTTACCTCTCTGGCAAGCTGAAACGCTGGAACAGGTGTGAAAGAATCTTGGGCATCCTGAGGATCTTCCGTTTGCCCAAGTTTATATCAAAGATTTGTGGGCTACAATCAATTGCGTGCCATTTCGGATAGCAAGACAAGTACCCACCGGGATGGGATAGTCCTCCCTGTCTATACCGACTCTCTACTTGAATGGGATAGATGGTGCAAAGCTCTTGATCCCACCTTACGTGAATGGGGGGGCGGGGCTCACGCCCCCCGCGGGCATGGCTCCTTCTCCATATGCTTCACTGGGTGCCCCTCCACGCCCTCGGTTTCTTACCTCTGACTGGCGTCTTCCCTTTTGGACGAAGGTCATGGATGGCCACGCTGGGTGGACTCCTCCACAGATCTCGACGGATCTGCGGTGGGATCCCCGTTTTGTCCGACGCTCTGAGTGGGAAGCTGGTGCCACCTTGGAACAAAATACCAATTGGATCTATATTGCTAATGAGCGTGGTTGGCAACGGCCTGCTGATGCTTTGCATGGCCTTGATACTTTCTTGCAGAATGCCGCCACCTCACCCGACCCTTGGTCCCACCGTCAAAGCTGGTTTACGTCTTTGCTCTTAGATGCATGGTAAGCTCTTTAAATCGGCGTCAATCTTTTCTCGCAACCAGAATGCCAACGTCGGTGCCGCCGGTCTCCGTGACTGCCTTCTCATGGAGTGCCAGTTTGTTCCTTTGGATGCACATGCTGCCCTGGAAGACATGGTGCGCTCTCACTTCCTCATTGATGCAGATCCTGCCCTTGGGCTCAACACTCCTGAAGCACTTCAAACACGCCAGGACCTCATTGCCCATTACCATAATGGCCCGGCCCTCATTCCGTGAGGATCACTTTTCGACGGCTGGTTTCCCGCCCTCGAGCGCCACTTCCTCCTTTTCTTGAGGCCCGAAAGTGTCGTTTGGTGGGGGGGAGTGTTAGTCCTGTGCCTCCTGGTACAGGACTATTCATGCATACGACGGACCAGATCAAGGCTAAGGATCCACAATCAGGCGCGGGTCAGTCGTCAAAGGCTCAGCAGAAAACCAAGCAGACCACGCAGACAAAGACCACGCCTGGCGTCAACAAGAGGCGGCGCTCAGACAAGATGACCCGTCCACCGCCAGCCGCGTCGGCGTCGGCGTGATTCCGGGCTTTTCAAGAGGCACCGCCAAAGATTCCTCACCAAATCGGGGCCTCCTTCCAGGAGTCGGTACCGAAATCAGTCAGAGTGTCTATATTGGGCCAAAGGCCATTGTACTATATATATGAGTAGAGCTAGCACATGAGTTTTTAGATGAGTTTTGAGTCTTGTCTCAGTTCAGTTTTCTCTCAATTGCGAGAGCTCATGTATCTTCATTGACATCAAGGACGCTTATTATTGTGATCTCATTGTTCTTGTTGTTCTCTTTTCTCTTCTCTCTTTTTCTTGTTCTTTCTTGCAAATCCCGCGTGACATAGTCCCCGGATTCTCCTGTTAGATCCAAGGGTCCTCACAGAGGGCTGTCTTGCAGGAGTTCCCGAACCCAGACCCCAAACAAAGTTGCCCCAACACTTGCAATCCTCCAACTTCTGATTTCAATGATATAGGGATGAAAAATGCTTTGCTGACCTTATCCAATGGAATAAACATGTCAAGAAATGTGGAAGGAATCTGAGAAAAGGCGGCCAGCCGACGAGAGACTCCTACAACTCGGACCGGCCCCTGAAGTTTTCCGACTAGTTTGAACGCTTCACAGGGCATCCACGAGCAATATGGTCAGTTCCTCCACAATAGAGGCAAAGGTTAGCCTCTCTTCGACGCTGCTTCTCGGCAGCAGATAAGGGTCCTCGAACTGCCCGATCAATCTGCATAGGCTCAGGTCCTGACCTGTTGGATTCTACTGATGACACCGGAGAGGATGTAGTTATAAGCGCTTGTGTGATTGGGAAGACCTGACTACGTCTCTCTTTCCTACGTTCGAAGAGCCGATTATCACATCGAACTGCAAATCTGATGGCTTCTTCCAAAGTCTGAGGGTCCTCCATAGACAATAGCATATCTTTCACATCCTCTCGTAACCCCCTTCGGAAACAGTCTCGAAGTGCAACATCATCCCAGGCAATATCTACTGTAATTTGACAAAATTCTGATGCATATATTGAAGCTGGACGAGAGCCTTGCCTTAGATTGCAGAGTTTTGTGACTGCCGTGCATTGACGATCGGTGTCTCCAAAGCATGCCTCGAGCTCTGTAGTGAAAGCAGCAAAATCTTGCAACTCTGAGGCTCCTTTCTCCAATAAAGGAGCAAACCAACTTAGAGCTGGCCCTGTGAGAAGAGAACCAATCAGCCCCACTTGTTCTTGGGCCGTGGGATATCTATGAGGATGGAGCTGAATCACAAGCCTCATCTGATTCAAAAACTTGCGGAGCTTGGATTGAGTGCCGTCAAACTTCTTTGACAGGCTGATCTTAGGCTATGATAGCCTCAATCCCGAGCTAGAAGCAGATTCATGTGAAGCAATACATTCCTTAAGCTCTTTATTGTCCAATTGCAACCGCTGACATACTTGAACAAGCTGCTGGACCTGCTGTAATAAAGTCGAAACCTCCTCCATAGATACAAAATCACCAAATATGAGCAAAAAAAATTGCTTAGGATCAGAGCAGGCAAGAACCAGTAAGGGATTCCGGTTCAAACTGTCATGAACCTACGCGAAAACAAGGAAAATACGTGGAGAATATGCAAGAAATACGGAAGAAATATGCCAAGATTGGCAAAGAAACTGATATATGAACAGGGAATCAAGAATACAATGGCCCAAAGGCAAACAGGAACATGAGACAGATGCCTAGAAGGCTCAAGACTGGCATTGAACCGGAATGGTTCGACAAGAAGGAGGTGCCTCCTTATATATCTAGGCCAAAGGTCAGGATCGCGCCACTCCAATGGATGAGATCGCACCAAGTGTCGCACATGCATTTAGGTTCTAGAATATTCTAGAACCTCCTGGAGATAGTTGCACATATGAGGAAGACGTGAAGAAATATCTTCAACAAATATTGGTAGCGCACTTGGCAAGGGTGTGTGACTCGCAACTGGAAGGTTGCAAGTTCAAATCCTGTCTTGTGCAACTACCCTTTTGCATCCGTGTGACGACCATCTTTTGTATATACGAGTATAATGTTCGTATGGTACGAATATCCGTATGGTCGTCACAAGACCAATTATTGGATCTTGGTTAGAAATTCCTTTTGCCTATCGCCCTAGGTAATTTATTGTTAATATCTTCTTTTCAACTTCTTTCACTATAATTTATTTATGTGAATAAGATTCTATAATAAACACATTTATCTTCTCATATATATGATTAGTAGGAAAAAAAAAGGGGGGGAAATTTTCCGGCCAAAAGAAATCCAAAAATAAATATTTCAGACTCGAAAAAAACCAAAAACAATTACATTTGAAACCGGAAAAAAAAAACTTTGGGGAAGCCCTCCATGTAGATTGTTTGGGCGCCCTAATTGCACATCGGCAAGTCCTGCATGCGTGCGCCCAGATTTGTGTCGAGGATTTATGCGTTTGTGAATTATCTCTGATTTTAGAGATTCAAGAATGCATGTGTTGTAATCGACGTCTTTAGAACTGGACGGCTTCTTTGGCCACATCTAGCTTGCCTGGGAAACTTCTGTAGTTCTAAGCCTGTAAAGGCTATTCCCAGCTAATTCTGTTGCAAGATGTGAGAAGGAATGAAAAGACATAGCCTAAAAACGGCTACAATCATCCGCTCTATACATGCTTGATTGATTGTTTAGGAGGGATAGCTAACATTGTGAGGCCAAGCAAAGATATCTAGTGTTACGGGAAAATTTCAAGCCCAAATTTTGCCTTTGGATGAGTAAATCAGCCATGGGTTGGCCCAACCAACTGCCTCCCATACCGTGGATCCCAGATCCCCCACGTTGTTTGTCAAGTCGCTATTCCAAGCCGATGCTACAACACCCCAAATGATTAAGGCTTCACCACAGTTCACCGGATCAACACCCAATCATTCAAAGAGGATCAATTGTGAAAGCTCCAGAACTAACCAATTGCTGCTGCAATAGATTAGTACTGCAAAACCGAGCTCCCTGGTCCAACACAATTAAGATTTTGCTCCTTTTGTAACCTCTCTAATTCGTCCTATCCCTTCTATAATTGAAACTAAGACTTCCATCTCAGTGGAACTGATGTAAATCCGCCCATGGTAGGCCAAAATCCAACCCTAATCAGAGCCCATGCAGAGATTGATCTTCCAAGCTATCTTGGTTCATGACAAGTCTATCAAACCTGTTGCATTCGATTTTGGCCAAGTGTTTTCTCATTGGTCCATTACCAACCACTAAGGGCATGCCACATAGGCGCATTAAAACATTAATATATGGTCATATGTTAATACCAAACTTTTGCCACATATATTAATGTTTACATCCATAAACTAGCAAACTATTGGTATCAAACCCACAACTAATATTATTGCTTAATATTAGTGCCTTTGGTGCCGATATTGGTCCCCAGCAATATTTGTTCCTTATTCCGCATTCCGTCAGCATAGACTAAACTACAACTACCCAGTAATGTAACTAACAGTACCTCCATGCTCATGGACGTTCGTCAAGGACCCGATTCCGGCTATACCCTTGGGAGCACCTGTAACATTCCCCTCCCTCCTTTTGGATCTTGTCCTCAAGGTTGATCCTTGAAATGAGGGAACTGCTGCACAAATTCCTCCGTCTCCCAGGTGGCATCCTCGGGAGACTGGTCTTGCCACTTAACCAGATGTTCTACCACATCTCTATTGCGCACTGTCGAACTCTTTTATCTAAAAGACGTTCTGGCATTACAGAGGAGTTTAAGACGATCGGTATACTCTGCAGACTAACCACATTAGTGATATCCAGTATAACCTTCTTCAGCTAACTTACATGGAACACAGGATGGATCCCAACTTCCTGCAGTAAATTCAACTCGTATGTTGTTTCCCCATCTTTTTAGTGATCCTAAAAGGTCCAGCATATCGCGAAGTAAGTTTGGATAACTCGCCCCTTAGTCTTGCCTTATTTTTGTGATGTTGTTTGATACATAGAGTCTCCTAAGAATGGTATCCACATCATGTCCCTACATCTATTGGATCTAGATCACTCACTTTCTCAAACTAAAACATAGTTATTTATACTTATACTCCTGGTGCTTGGGCTACAGAGGTGCCCCACAGTAAAACACAAGTAAAAGGATCTTTGCCATGTAAATATCAGACCAAAATTGTTTACCTATTACTCATCCGTACCTATTCTTCTTTCACTTCTATCGAGCACAATGCCTCTTAGCATGTGCACATATTGTTGTTGTATATGTTAGCTAAGGATTTCTTAGCAAACGGATGTTGGATAATTGTGCTATCACTTACTCTCTTGCCAGAACCAATGTCCAGTCCGTTTTACTTATACAATAAAAGTTTTTGTCAAAGCATGTCAATAATCAGACATCTCTCGAACATGTTGTCTTAATCCATTGCATCTTTTGTGTATGACAAGGTGTTACTTGGTAGCAACTCAATATCTTGAACATTCTGTCTTCAGGTTTACTTCCAAAGCATAAGGGGAACAGATAAGAGAAATGTTCGCGGCGGCTCCATGTATACCTAGCTTTGTTAATGAGAAACATATTTATGGAGCTGTAAGCTCAAATGAGGCCCACATTATGAGGTCCATGACTCTTAAGTGGTCCACTATTCACATGTAAGCTCAAATGAGGCCCACATTATGAGGTCCATGACTCTTAAGTGGTCCACTATTCACATTATAAGGTCCATGACTCTTAAGTGGTCCACTATTCGTACACCCCTTTCTCTATTTTAGGAAACTATATGTCTCAAAGAAGTTGTTAGCCTTACAATGATGCCATGTGTTACCCTTACAACGATGCCATGTGTTACCCTTACAACGATGCCATGTACACAATAAATGACTATAATGTACGTGCTTATGACAAAATTTATCTTTTCAATCATTCCAAAATGTTATTTGGTTAACAAGTACACTTCCCCTAGCACAAGTAAATTCAACACAATTGAATTAATTCGTGTGCAAATTTAGTAATGTTACCTACCCTTTGCAAAAGTATAATGTCTTTTTATTTCGAAAGAAAGTAGTTATATGGAATTTAGGCGTCATGAACATGATTTATTAAAGAAGATTGTCACCAAAATATGGTATGAGACAAGGTTAAGTTGCCTTAAACATCTGGTGTCGTGCGATTATCCGATCGCCGCAATCTCCATCGCTCAATTAGCATCTTGCTGTGGGAGGTTATTTTCGATAATCCATCACTCCCGAAAGTGATTATCAACTCCACGGTTGAGATTGAGGAAGTTATCATATCTATGGTGATAATCGCCTCCACCAGATGTTTATGGAGGCCAACCCTCTCGATGATTATGGTAGATAACCCTCTACCGCCGCCTCGAGGGTTATCTCCCATAATCATCTCAAGAGGAGGGTTATCCTCCTTCTTAACCGGGTGCTTTCCAATCCCCCCGATGTCCACCGCTGATTGAAGCCTTGTGAGGGCGCAATGTGCACCCAACCCACCCGAAATGGATGTAGAGGCACCGAAAACGTGGAAAACAGCAGCTTTTTAGCATCGGATTCAGCCTCTGAGTGATAATCCAGTCTAGAAGATGCCGAACCCGTGATAATCTAGTCGTGGGAGCTGATAATCGAGCTATGGGTGACGATAATCGAGCCGTGGGTGCAGGAATGGGTGAGGAAACTTTGCTCGCCGGTTAAAAGGGATAAACACCCTGCTTGTTTTACAAATAGATAAACAAGCTAGCCCCTCCGGGCTCGCCTGTTTATCTGCTGTAAGGGGCTCGCAGGGGTGTTTATCCCCTTCATTCCCCTTTTAGGGAGGTAAAACCTAAATCATTAAGTGTGACAAGGGTCAAGAGCGTCTTAAAAGTGAAAAGGATTAGAACCTCAAAAGTCTGTTGTCTTTTAGGATAAAATTCACAATTATCTGTATTAAAGGCATTCCTTTACAATGTCATGAGACTATTTATGCTCATTGAGACTAAAGGTGAATCTCTATACAAGTGTAAACTAGGCTACAGTATGCTGCTGGGATCAGTATCCTTAAAAACAGTTTTGTTCTTCTACAAGTTTGCATTCTCATACAAGCTCGAGGTATGCTGCCATCCCTTCATTTTTGTAATCTAATCTTCAAATATAATGACCATTCCCAAAGATAGCATGTCACAAAAAGAACAGAGTATCCTCAAGGCTGATATGATCATGTTCTCGGTATTAGCTCCAGCTTGGAAACTAAATGCGAGCCATCGCCATTCTGGAATTGTAGCAAATCTGCCTGGGTACCTCCCCTAAGCTTGATCTGTTTAACCTCTCTAAACATGAGAGAAAATCTGACCAGGCCATCCTTATTACACAATTCTTCATTCCTCAGATCAGGATGCACGTCAATGGTTAACAAGTTGATGGCAGGAAGGGAACCAATTTCAGATGTATTCCAGTTATATGTGATCTCCTGTTCAAAAGAAAAGAAAAACACTTAAAAGTTATTTTATGTGCTACACACTATTGTTTGAAATACTGGAGATGCAAGGGAATAATTACCATGATTATATATGGCCCTACTTCGAGTTCTTCAAGCTGCTGTGCAAGTGTTAGCAGACTGACAATCTCATCTTTGGCGTATCCCTCAACAGAGTCTAAGCTATATTTATCTCCCGATTTGCCCACCAGATTCAGCTTCTTTAAGGCAGGAGCAGCCTCCAAATCTAGAGACACAATCTCGTAACATGTTGCTTCTTTGAGACATGTTCCTTGTGTAGTGAACTGTAAGTCATCAAGTAGGGTCATGCAGTAGAGCTGCTCTAGCCTTGGAGCATCTAGTGTTATGCTATCAACAAAAACGTCGTCCAGATGACCCTCTAGGTGGAATGTGAGCAACCCAGAGAATTCTAAATACAGTTCACCATAGTCTTTCGCATCATCAGACAAGAACATATCTTTTAGGTAAAAATGTTCCAATGATCTGCACATATATGGCAAACACATATACGCAAGAAAACTCCCAGAAACATTTTCCAATTTCAGCATGCGAAGCGCCACAAAAAATGTCTACAGGCGGTTCCACAATTGAATTTAAATCCATTTTAAAGGAAAATATTTTGATCTTGAGCTGCAAACCGCGGGCATTTTCCCTTCAAAGCGACTCATACGAATGCAAACTCCATTTAGATGCTCTAAATGTTTTATTTCTTCGTACCAATCTATGCTTTCGTTGTCAAACACAATAAAGATCATAGGATTCATTGCAAGAGAGACGCACCTTAGCTTCGGCCACAAATCAGGGCGCTGCTCTAAAGAATTTATGACACTTACGCTGATGCAGTCAAATGTGATGTTGAGATGCAGGGTGTCGAGCTCTTCGGAATCTAAAATCATTCTTTGCAGGGCATTTCCAGCACTCCGGCAAGCAGCATTTGCTTGGGCAAGATTTGAAATGGAGCTAAGTATGGTTGAATCATCAAAGACGATGGATCGGACAAGCCGAGGACAGGCACTACGCCAACTACGGCAGACACCCCTTGCCGCAAGGATGGAAAGAAAATCCGTGTTCTTGGAGGCGCCTTGGATCAACGCATCCTCCATAGCTAAAAGCTTCACAAAGGCAGCCAAATTATGGGGCGTAATTTGCCCTTGACGACATTCTCTACATATTGGAATGGTGTCTCCATGCCCGACAGAAGGGAATTATGGGGCGTAATTTGCCCTTGATGACATTTCTCCATGTTGAGGATCAAACACTCTCCTAGTTGTCTCTAAAAAAAACAAGGTGCTGGGTTGCCCTCCATGGCCGGAGTGTAAAGTGGCTTGAATCATAGTTCAAAGTTTTTTGACAATCAATTCAAAACCATAATCCTGGATATTTGGAACAAAGTCTATTTATATTTGCTTAATATTCGATCACGTTACAGTAAAATTCTATTTGGAAGCCTTCTCTGGCTATATCTATTCTGTCTATATAGCCTTTTCTGGCTATATAGATAGAAATTGTAAATGCTTATGTTACAAGTAATAACAAAGAACCTCAGCTCAAAGCTGTATTAATATGCCTTACTATATGCTTTTTCCCATTCCTGCAACTTTCTTTTCTACCCGCATTCTTGGTATAAGATAGCAATTAAACATAAGGGTGCTCATATACGCAATTCAATCAGCTTGATAATGTGTACATATTATAATGGCAATGGATTATTAAATTTTAAAACAACTCCGTGAGAATAAAAACAGAGATCCTTAATCTATTCTATTCATTGTGCTTGTTCTTTTCTCTACATCTTCCATGGCCATTTGATAGGCCAGCTGAGAAGCCTTTTCATGTAGCAACTCACCCTGCAAATCAATGTTTGTTACCTTGGCCAATTCATTACCATTTGGTTCTTCCCTGTTGTTTGGCTTGCTTTGTATTGGTGCCCCACTAAAGCAGTATACAAATTACGTATTAGTATGCAATGAAACTGATTATCTATAATATTTGAAGTCTACTAACTTACCAAAGATTATATATAATTAACCCATCCAAAGGCTAAGAAATAAAGCCAATCCACCTGTCGAGACGTAAAATGTTATAGTAAGACATAATTTGCAATGAATGATTATTGTCTCTTAGCAAAAAACATACCTATTGGTGGAAACCGAAGAACCTTCCTGCAATGTTAAAGAAATAACATGCATGACGCACAGAGCAAAACAAATGGCACCACTAAAAAACGTAAGGATACAACTCGATACCACCAATGATGAAACCAAAGTAGCCTAGAAGAGCAAGAAACTCAGATGGAATCCACATTCTTCACAAGGAATTCTCGAAATAGAAAGTATACATAACATAATTTATAAAATTCAATTCAATTCTAATAAACAGACACACGCATTCTCACCGACGCTTGGGAGGGCATATAATGTGTCTGCCGCAACAACAAGCATATCCCCTAATAACATGACCATCTCCCCGCATTGGTTTAACAATAGTATCCCTTATTTTTAAATTGGAGGTATATTATTGATAGGCATTGGAACATATAAACGGTCCGCAAAGATGGACATCGAGAGAACTACGAGAACAAGTCCCCAAATGCAGAGGGCAATCCCCCATAATGGCCAACAACATAGCGAAGTTTTCCGAACATATCCATGTCAAAAAAAAGACGCATGGAATCGCCACAAAAAGATGGTCAAGAATCCAAATATTTGAGTAAGGAGCATGAATTAGAACTAAAGAAATGGGCATTGATAGAGTTGCAAAGATGTACAGGGTGGGTAACTTTAGATCAATTCAAATTTAAAGCAAAGAAAAAATGTGTGAGGGTAAGGGGAGTGGACAGCCAGTGATAAGTGGTGGAAATTATGCAAGCGGAGACATCTAGATATATTGCATTGAGATCAACGTAAACTTTGATGTAGCGAAAGCACGAGCCATGAATCCCATAAAGCTTCGGCCCTTTTACATAACATTAGAAGAAATTTACAACCATTTTAATTTTGAGCCAAGATGAAACTAGCATACAAGCTGGGAAAATTAGTGGCTTGAAGGTTATTGCTAAAAAGGGGTTGTTCATGAGATGGTGATGCAAAATCGAGAATGGGTGACCATTTTAGCTTGTTGCAATGCTTTGGGAAATGCTATTCCTAGCTACTATATCTTCAAAGGCATTAGACTTCGAAGCTAATCATTTGGTTAATTTGCAGGTTGGGGCTCGCATGTCAGTTCAACATGAGGCATGGATGACCACGGAGTTGTTCATGGTTTGGTTAAGGGAGCATTTTAAGTTTAATGTGCCTGTCGGAGTTGATGAAAGCAACCCCCATGTTATCATTTTAGATGGTCATGGCAGCCACATGAGTCATGAAGTGGTGATTCTAGCTAGATCCTTGGGGATTCATCTAGTTATTCTACCTCCCCACACCTCTCACAAAATGTAGCCACTTGATGTGGCAGTCTTTGGGCTATTCAAGCAATATTTCAGCGAATAGAGCTGGTTACATGATAGAAGCAAGTTTGGAGCCAAGCAAGGCACAACTAGCAGGTAGCTATGTTGGTTTGATATGCATGTCGTGTTCATGAGACTAACATTTCTTTTTTCTACAGGCTTGATTTCCAATGCATTGGCCATAAGTCTCACCCCTGAGAATATTAGCTGGCTTCAAAGCCACTAGAATTTGGCCACTTAATCCAACTGTCATAGATGGCTTCATCATTGCCAAAACAACAACCGTTACAAATGCTCCATTTCAAGATGGTAAGTCTATTTAGGCAGTATAATCTTGCTTAATAAGCATTACCTCACTAGTGATGCTTGGATTAGGGCCGTACAAAGAAGAGAGAATTATGGAGAGAAGATGCTGAAAAAAATCAAAAAGGAAATTAGAGAACAAAGGAAGGCAGAGCAAGCAAGAAAAAGAAAGACAAGGGAACTAGTTGAAGCAGCTAGGAAAAGAAAGAAAGATGAGAGGGAGGCACAAAAGAAGATAGATAGTAGTATTTTAACGTCACGCCACTAGGCCGCATCCAACCTGACATGTGCTCAATAGAAGGTCAAGGCTTAGAGGCTTAGAAGCCTCTTATATGGTGCCAATCGACTCACATTCCTCTATCTCAGCCAAGAGCATTCAATATGGTCTGCCTATGAAAAGAGGGAAACAGAGATTTATGGGATTAAAGAGCAAATGGCATTTTGAAGAGCATGAACAAATGTGATTTCCTTTTTGTGCATATGGTCGAAAGCAGATTAATTTCTTTGTAAGCATACTAAATAGAATTATTTATTAATAATCCATAAATTATATATTATTTTTAAAAGTCTAATCTCGCCTTTAAATTACTAATGATTTGTATGCCATGGGAGGCCATTGCAGAGGACCATCTCCCTCCAACTCTCATTTGAAAACTTTGGCAAGGCAAGGCAAGGATGCGGGATCCGCCTCTTCAAGCAGATGATGTCTCCTTCGCTTGCCCCTTCCTTTGCCCCTCTTTCTCTTGAAATTTGGGTCCCTTTCTTGGCCCTTTCCCTTTGCCTCTTTCTTTGCCCAACCTCCCTCTTTCTTTTTGTCTCTCTCAATTTGCCTCTCAACCCACCCCCTTCCCTTTTTTTTTTTGTAGATATTGTTGTTTCACCTGGATTGTTTTTTGTAAATCTTGTTCTTGTTGTATCATGAAAATATCTAGTGGTGATTCAATGACAAGTTACGATCTTTGCATGAGTCCCACTTTTATCGCATGAGTCCCAAACGCTAGAATGTGATCCACTCTAATTAAATGCATCTTGGACTTGAAAATTACCCTCCTCACTATATTCATCCCGACCCCGCATTAAGCTTCCCATCTTGGGATGAATTCATCTTTATTACTAGGAAATCTTGATCTTTGTGTTTTTTTTTTGTTATTAATTGCAACAACTTGAGTCATGGATTTTGGTCCAATCTCTCCGGGCTTCAAGCTTATTGCTTAGAGCATCATTCATCACATTGCTCCCTTCACTGCTTTCCCCTTGCATCTTGGGCTATAGACATGATGCTATTATTACTCCCTTCTGTCTGCAAATCATTGACAGCCAAAGCAAATTCCAACTTCCAAATCATTCTTCTTCTTATCTCAAGGAAATTAGACCCTGCTTCAAGAATAAGGCTCTTGGGAAGAAAAAAAAATTATTGCTTGTAATTTGGGGCTTTTGCAACCAATGCTTTAATCTATGCCTTTAGCATCACATGGTAAATCTGGGAACATCACTTGATCCTTTACGATCGGATGTACCTCCTCCAGTAGCTGTCTAAGCAACAACAATCAACTTATACGCCCACATCAGCCAATATTCCTTTTTCACATTTATGTATTTCTTGATTATATTCAGGGATGCCTAATTGAAGTTGCATTTACTTAAAGTGGGCATTTCTTGGCTTCCAGACCTGTCTTTTTCACTCTAAGCTGCTCTTTCTCGACTCGCGAGTCGAGAAAGCGAGTCGAGAAAGGCCCTCTGACCTGCCGTTTTTACTCAGAGTTGCGGGCTCCTGACCTGCCTTTTTTCACTCCGAGTTAACTTTCTCAACTCATTTGCGAGTTGAAAAAGATCTTCCAACCCCCTTTTTTTCACTCGAAATGCCTTTCTCGACTCCCTCGACCTATTTCTTTTTTTTTTTACTCGAGCTGCCTTTCTTGTCTCGCTGATTCGAGAAAGGCCCTCATGTCTACCTCTTCCGTAAAACAGCCCTCGAATCGGTTCTTATTTTATTTGTCTTATCTCAGAGCCTCACTTATCTAACTTGATTCTATCTTTTGTAGCCCTTATCCCACCAAATACTACATGCTCTGGAATGGAAAGACTTATTCATTGAAGAAAGGAGGCGAGAAGAGGGTGATGACATTGGTTGACAAAGCCGCCGCTTTGGCCCTGTGAAGCACCTCATCATGATAGATTTTTGTCGCTTTCAAGTTGCTCCCATGGCTTGGAACAGTCGGAGGGTGTTCCACATGTTGTTCCCATTTAGGTGGTCTATCTCAGGAAGAGGGTGCAATCCTTATGATAGCATGATTGCCATGGTCTTTTCCATCGTAATATATAATATAACGACCATTTAAATGTCTTAGTAAAGGGATTCACCCTCACATCTAAAAAACTCTTATTTCCTATGACAAACAAGCCCCCAAATGCTCGGACGCCCTTTTGTTGGAAATAAGAAGGTTCCAAAACAAAAAGTGGAAATTGCATGAGACCCACTTTTAATTAAATGTGACCAATTTGGTTTCACAAACTAATTCAGCTTGCAATGTTTAGATGTTGGTTGAGACAATGGAGTTGGAGTATGAACTTATTTGGGATATACAACACGCTTAATGCAAATTGGGCAAAATAAGTATAGTTTTTCTTTCTTAGACATTGTATTGGTAGGACATAAAAAGCACTTATCATTTATCTACTTCATTAAGATACTTGTAGCATAGGGTTGGAAACAAAGCAACATTGTATTTTATTATATTTTGCATCATAGATAGAGCACATTGTTTCTATTGTATTTTTGCCATTTCTCTCGCCCTCATGGATGCTAACAGATTTATTACACCCTCCAATCTTAATATGTTATAATGATTACTAAATGCAAATTTTGTAATGGTGTCCTTCAAATTAAAAATGTCTTTTATTAAGAAACAAAATTATCTCAAATTTAGGCGCCTACATGATTTATTAAAGAAAGAAGACCGCCAAAGAAAACATGGTATAAAGTTGCCATTCCCCTTCTAGAAAAAAAAAAAAAAAAAAAAGGCATTAAGTGTGATAGCCTAGAGGTCAAGGGCTCTTCAAAGGGAAAAGGATCGAGCCTCGAATGTCTCTGTTGTCTTTTTGGATAAATTTCACAACTATCCGACGTTAAAAAATTTCTTTTTACATGTCATGACACTATTTATCGCTTCATTGAGAGTAAAGGTGAATCTCTATACAAGTGTAAACTAGGCTACAGTATGCTGTTGGGATCAACATCTCTAAAAACAATTCTTTTATCCTCTACAAGTTATCGGCTGCTGGTAAGTTGTCATCCCTTCATCTTTGTAATCTATTCTTCAAATATGATGACCATTCCAACCTCAAGTCCAGGCCAATCTGCTCTCCCCGAGCATGTTCATTCTTGACTCGCTTGGCATAGAAGACAAAAAAATTGTATATTTATTAATTTATATTTATTATATTAAATAGAATTATTTATTAATAATCCATATATTATATATTATTTTTAAAAGTCTAATCTCGTCTTAAATTACTAATGATTTGTATGCTATGGGAGGCCATTGCATGAGGACCGCCTCCCTCCATCTCTCATTTGAAAACTTTGGCAAGGCAAGGCAAGGATTCGGGATCCGCCTCCTCAAGCCCCTTTCTTTGCCCCTTTTTCTTTTGCCCCTTTGTCCTTTTTCTTGGCCCTTCCCTTTGCCCCTTTCTTTTGCCATTTGCCTCTCAAGCCCACCTCCTTTCCCCCTTTTTTTTTTTTTTGTAGATATTGTTGTTTCACCTGGATTGTTTTTGTAAATCTTGTTCTTGTTGTATCATGAAAATATCTAGTGGTGATTCAATGACAAGTTACTTATCTTTGCATGAGTCCCACTTTTATCAAGGTGGAGTCCCAAACGCCGTAATGTGATCCACTTTAATTAAATGCGCCTTTGAGTTGAAAATCGCCTCCTCACTATATTCATCCGCCCCCGTGATTAAGCTTCCCATCTTGGGATGGATTCATTTTATTGCTAGGAAATCTTGATCTTTATGTTTTTTGCTACTAATTGCAACAACTTGAGCTGCTGATTTTGGTCCAATCTCTCCAAGCTTCAAGCTTATGCTTAGAGCATCATTCATCACATTGCTCCCTTCATCGCTATCCCCTTGCATCTTGGGCTATAGACATGACGCTTATTATTACTCCCTTTATGTTCCAGAAATCATTGATACCAAAGCAAATTCCAACTTCCAAATCATTCTTCTTCTTGTCTCAAGGAAATTAGACCCTCCTTCAAGAATAAGGCTCTTGGAAAGAAAAAAAATTATTGCTTGTAATTTGGGGCTTTTGCAACCAATGCTTTAATCTATGCCTTTAGCATCACATGGTAAACTGGGAACATCATTTGGTCCTTTACGCATTGATGTACCTCCTCCACTAGCCGCCTTTTTACAACAATCAACTTATATGCCCACATCACCGACATTCCTTTTTTTACGATATGTATTTCTTTTGATTATATTCGTGGATGCCTAATTGAAGTCGTGATTTACTTAAAGTGGGCCTTTTTAGCTTTTCGTGACATGCCTTTTTTCACTGAAGTCGCTTCTTTCTCGACTTATGAAGTCGAGAAAGGCCTTCCGACCGCCTTTTTACTCGTGAGTTGGGGCCTCCCCCGACCGCTTTTTTTTCACTTCAATTACCTTTTTCAACTCGCTTATGTAGTCTAAAAAGATCCTCCAACCTCGCTTTTTCACTCGAGCTTCCTTTCTTGACTCCCTCGCACCTACTTTTTTTTTTTTTAACTCGAGTCGCCTTTCTTGTCTCGCTGACTCGAGAAAGGCCCTCATGTCTACCTTTTCTAGAAACAGCCCTCGAACCGGGTTCTTATTTTATTTGTCTTATCTCAGAGCCTCACTTATCTAACTTGATTCTATCTTTTTAAATTCCTTATCCCGACCAAATACTACATGCTCTGGAGTGGAAAGATTTATTCATTGAAGAAAGGAGGCTAGAAGAGGGTGATGACATTGGTTGACAAAGCTGCGGAAGCACCTCATCGTGATAGATTTTTATCGCTTTCAAGTTGCTCCCATGGCTTGGAACAGTCGGAGGGTGTTCCACATGTTGTTCCCATTTAGGTGGTCTATCTATGAAGAGGGTGCAATCCTTATGATAGCATGATTGCCATGGTCTTTTCCATCGTAATATATAATATAACGATCACTTAAATGTCTTAGTAAAGGGATTCACCCTCACATCTAAAAAAAACTCTTATTTCCTATGACAAACAAGCCCCCAAATGCTCGACGCCCTTTTGTTGGAAATAAGAAGGTTCCAAAACAAAAAGTGGAAATTGCATGAGACCCACTTTTAATTAAATGTGACCAATTTGGTTTCACAAACTAATTCAGCTTGCAATGTTTAGATGTTGGTTGAGACAATGGAGTTGGAGTATGAACTTATTTGGGATATACAACACGTTTAATGCAAATTGGGCAAAATAAGTATAGTTTTTCTTCTTAGACATTGTATTGGTAGGACATAAAAAGCACTTATCATCTATCTACTTCATTAAGATACTTGTAGCATAGGGTTGGAAACATAGCAACATTGTATTTTATTATATTTTGCATCATAGATAGAGCACATTGTTTCTATGTATTTTTGCCATTTTCTGTCCTCATGGATGCTAACAGATTTATTACACCCTCCAATCTTAATATGTTATACGATTACTAAATGCAAATTTCGAATGAATGGCGCCCTTCAAATTAAAAATGTCTTTTTATTAAGAAACAAAATTATCTGAAATTTAGGCGTCTACATGATTTATTAAAGAAAGAAGACTGCCAGCAAAACATGGTATAAAGTTGCCATTCCCCTTCTAGGGAAAAAAAAAAAAGGCATTAAGTGTGATAGCCTAGAGGTCAAGGGCTCTTCAAAGGGAAAAGGATCAGAGCCTCGAATGTCTGTTGTCTTTTTTGGATAAATTTCACAACTATCTGACGTTAAAAAATTTTCTTTACATGTCATGACACTATTTACTGCTTATTGAGAGTAAAGGTGAATCTCTATACAAGTGTAAACTAGGCTACAGTATGCTGTTGGGATCAACATCTCTAAAAACAATTCTTTTGTCCTCTACAAGTTATCGGCTGCTGGTAAGTTGTCATCCCTTCATCTTTGTAATCTATTCTTCAAATATGATGACCATTCCAACCTGGCCAATCTAGCATGTTCATTCTTGACTCGCTTGGCGAGAAGACAAAAAAATTGTATATTTATTAATTTATATTTATTATATTAAATAGAATTATTTATTAATAATCCATATATTATATATTATTTTTAAAAGTCTAATCTCGTCTTAAATTACTAATGATTTGTATGCTATGGGAGGCCATTGCATGAGGACCGCCTCCCTCCATCTCTCATTTGAAAACTTTATAAGGCAAGGCAAGGATTCGGGATCCGCCTCCCTCAAGCCCCTTTCTTTGCCCCTCTTTCTTTGCCCCTTTGTCCTTTTTTTGGCCCTTCCCTTTGCCCCTTTCTTTGCCCAACCTCCTCTTTCTTTGCCTCTCTCCATTTGCCTCTCAAACCCCACCTCCTTTCCCATTTTTTTTTTTGTAGATATTGTTGTTTCACCTGATTGTTTTTGTAAATCTTGTTCTTGTTGTATCATGAAAATATCTAGTGGTGATTCAATGACAAGTTACTTATCTTTGCATGAGTCCCACTTTTATCGTGGTGAGTCCCAAACGCCGTAATGTGATCCACTTTAATTAAATGCGCCTTTGAGTTGAAAATCGCCTCCTCACTATATTCATCCGCCTTGCATTAAGCTTCCCATCTTGGGATGGATTCATTTTTATTGCTAGGAAATCTTGATCTTTATGTTTTTTTTGCTACTAATTGCAACAACTTGAGTCGCTGATTTTGGCCCAATCTCTCCAAGCTTCAAGCTTATGCTTAGAGCATCATTCATCACATTGCTCCCCCTTCATCGCTATCCCTTTGCATCTTGGGCTATAGACATGACGCTATTATTACTCCCTTTATGTCTCAGCAAATCATTGATGTACCAAAGCAAATTCCAACTTCCAAATCATTCTTCTTCTTGTCTCAAGGAAATTAGACCCTCCTTCAAGAATAAGGCTCTTTGAAAGGAAAAAAATTATTGCTTGTAATTTGGGGCTTTTGCAACCAATGCTTAATCTATGCCTTTAGCATCACATGGTAACTGGGAACATCATTTGGTCCTTTACGATTGATGTACCTCCTCCACTAGCCGCCTGCTTAACAACAATCAACTTATATGCCCACATCACCGACATTCCTTTTTACGCGATATGTATTTCTTTTTATTATATTCAGTGGATGCCTAATTGAAGTCGTGATTTACTTAAAGTGGGCCTTTCTTAGCTTTCAAACATGCTTTTTTCACTGAAGCTCGCTCTTTTCTCGACTTGCGAAGTCGAGAAAGGCCTTTCGACCGCTTTTTTACTCGTGAGTTGGGGCCTCCTCGACCGCTTTTTTTCACTCCGAAGTTACCTTTCAACTCGCTTATGAAGTAAAAAAGATCCTCCAACCTCGCTTTTTCGCCTCCGAGCTTCCTTTCTTGACTCCCTCGACCTACATTTCTTTTTAACTCGAGCTTGCCTTTCTTGTCTCAGAACCTCGAGAAAGGCCCTCATGTCTACCTTTTCTAGAAAACAGCCCTCGAACCGGTTCTTATTTTATTTGTCTTATCTCAGAGCCTCACTTATCTAACTTGATTCTATCTTTTGTAGCCCTTATCCCACCAAATACTACATGCTCTGAATGGAAAGACTTATTCATTGAAGAAAGGAGGCGTAGAAGAGGGTGATGACATTGGTTGACAAAGCCGGGCCGCTTTGGCCCGCGGAAGCACCCTCATCGTGATAGATTTTTATCGCTTTCAAGTTGCTCCCATGGCTTTGAACAGTCGGAGGGTGTTCCACATGTTGTTCCCATTTAGGTGGTCTATCTCAGGAAGAGGGTGCAATCCTTATGATATCATGATTGCCATGGTCTTTTCCATCGTAATATATAATATAACGATCATTTAAATGTCTTAGTAAAGGGATTCACCCTCACACTAAAAAAACTCTTATTTCCTATGACAAACAATCCCCAAATGCTCGGACGCCCTTTTGTTGGAAATAAGAAGGTTCCAAAACAAAAAGTGGAAATTGCATGAGACCCACTTTTAATTAAATGTGACCAATTTGGTTTCGGACAAACTAATTCAGCTTGCAATGTTTAGATGTTGGTTGAGACAATGGAGTTGGAGTATGAACTTATTTGGGATATACAACACGCTTAATGCAAATTGGGCAAAATAAGTATAGTTTTTCTTCTTAGACATTGTATTGGTAGGACATAAAAACACTTATCATTTATCTACTTCATTAAGATACTTGTAGCGTAGGGTTGGAAACATAGCAACATTGTATTTTATTATATTTTGCATCATAGATAGAGCACATTGTTTCTATTGTATTTTTGCCATTTTCTCGTCCTCATGGATGCTAACAGATTTATTACACCCTCCAATCTTAATATGTTATAATGATTACTAAATGCAAATTTCAGAATGGTGTCCTTCAAATTAAAAATGTCTTTTTTATTAAGAAACAAAATTATCTCAAATTTAGGCGCCTACATGATTTATTAAAGAAAGAAGATCGCCAAAGAAAACATGGTATAAAGTTGCCATTCCCTTCTAGAAAAAAAAAAAAAAAGGCATTAAGTGTGATAGCCTAGAGGTCAAGGGCTCTTCAAAGGGAAAAGGATCGAGCCTCGAATGTCCGTTGGTTTTTGATAAATTTCACAACTATCTGACATTAAAAAATTTTCTTTACATGTCATGACACTATTTACTGCTTATTGAGAGTAAAGGTGAATCTCTATACAAGTGTAAACTAGGCTACAGTATGCTGTTGGGATCAACATCTCTAAAAACAAT
The DNA here is from genome assembly GCA_021234155.1 of Isoetes taiwanensis. Classification (NCBI taxonomy): domain Eukaryota; kingdom Viridiplantae; phylum Streptophyta; class Lycopodiopsida; order Isoetales; family Isoetaceae; genus Isoetes; species Isoetes taiwanensis. Next base: position 48,909,257 of record JAJEKV010000001.1, on the reverse strand, counting down.
TCTTTTGTCCTCTACAAGTTATCGGCTACGGGTAAGTTGTCATCCCTTCATCTTTGTAATCTATTCTTCAAATATGATGACCATTCCAACCTCGAAGTCCAGCTAACCGCTTCCCCCGAAAGCATGTTCATTCTTGACATCGGTAAGTCCCGCATGCGGCGCCTCTAATTGCACATCGGCAAGTCCCGCATGCGCTCGTGCATTTGTGTCGAGGATTTATGCGCTTGTGAATTATCTCTCGATTTTAGAGATTCAAGAATGCATGTGTTGTAATCGACGCCTTTAGAACCGGACGGCTTTTTGGCCACATCTAGCTTGCCGGGAAACTTCAGAAGTTCTAAGCCCTGAAAGGCTATTCCCCAGCCTAATTTCGCTGTAAGATGAGAAGGAATGAAAAGACATAGCCTAAAAAACGGCTACAATCATCCCGCCTATACATGCTTGATTGATTGTTTAGAGGGATAGCTAACATTGTGAGGCCAAGCAAAGATATCTAGTGTTACGGGAAAATTTCAAGCCCAAATTTTGCCTTTGGATGAGTAAATCAGCCATGGGTTGGCCCAACCAATCGCTTCTCCCATACCGCGGGATCCTGTGATCCCCCACGTTGTTTGTCAAGTCGCTATTCCAAGCCGATGCTACAACACCCCAAATGATTAAGGCTTCACCACGCTCACCGGATCAACACCCAATCATTCAAAGAGGATCAATTAGAAAGCTCCGTAAACCAACCAATTGTCGCCGCAATAGATTAGTACCGCAAAACCGAAAGCCCCCGGGTCCAACACAATTAAGATTTTGCTCCTTTTGTAACCTCTCTAATTCGTCCTATCCCTTCTATAATTGAAACTAAGACTTCCATCTCGCTGGAACTGATGTAACCGCCCATGGTAGGCCAAAATCCAACCCTAATCGTGAGCCCATGCAGTAGATTGATCTTCCAAGCTATCTTGGTTCATGACAAGTCTATCAAACCCGTTGTATTGATTTTGGCCAAGTGTTTTCTCATTGGTCCATTACCAACCACTAAGGGCATGCCACATAGGCGCATTAAAACATTAATATATGGTCATATGTTAATACCAAACTTTTGCCACATATATTAATGTTTACATCCATAAACTAGCAAACTATTGGTATCAAAACCCACAACTAATATTATTGCTTAATATTAGTGCCTTTGGTGCCCTATATTGGTCCCCAAAGAATATTTGTTCCTTATTCAAGATTCACGCCAAGATAGACTAAACTACAACTACCCAAGAATGTAACTAACAAGCACTCTCCATGCTCATGGACGCTCATCAAGGACCCGATTCCGGCTATACCCTTTGGGAGCACCTCGTAACATTCCCTCCCTCCTTTTGATCTTGTCCTCAAGGTTGATCCTTGAAATGAGGGAATTGCTGCACAAATTCCTCCGCCTCCCGTGTGGCATCCCTCGGGAGACTGGTCTTGCCACTTAACCAGATGTTCTACCACATCTCTATTGCGCACTGTCGAACTCTTTTATCTAAAAGACGTTCTGGCATTACAGAGGAGTTTAAGACGATCGGTATACTCTGCAGACTAACCACATTAGTGATATCCAGTATAACCTTCTTCAGCTAACTTACATGGAACACAGGATGGATCCCAACTTCCCGCAAAGAATTCAACTCGTATGTTGTTTCCCCATCTTTTAGTGATCCTAAAAGGTCCAAAGATATCACAAGTAAGTTTGGATAACTCGCCCCTTAGTCTTGCCTTTATTTTTGTGATGTTGTTTGATACATAGAGTCTCCTAAGAATGGTATCCACATCATGTCCCTACATCTATTGGATCTAGATCACTCACTTTCTCAAACTAAAACATAGTTATTTATACTTATACTCCTGGTGCTTGGGCTACAGAGGTGCCCCACAGTAAAACACAAGTAAAAGGATCTTTGCCATGTAAATATCAGACCAAAATTGTTTACCTATTACTCATCCGTACCTATTCTTCTTTCACTTCTATCGAGCACAATGCCTCTTAGCATGTGCACATATTGTTGTTGTATATGTTAGCTAAGGATTTCTTAGCAAACGGATGTTGATAATTGTGCTATCACTTACTCTCTTGCCAGAACCAATGTCCAGTCCGTTTTACTTATACAATAAAAGTTTTTGTCAAAGCATGTCAATAATCAGACATCTCTCGAACATGTTGTCTTAATCCATTGCATCTTTTGTGTATGACAAGGTGTTACTTGGTAGCAACTCAATATCTTGAACATTCTGTCTTCAGGTTTACTTCCAAAGCATAAGGGGAACAGATAAGAGAAATGTTCGCGGCGGCTCCATGTATACCTAGCTTTGTTAATGAGAAACATATTTATGGAGCTGTAAGCTCAAATGAGGCCCACATTATGAGGTCCATGACTCTTAAGTGGTCCACTATTCACATGTAAGCTCAAATGAGGCCCACATTATGAGGTCCATGACTCTTAAGTGGTCCACTATTCACATTATAAGGTCCATGACTCTTAAGTGGTCCACTATTCGTACACCCCTTTCTATTTTAGGAGACTATATGTCTCAAAGAAGTTGTTAGCCTTACAATGATGCCATGTGTTACCCTTACAACGATGCCATGTGTTACCCTTACAACGATGCCATGTACACAATAAATGACTATAATGTACGTGCTTATGACAAAATTTATCTTTTCAATCATTCCAAAATGTTATTTGGTTAACAAGTACACTTCCCCTAGCACAAGTAAATTCAACACAATTGAATTAATTCGTGTGCAAATTTAGTAATGTTACCTACCCTTTGCAAAAGTATAATGTCTTTTATTTCGAAAGAAAGTAGTTATATGGAATTTAGGCGTCATGAACATGATTTATTAAAGAAGATTGTCACCAAAATATGGTATGAGACAAGGTTAAGTTGCCTTAAACATCTGGTGTCGTGCGATTATCTGATCGCTGCAATCTCCATCGTTCAATTAGCATCTTTTGTGGGAGGTTATTTCTCGATAATCCATCACTCCCCGAAAGTGATTATCAACTCCACGGCTGAGATTGAGGAAGTTATCATATCTATGGTGATAATCGCCTCCACCAGATGTTTATGGAGGCCAACCTCTCTTCGATGATTATGGTAGATAACCCTTCCTACCGCCGCCCGAGGGTTATCTCCCATAATCATCTCAAGAGGAGGGTTATCCTCCTCCTTAACCGGCAAGCTTTCCAATCCCAAACATGTCCACCGCTGATTGAAGCCTTGTGAGGGCGAAATGTGCACCCAACCCACCCGAAATGGATGTAGAGGCAACCTGAAAACGTGGAAAAAAGCAGCTTTAGCATCGGATTCAGCCTCTGAGCTGATAATCCGTGTCCAGAAGATGCCGAACCCGGTGATAATCTAGCCGCGGGAGCCGATAATCGAGCCATGGGTGACGATAATCGAGCCGTGGGTGCGTGGAATGGGTGAGGAAACTTTGCTCGCCGTTAGCAGATAACATGCTGTTACAAATAGAGATAAACAAGCCAGCCCTCCCGGCTCGCCTGCTTATCCGGCCGTAAGGGGCTCGCAGGGTGTTTATCCCTTCATTCCCCTTTAGGGAGGTAAAACCTAAATCATTAAGTGTGACAAGGGTCAAGAGCGTCTTAAAAGTGAAAAGGATTAGAACCTCAAAAGTCTGTTGTCTTTAGGATAAAATTCACAATTATCTGTATTAAAGGCATTCCTTTACAATGTCATGAGACTATTTATGCTCATTGAGACTAAAGGTGAATCTCTATACAAGTGTAAACTAGGCTACAGTATGCTGCTGGGATCAGTATCCTTAAAAACAGTTTTGTTCTTCTACAAGTTTGCATTCTCATACAAGCTCGAGGTATGCTGCCATCCCTTCATTTTTGTAATCTAATCTTCAAATATAATGACCATTCCCAAAGATAGCATGTCACAAAAAGAACAGAGTATCCTCAAGGCTGATATGATCATGTTCTCGGTATTAGCTCCAGCTTGAAACTAAATGCGAGCCATCGCCATTCTGAATTGTAGCAAATCTGCCTGGGTACCTCCCCTAAGCTTGATCTGTTTAACCTCTCTAAACATGAGAGAAAATCTGACCAGGCCATCCTTATTACACAATTCTTCATTCCTCAGATCAGGATGCACGTCAATGGTTAACAAGTTGATGGCAGGAAGGGAACCAATTTCAGATGTATTCCAGTTATATGTGATCTCCTGTTCAAAAGAAAAGAAAAACACTTAAAAGTTATTTTATGTGCTACACACTATTGTTTGAAATACTGAGATGCAAGGGAATAATTACCATGATTATATATGGCCCTACTTCGAGTTCTTCAAGCTGCTGTGCAAGTGTTAGCAGACTGACAATCTCATCTTTGGCGTATCCCTCAACAGAGTCTAAGCTTATATTTATCTCCCGATTTGCCCACCAGATTCAGCTTCTTTAAGGCAGGAGCAGCCTCCAAATCTAGAGACACAATCTCGTAACATGTTGCTTCTTTGAGACATGTTCCTTGTGTAGTGAACTGTAAGTCATCAAGTAGGGTCATGCAGTAGAGCTGCTCTAGCCTTGGAGCATCTAGTGTTATGCTATCAACAAAAACGTCGTCCAGATGACCCTCTAGGTGGAATGTGAGCAACCCAGAGAATTCTAAATACAGTTCACCATAGTCTTTCGCATCATCAGACAAGAACATATCTTTTAGGTAAAAATGTTCCAATGATCTGCACATATATGGCAAACACATATACGCAAGAAAACTCCCAGAAACATTTTCCAATTTCAGCATGCGAAGGCCACAAAAATGTCTACAGGCGGTTCCACAATTGAATTTAAATCCATTTTAAAGGAAAATATTTTGATCTTGAGCTGCAAACCGCGGGCATTTTCCCTTCAAAGCGACTCATACGAATGCAAACCCATTTAGATGCTCTAAATGTTTTATTTCTTCGTACCAATCTATGCTTTCGTTGTCAAACACAATAAAGATCATAGGATTCATTGCAAGAGAGACGCACCTTAGCTTCGGCCACAAATCAGGGCGCTGCTCTAAAGAATTTATGACACTTACGCTGATGCAGTCAAATGTGATGTTGAGATGCAGGGTGTCGAGCTCTTCGGAATCTAAAATCATTCTTTGCAGGGCATTTCCAGCACTCCGGCAAGCAGCATTTGCTTGGGCAAGATTTGAAATGGAGCTAAGTATGGTTGAATCATCAAAGACGATGGATCGGACAAGCCGAGGACAGGCACTACGCCAACTACGGCAGACACCCCTTGCCGCAAGGATGGAAAGAAAATCCGTGTTCTTGGAGGCGCCTTGGATCAACGCATCCTCCATAGCTAAAAGCTTCACAAAGGCAGCCAAATTATGGGGCGTAATTTGCCCTTGACGACATTCTCTACATATTGGAATGGTGTCTCCATGCCCGACAGAAGGGAATTATGGGGCGTAATTTGCCCTTGATGACATTTCTCCATGTTGAGGATCAAACACTCTCCTAGTTGTCTCTAAAAAAAACAAGGTGCTGGGTTGCCCTCCATGGCCGGAGTGTAAAGTGGCTTGAATCATAGTTCAAAGTTTTTTGACAATCAATTCAAAACCATAATCCTCGATATTTGGAACAAAGTCTATTTATATTTGCTTAATATTCGATCACGCTATAAAGAAAATTCTATTTGGAAGCCTTCAAGTTATATCTATTTCTGCCTATATAGCCTTTTCTCGCTATATAGATAGAAATTGTAAATGCTTATGTTACAAGTAATAACAAAGAACCTCACCAAAGTCAGATTAATATGCCTTACTATATGCTTTTTCCCATTCCCGCAACTTCTCTTTTCTACCCGTGATTCTTGGTATAAGATAGCAATTAAACATAAGGGTGCTCATACGCTAATTCAATCAGCTTGATAATGTGTACATATTATAATGGCAATGGATTATTAAATTTTAAAACAACTCCTGTGAGAATAAACCAGAGATCCTTAATCTATTCTATTCATTGTGCTTGTTCTTTTCTCTACATCTTCCATGGCCATTTGATAGGCCAGCTGAGAAGCCTTTTCATGTAGCAACTCACCCTGCAAATCAATGTTTGTTACCTTGGCCAATTCATTACCATTTGGTTCTTCCCTGTTGTTTGGCTTGCTTTGTATTGGTGCCCCACTAAAGCAAAGATACAAATTACGATTAGTATGTAATGAAACTGATTATCTATAATATTTGAAGTCTACTAACTTACCAAAGATTATATATAATTAACCCATCCAAAGGCTAAGAAATAAAGCCAATCCACCTGTCGAGACGTAAAATGTTATAGTAAGACATAATTTGCAATGAATGATTATTGTCTCTTAGCAAAAAACATACCTATTGGTGGAAACCGAAGAACCTTCCTGCAATGTTAAAGAAATAACATGCATGACGCACAGAGCAAAACAAATGGCACCACTAAAAAACGTAAGGATACAACTCGATACCACCAATGATGAAACCAAAGTAGCCTAGAAGAGCAAGAAACCAGATGGAATCCACATTCTTCACAAGGAATTCTGAAATAGAAAGTATACATAACATAATTTATAAAATTCAATTCAATTTTAATAAACAGACACACGCATTCTCACCGACGCTTGGGAGGGCATATAATGTGGTCGCGAACAACAAGCATATCCCTCAATAACATGACCATCTCCTGCATTGGTTTAACAATAGTATCCCTTATTTTTAAATTGGAGGTATATTATTGATAGGCATTGGAACATATCAGAACGGTCTGCAGCATGGACATCAGAGAGAACTACGAGAACAAGTCCCGAAATGCAGAGGGCAATCCCCCCATAATGGCCAACAACATAGCGAGTTTTCCGGAACATATCCATGTCAAAAACAGCACGCATGGAATCGTCACAAAAAAGATGGTCAAGAATCCAAATATTTGAGTAAGGAGCATGAATTAGAACTAAAGAAATGGGCATTGGATAGAGTTGCAAAAGATGTAATGTGGGTAACTTTAGATCAATTCAAATTTAAAGCAACAAAAATGTGTGAGGGTAAGGGGAGTGGACAGCCAGGTGATAAGTGGTGGAAATTATGCAAGCGGAGACATCTAGATATATTGCATTGAGATCAACAGAAACTTTGATGTAGCGCGAGCACGAGCCATGAATCCCATAAAGCTTCGGCCCTTTTACATAACATTAGAAGAAATTTACAACCATTTTAATTTTGAGCCAAGATGAAACTAGCATACAAGCTGGGAAAATTAGTGGCTTGAAGGTTATTGCTAAAAAGGGGTTGTTCATGAGATGGTGATGCAAAATCGAGAATGGGTGACCATTTTAGCGTGTTGCAATGCTTTGGGAAATGCTATTCCTAGCTACTATATCTTCAAAGGCATTAGACTTCGAGCTAATCATTTGGTTAATTGCGAGGTTGGGGCTCGATGTCACTCAACATGAGGCATGGATGACCACCTGAGTTGTTCATGGTTTGGTTAAGGGAGCATTTTAAGTTTAATGTGCCCGCTTGAGTTGATGAAAGCAACCCCCATGTTATCATTTTAGATGGTCATGGCAGCCACATGAGTCATGAAGTGGTGATTCTAGCTAGATCCTTGGGGATTCATCTAGTTATTCTACCTCCCCACACCTCTCACAAAATGTAGCCACTTGATGTGGCGCCTTTGGGCTATTCAAGCAATATTTCAGCGTAATAGAGCTGGTTACATGATAGAAGCAAGTTTGGAGCAAGCAAGGCACAACCAGTGTAGCTATGTTGGTTTGATATGCATGTCGTGGTTCATGAGACTAACATTTTTTTTTTCTACAGTGCTTGATTTCCAATGCATTGGCCATAAGTCTCACCCCCGAGAATATTATTAGGGCTTCAAAGCCACTAGAATTTGGCCACTTAATCCAACCGGCCATAGATGGTTTCATCATTGCCAAAACAACAACCGCTACAAATGCTCCATTTCAAGATGGTAAGTCTATTTAGGCAAAGATAATCTTGCTTAATAAGCATTACCTCACTAGTGATGCTTGGATTAGGCCGCATAAAGAAGAGAGAATTATGGAGAGAAGATGCTGAAAAAAATCAAAAAGGAAATTAGAGAACAAAGGAAGGCAGAAAGCAAGCAAGAAAAAAAGAAAGACAAGGGAACTAGTTGAAGCAAATTTAGGAAAAAGAAAGAAAGATGAGAGGGAGGCACAAAAGAAGATAGATAGTAGTATTTTAACGCCACGCCACTAGGCCAAAGATCCAACCGACATGTGTCAATAGAAGGTTTCAACGCTAGGAGGCTTAGAAGCCTCTTATATGGTGCCAATCGACCTCACATTCCTCTATCTCAGCCAAGAGCATTCAATATGGTCTGCCATGAAAAGAGGGAAACAGAGATTTATGGGATTAAAGAGCAAATGGCATTTTGAAGAGCATGAACAAATGTGATTTCTTTATGTGCATATGGTCGAAAGCATTAATTTCTTGTAAGCATACTAAATAGAATTATTTATTAATAATCCATAAATTATATATTATTTTTAAAAAGTCTAATCTCGCCTTTAAATTACTAATGATTTGTATGCCATGGGAGGCCATTGCAGGAGGACCATCTCCCTCCAACTCTCATTTGAAAACTTTGGCAAGGCAAGGCAAGGATGCGGGATCCGCCTCTTCAAGCGTGCATGATGTCTCCTTCGCTTGCCCCTTCCTTTGCCCCTCTTTCTTTGAAATTTGGGTCCCTTTCTTGGCCCTTTTCCTTTGCCTCTTTCTTTGCCCAACCTCCCTTTTTTTTTTCTCTCTCTCAATTTGCCTCTCAACCCACCCCTTTCCCTTTTTTTTTGTAGATATTGTTGTTTCACCTGGATTGTTTTTGTAAATCTTGTTCTTGTTGTATCATGAAAATATCTAGTGGTGATTCAATGACAAGTTACGATCTTTGCATGAGTCCCACTTTTTACCGCATGAGTCCCAAACGTTAGAATGTGATCCACTCTAATTAAATGCATCTTGGACTTGAAAATTACCCTCCTCACTATATTCATCCGACCGCATTAAGCTTCCCATCTTGGGATGAATTCATCTTTATTACTAGGAAATCTTGATCTTTGTGTTTTTTTGTTATTAATTGCAAACAACTTGAGCCGCTGGATTTTGGTCCAATCTCTCCGTGCTTCAAGCTTATTGCTTAGAGCATCATTCATCACATTGCTCCCTTCATCGCTTCCCTTGCATCTTGGGCTATAGACATGATGCTATTATTACTCCCTTCTGCCTCGCAAATCATTGATGTACCAAAGCAAATTCCAACTTCCAAATCATTCTTCTTCTTATCTCAAGGAAATTAGACCCCGCTTCAAGAATAAGGCTCTTTGGGAAGAAAAAAAAAAATTATTGCTTGTAATTTGGGGCTTTTGCAACCAATGCTTTAATCTATGCCTTTAGCATCACATGGTAACTGGGAACATCACTTGATCCTTTTACGATCGGATGTACCTCCTCCCAAAGAGTCGCCTAAGCAACAACAATCAACTTATACCCACATCATACCCAATATTCCTTTTCACATTTATGTATTTTGATTATATTCTGTGGATGCCTAATTGAAGTTGCATTTTACTTTAAAGTGGGCATTTCTTGGCTTCCAGACCTGCTTTTTTTTTAAGCCGCTTTTTTCGACTCGCTGAAGTCGAGAAAGCGAGTCGAGAAAGGCCTCTGACCTCGCCGCATTTACTCGAGTTGTGGCCCTCGACCGCCTTTTTTCATCCGAAGTTAACTTTCAACTCATTTGCGAAGTTGAAAAGATCTTCCAACCTCGCTTTTTTCACTGGAAATGCCGACCCCGCGACCTACTTTTCTTTTACTCCTCGAGTCAGCTTTCTTGTCTCACATTCGAGAAAGGCCCCTCATGTTCACTCTCTTCCAAATGTACCGAATCGGTTCTTATTTTATTTGTCTTATCTCAGAGCTCCTCACTATCTAACTTGACTTATCTGTAATTCCTTATCCCGACCAAATACTATATGCTCTAGAATGGAAAGTTACTCATTCATTGAAGAAAGGAGGCTAGAAGAGGGTGATGACATCGCTGGGATGTGCCGGGCCCGTGAAGCACCTCATCGTGAGCAGATTTTTGTCGCCTGTTGCTCCCCATGGCTTGAACAGGCCTGGAGGGTGTTCCACATGTTGTTCTATTTAGGTGGTCTATTCCGCAAGAGGGTGCAATCCTTATGATAGCACATTGCTATGGTCTTTTCCATCGTAATATATATAATATAACTTTAATTCTGTTCAAAGGATTCCACCATTTAAAAACCTTTTATTTCCTATGACAACAAGCCCCCAACAAAGCCTGACGTCCTTTTGTTGAAATAAGAAGGTTCCAAAACAAAAAGTAAAATTGCATGAGACCCACTTTAATTAACAATGTGACCAATTTGGTTTCGGCTAAACTAATTCAGTTGCAATGTTTAGATGTTGGTTGAGACAATGGAGTTGGAGTATGAACTTATTTTGGGATATACAACACGCTTAACGCAAATTGGGCAAAAATAAGTATAGTTTTCTTAGACATTGTATTGGTAGACATAAAAGCACTTTCATTTATCTACTTCATTAAGATATTTGTAGCATGGTTGTCGTTAACATTGTATTTTATTATATTTCGCATCATAGATGGGGAGTGCTTACTGTTTCTATTGTATTTTGTCATTTTCCTCATGGATGCTAACTGCATTTAAGCACCCTCCAATCTTAATATGTTATACGATTACTAAAATGCAAAATTTTGTAATGGTGTCCTCAAATTAAAATGTCTTTTATTAAGCAAAACAAAAAATTATCTTGAAATTTAAAGGCCTACATGATTTATTTGAAAGAAGACCAAAGAAAACATGGTATAAAGTTGCCATTCCCTCTAGGAAAAAAAAGGCATTAAGTGTGATAGTCCTGAGGTCAAGGGCTCTTCAAAGGAAAAGGATCGTAGCCCTCGAATGTCTCGTTGTCTTGGATAAATTTCACAACTATCTCGGAATGCTAGTAAATTTTCTTTACATGTCATATTAATTATTTACCGCCATTGAGAGTAAGCAGTGAATCTCTATACAAGTGCAACTAGGCTACAAGATAACAAGTTGGGATCAAATACTCCCAAAAACAATTCTTTTATCCTCTACAAGTTACCGGTAAGTTGTCATCCCTTCATCTTGTAATCTATTCTTCAAATATGATGACCATTCCAACCCCAAGTCCAAATCGGCCTCCCGAAAGCAGTTGTGTGTTCATTCTTGACTCCGCTGGCTAGAAGACAAAAAAAATTGTATATTTATTAATTTATATTTATTATAATAAATAGAATTATTTATTAATAATCCATATACAGTAAGTATTATTTTAAAAGTTCAACTTCGCTCTTAAATTACTAATGATTTGCATGTGCTATGGAGGCCACTGCATGAGGACCGGCCTCCCTCCACTTCTCATTTGAAAACTTTATAAGGCAAGTGCAAGGAGATCTGTATCTGCCTCCTCAAGCCCTTTCTTTGCCTTTCTTTGCCCCTAACCTTTCTTGGCCCTTCCTCGCCTTGCCATTTGCCTCCCGTAGCCCACCCTCCTTTCCCTTTTTTTGTATTGTTGCTCACCTGGATTGTTTTTGTAACTGTTCTTGTTGTATCATGAAAATATCTAGTGGGTGATTCAATGACAAGTTGTATTTATCTTGTGGCTGAGTCCCACTTCATCACAGGAGTCCCAAACGCCGTATCGTGATCCACTTTAATTAAATGCGCCTTTGAGTTGGTGAAAATCGCCTCCCTCACTATATTCATCCTACCAAGATTAAAGCTTCCCATCTTGGGATGGATTCATTTTTATTGCTAGAAATCTTGATCTCTATGTTTTTGCTACTAATTGCGGAAACAACTTGAGTCATCGATTTGGTCCAATCTCTCCAAGCTTCGTTTATGCTTAGGAGTTATCATTCATCACATTGCTCCCCTTCACCTATCCCTGCATCTTGGGCTATGTATATGACGCTTATTATTACTCCCTTATGTCTCAAGAATCATTGACACCAAAAGCAAATTCCAACTTCCAACCATTCTTCTTCTTTGTCTTTCATGGAAATTAGGACCCTCCTTCAAGAATAAGGCCTTTGAAAGAAAAAATTATTGCTTGTAATTTGGGCTTTTGCAACCAATGCTTAATTCATGCCTTTAGCATCGGCTACATGGTAACCGGGGAACATCATTTGGTCCTTACGACAATGGATGTACCTCCTCCACTAGCTCGCCTACGATAACAATCAACTTATATGCCCACATCAGCCGACATTCCCTTGACGACAGAAAGGCCTTCTCGACCGCCTTTTGGCCCGTAGCTGGGGCCTCCTCGACCGCTTTTTCATCAATTACCTTTTCAACCCTGCGAGCCCAAAGATCCTCCAACCTCGCCTTTTCACCAGCTCCTTCTTGACCCACTCATTTCTTTTAATCCTCCAGCCTTCTTGTCTCGGGCGACCGAGAAAGGCCCTCATGTCTACCTTTCTAGAAATTTTAATCGTTCTTATTTTATTTATGTCTTATCTCTAGGCCCCTGGTACTTATCTAACTTGATTCTATCTTTGTCCTTATCCCACTAAATACTACATGCTCTCAGAGTGGAAAGATTTATTCATTGAAGAAAGGAGCAGAAGAGGTGATGACATCAAGCTTGAGTCATCATGGAAGCACCCTCATCGATAGATTTTATCGCTTCAAGTTGGTTCCCATGGCTTGAAATCAGCCCAGGGTGTTCCACATGTTGTTCCCATTTAGGTGGTCTATCTATGAAGAGGTGCAATCCTTATGATAGCATGATCACATGGTCTTTTCCAATCGTATATAATATAACGACCAAATGTCTTAGTAAAGGGATTCCTCACACGAAAAACTCTTATTTCTATGACAAACAAGCCTCAAATGACCTTTGTTGGAAATAAGGAAATTGTTCCAAAACAAAAGTGGAAATTGCATGAGACCCACTTTAATTGAATGTGAATCTTCAATTCCGGTTTCAAAACCAATCTGTTTCTGCAATGCTTCAGGGATGTTGCTGAGACAGCCTGAGTTGGAGTGCTTAAACCAGCCTGGGATTATACAAACACGCACTCAAATTGGGGCGAAAAATTAAGTAATAGTTCTTTCTCTTTTAGACATTGTATTGGGCAGACACAAAAGCACCCCATCATCCATCTACCCATTACATACTTGTAGGCTAGGTCGAACACTGTATTTTATTATATTTCAACCCATAGATGTATAATAATTGTTTCATGTATTTTGCCATTTCCATTCTCATGGATGCTAATGTATTTATTACACCCTCCAATCTAATATGTTATACGAGATTACGCAGAATGGCGGCCCTTCAAATTTAAAATGTCTTTTATTAAGAAACAAAATTATCCGTAAAATCTAGGCTTCACAATAGATTTATTAAAAGCAGAAGCTGACCCACAAGCCAGCCTACAGGTATAAGTTGCCATTCCTCTAGGAAAAGGCATTATGTGATAGCCTAGGAGGTCAAGGGCTCTTCAAAGCGGAAAGTGGACTTTGAGCCCCCGAATGTCTCGCTATTCTTTGGATAAATTCTACAACTAACATCTCGACGTTAAAAAATTTCTTACATGTCATGACACTATTTAACGCTTGGCTGGAGAGAGTAAAAGGGAATCTCTATACAAGTGTAAACTAGGCTACAAGATCGCTGGATCAACATCTCTAAAAACAATTTTCGTCCCTCTGCTGTTACCTACCTACCGGCTGTCATCCCTTCATCTTGTAATCTATTCTTCAAACATGATGACCATTCCAACCTCTGCCAATCTAGCATGTTCATTCTTGACCTCACAAGGAAATACAAAAATTGTGAAGGGCTTATTAATTTATATTTATTATATTAAATAGAATTATTTATTAATAATCCATATATTATATATTATTTTTAAAAGTCTAATCTCGCTCTTTTAAATTACTAATGATTTGTATGCTATGGGAGGCCATCACAGACAGGACCGCCCTCCATCTCCTATCTGAAAATTGGCGCAAGGATCTCTGTGATCTCAGCCTCGTTTCGCCCTTCTTTGCCCTTTGTCCTTTCTTGGCCCCTTTGCCATTCTCTCTTTGCCCAACCTCCTCTTGCCTCTCCATTTGCCTCCCCACCTCCTTTCTCCACATTTTTTTAGACATTGTTGTTTCACTGATTGTTTTTGTAAATCTTGTTCCTTGTTGTGTAACGCTATCTAGTGGTATCTAAATTTGACAAGTTACTGGCTCCTTTGCACAGAGTCCTACCATCGTGAGTTCCCAAACGCCGTAATGTGATCCACCACCTGAGTTACCTCACTATTCATCCCATTGTATTGCTTCCCATCTTGGGGATGGATTCATTTTTATCATTAGGAAATCTTGATCTTTATGTTTTTTTACATTAATTGCAACAACTTGAGTCAATATTTTGGCCCAATCTCCAAGCTTCAAGCTTATGCTTAGAGCATCATTCATCACATTGCTCCCTCTCACTGCTATCCTCGCATCTGGCCATGACATGACGCTATTATTACCCTTATAATCAAGAATCATTGACGTACCAAAGCAAATTCCAACTTCCAAATCATCTTCTTGTCTCAAGGAAATTAGGACCCTCCCTTCAAGAATAAGTGCCTGAAAGGAAAAATTATTGCTTGTAATTTGGGGCTTCGGTAACCAATGCTTAATCTATGTGCCTTAGCATCAATACATGGTAAATCTGGGAACATCATTTGGTCCTTACTTATCGATGTACCTCTCCACTAGCCGCCTAAGCGACAACAATCAAACTTACATATGCCCACATCACCGACATTCCTTACGCATATGTATTTTATTATATTCCTAGGATGCCTAATTGAAGTCGCATTTTACTTGGGGCAAGTGGGGCCTTCTACCAAACATGCTTTTTTCTGACTGAGTCGTGCCTCTCGGGACTTATAGGCCCAGAAAGGCCCCTGACCGCCTTTACCCAGCTGGGGCCTCCCGGGACCGCCTTTTCACCGAGCCACCTCTCAATCCGCCTTTGCGAGCTCTAAAAGATCCTCCAATCCCCGCTTTTCGCCCGAGCTTCCTTCTTGACCCCGACCCACTTTTTAACCTCCGAAATGGCTTTCTGTCTCGCAACTCGAGAAAGGGCCCTCATGTGTTCACCTTTCTAGTAAAATGTTTCTCCCTAACCGGGTTCTTATTCTTTTATTTGTCTTATCCCAGTAGCCTCACCATCTAACTTGATCTCATTCTTGCATCTCCTATCCCGACCAAACAGCAGCAAGAGGGTGATGACATTGGTTGGATGTGCCAAATGGCTATGGAAGCACTCATCGATAGATTTCTTTATCGCTTTCAAGTTGCTCCCATGGTCGTGGAATGTGCTCTGAGGGTGTTCCATGTTGTCTCACGTAGTGGTCTATCTGTGGAAGAGGGTGCAATCTCATGACATTGCTGATTGCTATGGTCTTTTCCAGATCAGAATAATATATGGGCCATAACGATCGAATGTTCAGTGACCACTGACAAAACTTATTTCCTATGATAAACAATCCCCAACAAGGTAATTGATCGCCCTTTGATGGAAATAAGAAGCTGGTTCCAAAACAAAATGGAAACGGTGCAATGAGACCCACTTAATTAAATGTGACCAATTTGGTTTCTAACAAAACTAATTCAGTTTCAAAATGTTTAGATGTTGGTTGGAGACAATGGAGTTATATGAACTTATTTCGATATACAACACTTAATGCAAATTGGGCAATAAGTATGTTTTAGACATTGTATTGGTAGGACACATAAAAAGCACTTAACATTTATCTACTTAATAAGATACTGTGCTTTAGGGTTGCCCATAGCAATGGTATTTTATTATATTTTGCACTGCTAGATAGGCTGTTTCTATTGTATTTTTGCCATTTTCCGTCCTCATGGATGCTAACAGATTTATTATTAATCAATCTTAATACGTTATATCGACACAAACGCAATCAGAATGTCCCTAAATTAAAATGTCTTTTATTAAACAAATTATCTCTAAATTTAGGGCGCCTACATGATTTATTAAAGAAAGAAGACCCACAAAGAAACATGGTATAAAGCCGCCATTCCCCTAGTAAAAAAGTACTAAGTGTGATAGCTTCCCAGGTCAAGGGCTCTCAGCAGTGACTGAGCCTCAATGTCTGTCTCGATACCCCACAACTATCCGACATTAAAAATTCCTTTTACATTATGACACCATTTACCGCCATTGAGAGAGTAAAGGTGAATCTCTGAAGCACAAGTGTAAACCTCAGGCTACGATGTCGTCGCATGGATCAACATCTCTAAAACACCCTTTGTCCTCTACAAGTTATCAACAAGTAGCTGTCATCCCTTCATCTTAGCAAATTCCACTTCAACAGACAATCATTCCAACCTCGAGTCCAGCAACTCGGGCTTCCGAAAGTACAAATTCATTCTCGACACTCCCAAGAAGTCCCTCGGTGACAAGGCGCTCCTAATCGCACATCGGCAGTCCCGCATGCGGCGTGCGCCCAGATTGTGCTCCAGGATTTGGCGCGTTGCAGTGAAATTATCTCTGATTTAGAGATTCAAGAATGCATGTGTTAGCACCGACGCCTTGTGAACCTGGGACGGGCTTTGGGCTGAAGACTAGCTTTGGCCCTGAAATCCTCAGTTCTAAGCCCTAGCTATTCCCTGACTACAAGGATGTGGAGAAGTGAAAAGATACAGTTTGAAAACGGCTAAATCATTTATATGTTGACACGATTGTTTAGGAGGGGACAGTCAACATTGTGAGGCCGCTTAAAGATATCTAGTGTTAGCGGAAAATTTCAAGCTCCAAATTTTGCCTTTGATGAAAGTAAAATCAAATGTGGTTGCAACCAATCGCCTCCCATACTGCGGATCCCAGACTTTAATGCTGGTTTGGTCAAGTTCGCTATTCCGTCGAAAGCATAACACTCCAATGATTAAGGCTTCACCACAGCTCACCCTGACCAACACCCAATCATTCAAAGAGATCATCAGAAAGCCCTGTAATCCAACTTTCAAACTGTCACGCCGCAATAGATTGCATCAAAACCCCTGGTCCCAACACAATTAAGACATTTTGCTCCTTTGTAACCTCTAATTCGTCTCTATCCCTTCTATATAATTGGAACCAAGCATCATCCTCAAAGGAACCCATAACCGCCTATGGTAGCCAAAATCCAACTCAATCAGAGCTCCATGCAAGAGATTTCGATCTCCGCTATCTTGGTTCATGGACAAGTCTATCAAACCCGCTGCATCTGACGGCTAAGTGTTTTCTCATTGGTCCACACAAACCACTATTATGGAAGCATTAAAAACATTAATATATAGGTCATATGTTAATGGCTCAAACTTTTGCCACATATATTAATGTTTACATCCATAAATCTGAAAACTATTGGTATTTAAACCCATGAAATCAATATTATTGTTAATATTGTGTGCCCTTGTTTCCATATTGGTCCTCAATATTTGTCTCTTATTCCGCATCTGGCCACAAGACAGACCAAACTACAACTACCCAAGAATAACTAATAAAGACTCCATGCTCATGGACGCTCACATGTGACCCGATTCCTAGCCAAGGGCCCCTGAGCACCAGAATATTCCTCCTTGTAGATCTGTCCTCAAGGTTGATCCAAATGAGGAAATTGCCCACACCCTCCTGCTCTGTGGCATCCCGGAGACCTGGTTCTACAATTTCAACTGTGATGTCTTCACCACATCTCTATTATGACCGTCGCAACTCTTTATCTAAGATCGCCCGCATTACAGAGTTTAAGACGATCGCAGATACTCATAGACTAACCACATTAGTGGATATCCAAGATAACCTTTCTTCTTCAGCCTAATCTTACATGGAACACAGGATGGATCCCAACTTCCCCGCAAAGAATTAACTCAGATAAGTTGTTTCATCTTTTAGTGATCCTAAAAGGTCCAAAGACATTGGCAAGTTTGACAATGCCTCAGTTCAAGTCTCATTTTAGGATGTTGCTCGGATATTAGAGTCTCCTAAGAATGCAGTATCCACATCATGTCCCTACATCTATTGATCTAGACTCACCACTTTCTCAAACTAAAAACATAGTTGCCTATACTATACTTCCTGCTTGGGCTACGAGAAAATTCTGTACAAGAAACACACAAGTAAAAGGATCTTGCCATGTAAATATCAGACCCCTAAAAATTGTTTCTACCTCATTACTCATCCAAAATCTATTCTTCTTCGTTTCTATCGAGCACAATGCCCTTAGCATGTGCACATATTGTTGCTTGTATATGTTGGGGCTAAGGATTTCTTAGCAAACGGATGCGACACTGTGCTATCACTTACTCTCTTGCCGTAACCAATGTCCAAAAATTGTTTTGCATTTATACACAAAGTTTTTTGTCAAAGCATGTCAATAATCGACATCTTCGAACATGTTGTCTTAATCCATCGCATCTTTTGTAAGGACAAGGTGTTACTAGTAGCAACTCAATATCTTGAACATTCCTGCTCGTGTTTACTCCAAAGCATGGTGGGGAATGATAAGTAGAAATGTCATGCATGGCCCACGATACTTCCTGTAGCCATAATGAGAAATATTATTTATGGAGTCAGAAGCTCAAATGAGGCCCACATTATGAGGCTGTCCATGACTCTTAAGTGGTCCACTATTCACATGTAAGTTTTCAAATGAGCCCACATTATGAGGTCCATGACCTAATTATTCACATTATAAGGTCCATGACCTTGCATCCACTATTCGTACAATCTTCATTTTAGGAGACCATATGTCCAAAGAAGTTGTTAGTCTACAATGATGTGCTGTAAGCGCCCTTTACAACGATGCCATTGCTGTGTTACCCTTACAACGATGCCATGCACACACAAATGACTATAAATGTACGTGTTATGACAAAATTTATCTTTCAATCATTCCAAATGTTATTTGGTTATCAAGCACACTTCTAAGAAGACAAGTAAATTCAACACAATTGAATTAATTCGTGTGCAAATTTAGTAATGTTACCCACCCTTCAGAAAAGTATAATGTCTTTTATTTCTTGAAAGAAAGTAGTTATATGAATTTAGGCCATGAACATGATTTATTAAAGAAGATCGGTCACCAAAATATGGTATGAGATGTTGTTGCCTTAAACATCCGTGTCGTGCGCATTATCCGACGTGGCCGCACCCCATCGCTCAATTAGCATCTTGGCGTGGGAGGTTGCTTCGAGCAATCCATCACTCCCCGAAAGTGATTATCAACCCACTACTAGATTGAGGAAGCATTAGCATCTATGGTGATAATCGCCTCCCACTGTATGTTTGTTGAGGCTAATCCCTTCCTCTTTATTATAGAGTAATCCCTCCCAGCCCCTGGCCACCGAGAGGGTTAGTCTCCCATAATCATCTCAAGAGGAGGTTATCCTCCTTCTTAACCTGCAGCTTCCGGGGAACCCAAATGATGTCCAATCGCTGATCGGCCTCCCAGGAGGGCTTAACAAACCAAACTTAATTCGAATGATGTAGAGGCAAATGGAAAACGTGGAAATGCACTTAGTGACCTGGATTCTACCCTGAGCTGATAATCCAGGTCTAGAAGATGCCGAACTCCGCAGATATCTACCGTGGTCGAGCACCCAGCCGCGGGTGATTTGCTAATCGAGCCTGCGGTGTGAATGGGTGAGGAAACTGTCGCCGGGCGAAATGTTCTGCCAAGCTTACAAATAGATAGTGCTGCCTCCGCCCGCCTGGGTCCGGGCCGAAGGCCTCATAGGGTGTTTATCCCCTTCATTCCCTTTAAGGTAAAACCTAAATCATTAAGTGTGACAAGGGTCAAGAGCGTCTAAAAGTGAAAAGGATTAGAAACCCTCAAAAGTCTGCTTGTTCTTTAGATAAAATTCACATCATTCCATTAAAGGTATTCCTTACAATGTCATGAGATCATTTATGCCCATTTATTTGGAAGGTGAATCTCTATACAAGTGTAACTAGGGCTGTCAGTATGCTGCTGGGATCAGTATCCTTAAAAAACAGGTTTTACTTTCACAAGCTTTTCCAGGCCTCGATACAAGCTCGAGGTATGTGCTGCCATCCCTTCATTTTTGTAGAATCTAATCTCTTCAAATATAATGACCATTCAAAGATAGCATGTCACAAAAAGAACAGAGTATCTGGCTGATATGATCATGTTCTCAGTGGCTAGCTCCAGTTGAACTAAAATGCGAGCTATCGCCATTTGAATTGTAGCACCTGCTCTGGGTACCCCAAGCTTTTCGTCTGTTTAACCTCTAAACATGGAGAGTAGGGTCTGGATCAGGCCATCCTTATTACACACACCCTCATTCCTCAGGATCAGGATGCACGTCGTAATGGTTACCAAGTTGATGCAGGAAGGGAACCAATTTCAGATGGGCCTGTGTTATATGTGATCTCCTGTTCAAAAGAAAAGAAAACACTTAAAGTTATTTTATGTGCTACACACTATTGTTATTTGAAATACTGAGATGCGGGTGAATAATTACCATGATTATATATGGCCCTACTGAGTTCTTCGTTGCTGTGCAAGTGTTAGCAGACTGACAATCTCATCTTTGGCGTATCCTCAACAGAGTCTTGCTTATATTTATTCTGGATTTGCCCACCAGATTCAGCGCTTCTTTTTATGCAGAGCAGCTCCGCTAGAGACACAATCTCGTAACATGTTGCTTGAGACATGTTCCTTGTGTAGAACTGTAAGTCATCAAGGTCATGCAGTAGAGCTGCTCTAGTAGCCTTGACATCTAGTGTTATGCTATCAACAAAACGTCGTCCAGATGACCCTCTAGGTGGAATGTGAGCAACCCAGAGAATTCTAAATACAGTTCACCATAGTCTTTCGCATCATCAGACAAGAACATATCTTTTAGGTAAAAATGTTCCAATGATCTGGCATATATGGCAAACACATATACGCAAGAAAACTCCCAGAAACATTTTCCACTCTCAGCATGCGAAGGCTACAAAAAATGCTCACAGGCGGTTCCACAATTGAATTTAAATCCATTTTAAAAGGAAATATTTTTGATCTTTGAGCTGCAAACCGCGGGGCATTTTCCCCTTCAAAGTTAGACTCATACGAATGCAAACCCATTTAGATGCTCAAAATGTTTCTTTTATTTTCGGAAATTAACTATGCTTTCGTTGTCAAACACAATAAAGATCATAGGATCACGGTAAGAGAGACGCACCTTAGCTAAATACAAACTGCTCTAAAGAATTTATGACACTTACGCTGATGCAGTCAAACGTGATGTTGAGATGCAGGCGTCGAGCCTTCGAATCTAAAATCAGGCCTCTTTGGTGGGTACTCCAGCCACCCGGCAAGCAGCATTTGCTTGGGCAAGATTTGAAATGGAGCCAAGTATGGCCGAATCATCAAAGACGATGGATCGGACAAGCCGAGGACAGGCACTGCGCCAACCACGGCAGATGGCCGCGTTGATGAAAGAAAATCCGTGTTCTTGGAGGCGCCTTGGATCAACGCATCCTCCATAGCAAAGTTTTTCTGGCTGTGTTTTCAAATTATGGGGCGTAATTTGCCCTTGACGACATTCTCTTACATATTGGAATGGTGTCTCCATGCCTGACAGAAGGAATTCGGGCGTAATTTGCCCCTTGATGACATTTCTCCATGTTGAGGATCAAACACTCCTCCTCCCAGTTGTTCTAAAAACACAGGCTGGTTGCCTCCATGGTCGAGTAAAGTGGTTGAATCAGTTCAAAGTTTTTGACAATCAATTCAAAACCATAATCCTCGGATATTTGAACAAAGTCTATTTATATTTGCTTAATATTCGATCACGTATGTTAGGATTTCATTTGGAAGCCTCTCTGCTATATATCTATTCTCGCCTATATAGCCTTTTCTCATATAGATAGAAATTGTAAATGCTTATGTTACAAGTAATAACAAAGAACCCCAAATTAAAGTCAGACATGCCTTACTATATGCTTTTCCCACCTCGCAACTTCTCTTTCACCCAGACTTTGTATAAGATAGCACCAAACACAAGGGTGCTCAATGCTAATCTCAACCGCCTGATAATATTATAATGGCAATGGATTATTAAATTTTAAAATAACTCAGAGAATAAAACTGTAGATCCTTAATCTATTCTATTCATTGTGCTTGTTCTTTCTCTACATCTTCCATGCGACATTTGATAGGCCAGCTGAGAAGCGTTTCATGTAGCAACTCACCCCGCAAATCAATGTTTGTTACCTTGGCCACCCATTACCATTTGGTTCTGTTTTTGGCTTGCTTTATTGGTGCCCCACTAAAGCAAAGATACAAATTACGTATTAGTATGCACGAACCGATTATCTATAATATTTGAAGTCTACTAACTTACCAAAGATTATATATAATTAACCCATCCAAAGGCAGAATAAAGCTAATCCAATTGCCGAGACGAAATGTTATAAGAAGACATAATTTGCAATGAATGATTATCGCCTCTTTAGCAAAACATACCTATTGGTGGAAACCGAAGAACCTTCCTCGCAATGTTAAAGAAATAACATGCATGACGCATGAAACAAGTCGGTACCACTAAAACGAAGGCGATACAACGATGTACCACCAATGATGAAAACCAAAGTAGCCTAGAAGAGCAAGAAACCTGTATGGAATCCACATATTCTCACAAGGAATTCTGGAAATAGAAAGTATACATAACATAATTTATAAAATTCAATCAATTTAATAAATGTAGACACACGCATTCTGGGAATCGGGATGTTCGGAGGGCATATAATGGCCGCATCAACAAGCATATCCTCGAATACCGATGACTACCCCGCATTGGTTTAACAATAGAATCCCTCATTTTTAAATCGAGGTATATTATTGATAGGCATTGAACATATCGTAACTGGCCCTGGCAGCGATGGGACATCGAGAGAACCACGAGAACAAGTCCCTAAATGCAGGGCAATCCCCATAATGAACAACATAGCTTAGTTTTCCCAACATATCCATGTCAAAAATAAAGACGCATGGAATCGCCACAAAAGATGGTCAAGAATCCAAATATTTGAGTAAGGAGCACAATTAGAACTAAAGAAATGGGTACTGATAGAGGAGGATGTACCAGATAAGTGTAGGAAATTATGTAAGCGAGACATCTAGATATATTGCATTGAGATCAATGTGAAACTTTGATGTAGCGGCTGAGCATTTAAGCTTTTATGAATCCCATAAAGCTTCACTTTACATAACATTAGGAAGAAATTTACAAACTATTTTAATTTTGAGCTAAGATGAAACTAGCATACAAGCCGGGAAAATTAGTGGCTTGAAGGTTATTGCTGGGGTGGCAATGTTCATGAGATGGTGATGCAAAATCGAAAGGGTGACCATTTTAGCTTGTTGCAATGCTTTGGGAATGCTATTCCTAGCTACTATATCTTCAAAGGCATTAGACTTCGAGCTAATCATTTGGTTAATTGCGAGGTTGGGGCTCGATGTCGGGCCTAACATGAGGCATGGATGACCACTTAGTTGTTCATGGTTTGGTTAAGGGAGTATTTTAAGTTTATCACGCTCGCTTGAAATACATGAAGCTTTCTGCAACCCCCATGTTGGTCATTGTAGATTTGTCATGGCAAGCCACATGAGTCATGAAGCGGTGATTCTAGCCAGATCCTTTGGGATTCATCTAGTTATTCTACCAACACTCTCACAAAACAGCCACTTGATGTGGTTACTTTGGGCTATTCAAGCAAATATTTTCATGTATTAGAGCTGTTACATGATAGAAGTAAGTTTGGAGCCAAGCAAGGCCAACTAGCAGTAGTTATGTTGGTTTGATACATGTCGGTTCATGAGACTAACATTTTTTTCGCTTACTTCCAATGCATTGGCTATAAGTCTCACCTCCCCGAGAATACAATGTGGTTTCAAAGCCACTAGAATTCTGGCCACTTAATCCAACTGCTACAGATGGCTTCATCATTGCCAAAACAACAACCGTTATTAAATGCTCCATTCTCAAGATGGTGTTCATTTGTGCGATAATCTTAAGCGCATCGCTTAATACCTCACCAGTGCATTTACGCTTCGACAGCCCACAGCCATAGAGAATTCAGCGTCACGCAACTTCCCAACCGATTTCTTCTA